>CANSZD010001097.1:0-567592 GCA_947648045.1 Beta corolliflora
TTTTTTTTTTGAAGCGGTTTCTTTCCTTATTTCATTAATTATTATTGGCTTTTGATCTTTAACCAATTTTGTAAACCTGGATATTAAATTTTGTCAACAGCTCGCGCCTCTCCAACTAATCCGATTCAATTTCGGGTCCGTTACGCTTAATGACCTGGGATCTGAGCCGCTTTTTTCCACTAATGTTCTGGAGCACAATGAGATAGATATGATAGTGTGCGAATGTCGCAAAATCTGTATGAGTTGTGTTTCCTGAAATATTTTGGCTTCAATTGATGCAGGGATACACTGCAAGCTTTGACATATGACTATACAGCAACCACAGAGGTACTAGGTCCTCCAAATGATATCAGTCCATCTATTTATTTTCTCACAGTTAACAAGACCATTATTATCTTAATTTACGTATTAATAAGAATTACTCCTCTGTATAAACTTCCCATTTGCTTATTTAAAGTCAAGCCTTATTAACTTTGACTATAATTTGTCACCAACATACAAGAAAAAATATAGTCATGCAAGGTCCATCCATCATGTTTCTTGCCTTTGTTGTTGTGACTTGTGACTTGTGATACATGAATTCATCCAATCCTACTGTCATGTTGATCAAAGTGTTTGGAAGAAGCTTGGAAGGGTTCAATATGGTGGAGGGATCATACAAAATCCAGAATTCGATAATGGTGTTGAAGGATGGACCGTGTTTGGACAAGGGCAAATTGAAGAAAGAATAACAAAAAATGGCAACAAGTTCATCGCGGCTCTTAACAGAACTCAGTCATCTGATGGCCTTTCGCAGAGGGTGCAGCTTATAAAAGGCAAACTATATGCATTTTCAGGTAACTTCTCTTTGTCCAAGAATTTTAAGCAAGGTGTGTTTTTCAACTAATTATGACTCTCATAAACTTTCTATTTATTAAAAATGCAAATCCTTTGGAAAACACTAATGTGCATGTTTGATAAGATATAGTTTTGCTTCCTACTTGTGTAATGAATCATTGGTTTCACCCTATGCGATATTCGACTGTTTTGTTACACCCCCCACATACATTAGATTTTATTCAAACGTATTGATTTTACAGCATGGATTCAACTAAGCGAAGGCAGTGAAATAATATCTGTTAAATTTAGAAGTCCTAGTGGTGAATATCTCCATGGAGGTACAGTTATAGCTGAGCAAGGATGTTGGAGCATGCTTAAAGGTGGAATAGTTGCAAAGTTTTCAGGCCCTGTCGATTTGACTTTCGAGGTAAGTTTTTCTCCTTGGGTATAATAGAAGTATATTTTTGTACCTTAAGCTAATGCAAAATGTGAGTCTTTGGCCTTTTTACATACAGACCAAGAACACAAGTGTTGAAATCTGGGTAGATAATGTCGCTTTGCAACCTTTTACTAAGAAGCAATGGAGATTGCACCAAGAAAAAACCATTACAGAGGTGAATGAACCAACATTATTGCAGTTACATAGTGTATATCTGACTTTCATTGATTAAACTGATTTTTACTTAATGATTACATCTTATATCTACTGCTTAAAACCAATTTTGCTACTCAATGAGAGCTAAAGACTGATTTTTACTGATTCTCTATTGCTTTTCTCTTATGTTCACTCGGTTTTACTGACTGAAACTAATTTCTACTGAATGTACTTGCTTTTTACTCAATGTTAATTCTTTTTAAGTTGCAGTGATGAATAGGCCTTAGTCTATGATTTTCATTTACAAAGATCATAATCCATGTAGGTGAAAAGGCGAAAGGTGAAATTTTATGCGACAAGCAAACAGAATATTGGAGCAGCAGGAGCAAAGATTACTCTGAAGCAAACAAAATCAGGCTTCCCTATGGGTTGTGAAATAAACCTAAATATCTTAAACAACACCAAGTACCAGAACTGGTTTGCCTCAAGATTTTCGATCACTGCTTTTGGGAACGAAATGAAATGGTACTTTACAGAAAAAACACGAGGGGAAGAAGACTATGCCATTCCCGATGCCATGCTACAATTCTGTGAGCAGAACAATATTGATGTTCGAGGTCACAACATCGTTTGGGACGATCCAAGATACCAACCTTCTTGGATAAATGGCGAAACTACCTCAGAAGAGTTGAAAGAAGTAGTTGAAAAGAGGATGAAATCAGTTATATTGAGGTATAAAGGGAGATTAATTCATTGGGATGTTGTGAATGAAAACTTGCATTTTCGCTTCTATGAGAATAAACTAGGTGAAAATGCTTCAGCTAAGTTTTATGCCAGAGCATACGAGCTTGATCAAAAGCCGATTCTGTTCATGAACGAGTATAATTCTATATAGAGTTTAGTGAAGATGAAAAATCGATACCAGCAAAATATGCAAGAAAGTTGAAGAACATATCATCATATTACAAGGAAATGAGGAATAATGGTAATGAAACATTGCCTTTGGGAATAGGGTTGCAATCGCGGTTTGTGCCTGGTCAGCCCAACCTGGCTTACATGAGAGCAGGAATGGATTACTTAGCTTCAATGGGATTCCCTTTGTGGCTCACTGAAGTCTTTGTCGATAAAGGGGAGAACCAGGTACTTGAATATTATCTCTCTTATTTGTTAGTACAAGTAGAGAATATGTGCATCTCTTATATTTGAGAGTTTTGTTATGAAAGAACCTTTATTCAAGTAACTAGAATTTTTAGACTATATATCTATATGATTCAGGTAACTTACTAGCAAAAGGTCGTTAACGCGTGATATTAAGACCAAACCATCTGATACATGAACTCATTTCGACCGGAATTAACAGTCACATTTACAATTTAATCTTCGGAATAAGTTGTCTCTTTCTGCTATATATATATGAATTTCCTGATGTCACAAGTCACAGCTGTTCTAAAAGTAAAAGGTCTGTAAGATCATGTCATACCCTTAATTATGAGTGGTCTGGACAGTATGACAACTATTTGTGGACGCAGGCAAAGTATCTAGAGGAAGTTTTGAGGGAGGGATATTCACATCCCGGTGTTAAAGGAATTGTGATGTGGCCAACTTCACCATTCAGCAATGAGTGCAAGATGTGCTTGACTGATCAAAACTTCAACAACACACCAAATGGAGATGTAGTTGATAAGCTGATTACGAAATTTTCGAGCTCGAAAACATTGGAAATTTCAGCTAATGAACAAGGAATTTCTGAAGTTGAGTTGCTTCATGGTGATTATGAAGTTACTGTAAGCCATTCTGAAACAAATTCTTATGCGAAGTTGAAGCTGGAGGTGACTGAAAATTCCGTTAACTTTGTGAATGTTCAACTTGATGATGCATTTGTTTCTCATGTATGTATGTAAATGACTAAGTGATTGATATTTGCTACAACAATTCTGGAAATATAGAAAGAATTTTAGATCTTGTAATATTTCGTGATTACTGATCTGTATCAGATTATTATCTTTTCAAGTTTATGTACCTTCAGCAAGCTGAATGGGTTATGATAAATACTCTAGGACACGCTATTAGCTTACCAGTATTATGCAATGTTACAAGGGACGGGATTCGATTCATAACGGGGTATGAAACGGATACTCGGAATGCTATTCTTGAGTGAATCGGGTATTGATCGATGGAAACAAAATATATACATAATATTAACGAACGGTAGTATTATAATGTGTTACTTAGTCTTTTATTTGAAAAAGAAAAAAACAATATTGGAAGTTGAAAAGTCAAAAGGTTCTTTCTGCTTGGTGACCTATCCACGTGAGTTAGGTTGTATATTAAAAAAAAAATAGAAAGCGGCAGTAACAACAGGTATTGAGTATCACCATTGGAAATGGTCTTAATACTTTGCCCATTACTCTTACCAGGTTTAAAAAAAAGGAAAAGTAGAATAAAAGTATTGTATTTCACTTTTCAATCACTTCTTCCACAATTCCACCCTTCGTTCTCCTTTCTCTTCTCATTGTGCTCAACAATGGCGCACTGCGAATGGGGACGTGGATGACTGGGCGATCGGGGTCGCGTTTGTTCCGCGATCGGGAACGAACTCCCATATCGAAACATGGCTCCTTCCCGCGTTCCTTGTATCATTGGTATTATGACTATATTGTTTTAAAAGGTACAGAAGAAAAGTTAGGGCACCCTTCTCTCCGTAAAGGCACCTAAAGAATCTAAAATGAGTTAATGATTCAAAGTTGGTTTTGAATACGGATCAATATCTAGCGACGCAATAGAGATGGAGTGACCTTTTTTTTTTACGGGAAACTCCACTAATTTTTTTCATCAAACATCAAGTCAGCATCTACATAGGTTTGAACCTCAAGAGGCACCTCTTCAATCCGGACGCCTTCGACTCGCTAAAAAAAGAACGACTCAAATGGGTAAGTTGATGTGCAACTTTGTTCCCATTTCTACCTACATGGCTTAAAGAAAAACTACTACAGTTTGCAGCTAACAACAGAATATCGCTAACAATATTACCAAAACAAGAGTTTTCAACAGCTTTTCTCTTCAAATGATGAATCAACTTGAGCGGTCACTCTCGAGCACACCGTCCAAGACCGGCCTCCATGGCTATCCTCAAAGCTTGGCGGATCGCAATAGCTTCCGCCACATCGATTCATATCCATCCATGGCTTTCACAACGAGGCCACCATGACGTCTCCTGCATTGTCTCGCATGACTCCTGCAACACCAGTTCGTCGCTCCACAAACACTGCAACGTTAGTGTTCATTTTATACTCGCCTTCTCTTGGTGGTTTCCATCGCTTGCTCTCTACCTTCCTTCTTGAGGCTTAATCTTCATAACCTCATTTGCTTCCTTGAACTCTATTAAACCCGCTCATGGCCGTCTCGCATCATCTCTTCCACATCAATTCTCTTTTGTTCAAAGACCCGGGCATTCCGCCGCAACCACACGCCCCACACCGGACTCCAAAAAGTTCCCACCCGTGGTCTTCTTTAATAATTTTTGCAAAAGCCTCACACCAAGCGAAGGATACAAGAGCCCCATCCTCCACTTCTATGCGAAGAGGTGACATTTTTCACATGATTTTGATCTCTTGACACATTACCAACATGTGCAAAATTGTTTCACGTAGTCCTCCACACATAGGGCACCTTCGATCTTCTCCAAAGCACCTCTTTTGCAGATTATCTCTCACGACGAAGCCCATTATGAATGGCCCGCCACCCGAAATTCTTGATCTTTGTTGGTCACGGGTATTCCACAAGCTCCTCCACACAACACTCTTGTTCTTGTCTGAAGTCGAGGCTCTTTGCTTGCTTCTCACATCCATCTCTATGTAATACGCACTACGCACGGTGAAATTTCCATGCTTTGCATAGTGCCATGCCCATCACGCTCTCACAAAGGGACCGGGACAAAAGGATGTTTCGATGGCATTAACTTCCCACGGTGCGAAAGTTTGGTTCAGCAATGTAACATTCCATGCTCTTACACTCAATAAATCACTCACCATACACGGACCTCCTTCATCGGTATTCTCTTGTCTCATAACCTGAAAGCTTGGCAAGGAAGGAACCCAAGGGCCCTTCCATATATCTATAGTTTTTCACTTCCCCACAATCTTCTTTAATCCCCTACTTAGCATCTCCCGGGATGATAAAATCGACTTCCAAGTATAGCTAGCCATATGACTCACCTTCATATCCATTAGAGAATTGTTTGGGAAATATTTGCTTTTCAAGGTTTTTGCCATTAACGAAGTTCGGGAAATTCAAAATTCTCCATGCTTGTTTCGCGAGTAGAGCTTTGTTAAAGGCCAGTAAATTTCTCATTCCAAGCCCACCTTCCTTCTTGAGTCATACATTTTATGCCAAGCAATCAAGCCATCTTGCGCTCATCTTTTTTTTTTCCCCCAAAAGAAGCTTCTAAACATACTTTCCATCTCATTAAGAATATTCAAAGGTATATTAAAACATTGCATAGCATAAGTAGGAATGGCTTGAGCAATTATTTTAATAAGAACCTCTCTACCCAAGCATGAGATAAGAAACCTTCTTTCCACCCTTCTCTTTTAGCTTCTTTAGAACTCTCTCTTGAATATGTTTGAAAACTTTCTTCTTCGATCCACTAACATAAGTTGGTAGACCAAGATATTTTTCGTGTCCGTCAACAGCCTTAAAAGACAACTTCATCTGAAGCAAGTTTTTCTTTTCTTTATCAATATTTCGGCTAAAAGACACTGCCTCCGATTTCTCCATATTCAATTTTGTCCCGAAGCAGCTTCATAGGTTGAGAGGATTTCTAGGATCTTCTCCACCTCCGTCTCATTTGCTCTTGTAAACAATAGATTGTCATCCGCAAAAATAGATGAGATATCGCATTCACCTTTTTCCCAATTTTAGGACCATGAATTTCTTTTTCGCCTCCTGCATCCCGCAAAAGAGATGACAAGCCTTCGCACAAATAATGAAAAGAAAGGGTGATATAGGGTCCCTTTGTCGGAGACCCAAAGAGGGCCAAAATTGCCGAGTTGGTTGTCCGTTGAGCAATATAAGAAAGAAGTGGATTTTGCACAACCCATAATTAGTCTAACAAAACTCTCTGAGAACCCCAACTTATACATCATTTACTTTAAAAAATCTAGTCTATCATAAGCTTTACTCATGTCAAGCTTTAATCGCATGTACCCTTCCTTCCCTTTCTTGTTTTTCCTCAAAAAATGGAAACATTCATATGCAACTAGAATATTATCGGTTATAAGTCTACCTGCACAAAACCACTTTGAGACTCATGAATGATTTCCGGAAGCACTTTTTTAATCCTATTTGCAAGAACTTTGGAAATAATTTTGTAGAACACATTACATAAGCTAAGCTGGTTTAAAATCACTTGAAGACTCACACTCTTTTTCTTAGGAATCAAAGCAATGTACGTCCGATTTATAGAACCAATATTACCTCTATTATTCAAGACATCAAGGAATTTTGGTAGGCGTTTGCCGTGTACGCCTATCCAAAGATAAATTTCTCCTACTCTCATGCACACTAAGCAAGTATAATGGAAGTAGGGATCGTATCCACAGGGAAACAGGGACGAGCTTTATATTTAGCGTGAATCAGTACTTAGATTAAGCTAAGGGCCGAGAAACCTAATAACAAGGGGGTTTCAAAAGAGTTAATGAATAAACTACAACTAACTAGCATATAAATAAAATGAGAAATCAATATGGGAAGATCTTGAATCCGATTAACATCCACTTCAATTCATTATCGATCCTTGAACCTCAACTCTAATTATTTCCATGATTATCTATTGTTGAGAATTAATCTCGCATTCTCCTTATTCTTAGTTGAATAGCACGATCGGCGTGACTATAAAACCCTAACTAAAGGATAACCTAGTCCGATCGTCTAAGTTCAATCCAATAAGACGAATAAATCCGAGAACCCAATAGACCTACTAATGTCATACACGCGATAAACATTCAACGGTTGATTCAATTTCCCAAGAAATAACCAAGACGATCTGCATCTAAGTTATTCCCTAGTTTGCTACCAATTGATAAAAGAATAAAACAATCCGATTCTATTCTTAAATCTAGCATTAGATTAATTACACAATCAAACTAGTAACGTTCCTAGCATAATTATGCAAAAATCATAGAACACAATCATAGAAATTAAACCATAATCAAGGAAAATAGATAGAGAGGAAAGATCTCACAATAACGGTTGAAGCTTCATGTTAATTTTCTTCAAGAACAGTTCAAGCTACAATCCGATAGCATAAACCAAATCCAACATTGAAATCTCTAAGAAAACTAAGAAAAATAACAAAAGTGAGGAAGGAGAATTAAGAGAGGAGTGTTTTTCTCTCTCTTCCATTTCATCTCTGCTCCTCCTCTCCTCCTCCCTTTGAAAATAGGTTTTTAGGAAGCTTTTAAACCCCGCACAAAACGTGGCCCCAAGCCGACTTAAGCATCGCGAGTCGCAAAGAGTACCTGCTTGTCTTCCCGCACAAATTGGTTGGGCAAGGGGGGTCGCGAGTCGCGAAGATCCTCGCGAGTCACGAGCGAGGGGTCGCGAGTCGCGAGATCCTTCGCGGGTCGCGAGCTGCTTGCTCTCGTGCCTGGTGGGCTTGGCTTGTGATGCTTCTTGGGCGGCTTTGGGCGGCCATGATCTTTGGGATGGAGTGTGCTAAGCCTCGTGATGCTGCTTGGTGCTTTGCTTGCTGATGGAGGCTCGAGGTCGACGTGAGCTGTGTGGGTGGTTTGCTTGGCTAGTGCAACGATGTTGTGGAGTTGTTTCAACCACTCATGCTTCTAGGAGCTCGGAACTTACAACTTTAACTATAATTAATATACAAAATTGCGAACTTCCGCTAAGAGCAAAATAAAAAGCAAACGTTAACAATTATGATCAAGACCCTTAGCAAAAAGCACCCAAAATATAATAAAAACACCGTATAACTTGAGCGTATCAAATTTATTAGCGACATCACCACCAACAAGTACCTGAATTTTTGATAAAATAAAGCGCACATACCATTAGGTCCGGGTGCCTTTGTAGGGTGCGTTTGTTTCAAGGCTTGGTTACCTCCTCTCCAAAAGTAGATCATGCACTTTCTCAAGGGTTGGTACCATGTCAACATGTTCATTTGCACGAAACAACTCTTCAAAATGATGAACAAGAATTTCAGCAATTTCTTCCTCATCCTCGTGCATCTCACCCGCTTCATCTTTGAGTCTCTTGATATTATTTCTCCTCACCCTCTGCTTCGCTTTAGTATGGAAAAATTGGTGTTTTGATCTCCATACTTAAGCCAGTCTTGCCTACTTATTTGCTTCCAAAAGATTACTTCGCGAGCTTCCAATTCATCCATTCGACTATCTACCGCACGCATCCGAACAATAACTTATGGGGTTTGATCATCCTCCATAAGGTTACTCATTTGCTACTTGCATAGTCTCATTTCTTTCGCGAAATCGCGAGATTGGGTATTACTCCACTCACGTAATTCACGAGCCGTACGAGCGATATTGCCACTCACGCCTACACCCTTCTCCCAGCCGGTTTCAATCACCTCACCACACTCCTTTTCCCTCGTCCACATTTCTTCAAATCTAAATAGCCTCTTCTTCTTCTTCTTCACATTACTTGGTGGCAATTTTGTGCGAATGCAAAGCAGAATGGGGAGGTGGTCAGACCGCCATTTCTCAAGGTGTGTGACATACGATCCCCCAAATTTCTCTCTCTAGGTCTGAGTTGCCACAAACCTATGTAATCTCTCTTGTAAGTTATCATCACCTCCTTGGTTGTTTGTCCAAGTGAAAGGGTGCCCCACATAATTCAAGTCCTCTAGGCTACAAAAATCAAAAGCATCCCGTAAAATCATCGCTTCTTCGAACTTGAACTCACTCCCTCCCTCCTCTCTTTTTAATCGACCACAACATCAAATTGAAGTCTCTCCCGCAAAGCCACGGTATACCCTTACCTTGACGGAGTGATTTCAATAAGTTTCCCGTTTTCTTTTTATTTTACGCCGGGTAACCATATAGTCCAAGTAAACCTCCATTCCAAGCCTCCTTCTATGCTCACCATAACATCAACATGATTTATTAACAAGGACTTAAGAGTTACATAACATTCATCTGTCCACAACAAGCCTACCCCTCCTTTTCTTCTTCTCCCATCTCCTTCACAATCTACCACTAGCATCCCTTTAAACTTCAATTTAAGTCTCACTCATTCCGTTTCAGCTTGGTGTAATTTAGTTCCTGCAAAAACACCAACTGGGGTTTTTCATGTAACACAATGCGACGAAGCGCATTGACTGCCGGCATGCTCCCCAATCCCCGGCAGTTCCATGACAAGATGTTACTCATTGATCACCGAGGGCCCGATGAGTGGGGACCGCCATTATCACGATAGTATTCTCCTCCAACTAGTTGCTCATAGAACTTACATCTATCCCAATCTTCTTTCTTATTCCACACGTCTCCGCTTCTTGTAAATTTCCTTCCTCATTCTCCCCCTCTCTACCTTTTATCCTCCCTCCCAGTTTAATGATCTCCCGTCTCAGCTCTTCTGTCCCCTCTCTACTCATCCTCTTCCACCCCTTTCTTTTTTGTGGATTAGTCTCACTAAGGCTACCCACAACTACTTTTCTTTCATTTAGAGCAGTAAGCTCCTTGCTATGAGACCCATGCATGACTTCTTCACTCTCTCCACTTCTTCCTTGGTCGGCACTCTTTTCCCCTTGACACTCCTGTTCCCCCTTTTTCCCCAATACTACACTTATTCAGCTTCCCTGCCACTTCATAAATCCTTTGCTTCACTCCCTCATGTGGTTTATTTTTTGGTTTTGTGATGAACATGTTTTTAGCACAGCTTCCTTCACCCCTCTTCATGTTACTGCCCTCCTCTAGATTGCTGCCTTCCAAGGCGACGTCTTCAACCAACTCCCATAATTGAGACTCGGTTCCTCTTCTTCCCTACACTCCCTACAATCTTTTAAACCATGCCCTAACATTCCACAAAAGAATCAGAAGATTGGTGGTCTCTCATACTTCACTTCGAAGAAATCTTCTTCCCCCCCTCTCATCTTCACTTTTATTTTTTGTAACAATGGTTTTAGAACATCCACATTGATTCTAAGACGAAGGGATTTGTCTATACCAAGTGAACCGGAGGAGTCCGCTTTGACAAAAGCTTCTTCCCCAACGCTTCAACATTCTCTCCATTCAGTCTCCCCTTAAATGGTAAATAATACACCCTTACCCACATAGGTAATTCAAACAGGTTCATATCAGAAGGTTTGATGTTACCTTGAATGTCGCCAAAAAGAATCGCGTGTTTATCGAAGTGCCATGGTTGACTTTCCATAACACGATGTTTATCTCTCCAATGGTGGAATAGAAAAACGAACGTGTTATCTCCAATGTTGCTAATGTCCAAGCCATGAATGGGTTGCCATATGTTCTTAATAGTGGTCATAAAGGCATTTGCATTAATCGATCTTTTCATCCATATTTTTCCACAAGCCCTAGTTCAATTCGAGCATCTTCTTCCTCTTCTGCCTCCTCATTCCATTCAATGGCATCCTCCAAATTATTCTCTTCCGATTTTTTGTTTTCCGCTCTCATCATCTTTATTATTATGTACAACTATAATGTCGTCTCTCGGAACTGAATTAACAACTTGATCATCCAAATTGTGTGATGTGGAAGCCATAGGAAGGCCTGCACGAATCACGAGTCATACTCGAGAAAACCCTACCACAGGGGAAAACCTATAAATGACCTAGAACCACCCTCCCAAGGAAACCTAAAAGGAACGAACTAAGATGGAGTGACCTTGTTTAGAGAGAAAATCTACTGCCTTATTCACTTCTCTGAAAATGTGTGTAATGGCTTCCTCAAAATAAAAAAGTGTGTAATGGCACTTATGTTCGATTGGCGAAGAAGAAGTCAAATGTCGTCAACAAAAGTATGAATGGACCACATACATGGGTAACGCCCTTGTATATGATAGTTACGATATAATTTTATTCAATGCAATGATAATTATGAAACTAGACTTTGAGTTTTCCATATTACCCTAATAAAATTAGACTATATGATTTTTGATATCTTTAACTATCTATTACAAATTTAAAAAAAAAAGGAGGAAATTGAAAATGGAGGAGGGGAATAGGAGGTACAACTACATGGGAAGGTGAGGCAAATGACAAAATAAGCAAAAAAGAATTGGGTTTAAATGACATCAACATATGAATATTAACTTTTCTTTTTATCGCAATTAGAAAAACAGGTACCTTCAAGCAAAAAATGTACTATACATTATTATTGGCTTTTTTGGAACTAAAATTAATTTTTTTTACTAAATTTAATTTATTTTAAGGTGAATTTAACTAAATTTCATCAAATCAAAAAAGTCAAAAGCCTTTCATGGCCTCCCACCTCTTTCAAGTTTCACCAAACTCATCCCAAAAAAAAAAATCAACCCAAAAATTAACCTAAAATAAAAAAAAATCTCCTCCATTAAACGTATTTCTTCCAATAAGAGGCCTCCACATAAGCAAGTGAACATCCAACCTCCAATCACGTCTTCTCACAAGTTTAATTACTCAACTCTCCAACACCTCCTTTGACTCTCTTTCCTCTCCTCGTTTCTCTTCTTTCTCCTTCGTTTCATTCTCTCTCTCTCTCTCTCTCTCTCTCTCTCTCTCTCCCTCTCTATATCGACTGCTATTTCGTCGCAAAAATTCCAGCCGCTGTTATAGAGAAGAGAGAGAAGAATATCTCAATCTCTCAAAAGAAAATCTCCAAAATGTTACGGAAATCACTGCAAATTTTCCTAATTCTAGGGTTTTTGCTAAATCTCTCTCAATCTCTACGATTTGATCTTCAATCAGGCCACACAAAATGCATTTCCGAGGACATCAGGACCAATTCTATGACCGTTGGAAAGTACCACATCGTCAATCCCAATGAAGGCATTCCGTTGCCAGAAACTCACAAAGTCACTGTTCGGGTAATTTTTTATTCAGCCTCGAAATCGATTTCTTCGGAAACAATTGAAATTTAAAAAGGTTGATTTTGTGCCTAATTTTGATTTGATTTGAGTTTGTAGGTGACGTCGTCGTTTGGGAATAATTATCACACAGCAGATCACGTTGAAACAGGACAATTTGCGTTTACTGCAGCTGAAACCGGGGATTATATGGCGTGTTTTTTGGACTCCAGAACATAATCCTCCTGTTACTGTTACAGTAGATTTTGAGTGGAAGACTGGTGTTGCTGCTAAAGATTGGGGTAGTGTTGCTAAAAAAGGATCGGTTGAGGTAATTTTCAATTTTTTTTTTTTTTGATTTGTTTGTTTGTTCAATCTTTGACATTTGAAGTAATTGATGCTTAACGCATGTTCTTTATATTGTAATTTATGTGGTTATTGAGTTTTGAGGTAGCTAGAGTTTAGATTATGGAATAAAGTAGAATGATGATGATGAATTGATGATGGATGGGGTTTATATAAATCCAAAGTTGTGAGCTTTGGGTGGTGATTGAGGATTTCTTTGGTAGGGAATTTATATCTAAGCACGAGGTTCGGGAATCGAATATGATGTAGCCACATTTTTGTGGGTTTGGAGTTTTTGCTTGTGCTTGGAGTGGCACCCTTGTTAGACCAAGGTTGAATTAAGGGCATAGGTGAGTCAATTTCGTTTTCGTGTTTGTTATGGTAATTCGAGTTGAGTGACTTTTAAACAGTTGTAACGATCGTTTTTTATTTCTTATATATGAATTATGGTGTGATGAGGTCAAATACAGGTGAGGCTTTTCAAGATTCTAAGTTTGGTGTTTTTTTACAGTTTGCGACTTGGGGTGTATTGGTAATAGAGGGTCTTGAGCTGGTTTCTTTCTGTTTTTATTTATTGTTTTTCATTGTAGAGTGATGACTGTTATCTACTTATCTATGTGTTAGAAGAAATTTTTTGTTGACCATTACTCAAGAAATTGGGGGGGTTTCTAATGTTAGTCTTGTCACACTTTTTTCTCTAGATGGATGTGTAGTATATACCTCGAGGGATGTTCTTCAGCTGACTTAAATTCCCCTCTGATGAGTTCTCTATTGCCTCTAGTTAAGAGGAGTACAATTGACCTTTTGCCTGATGGTCGCTTGTGAGATATGTGTGATTGAAAGGAGGAATTCTGAGTTAGATTCTTGCTAGAGCCTGAACTCTGAAGAGAGGGTTACATTATTTTATGACTATTGTATTTATACCAAGTCTTAGAAAAGCCAAAAGAAGAAGAAGGATACGGGCAGAGCAATACTGGAGTTTTCCTGACATAGACCTGTAGTTGAAATTTCTAGCTTTAATGGAAAACGATCAGCACTGCTACATTGCTTTCTTTCTTCCCTCATCTACTGGATAAAGTGGATCCCTCTCCTTGCTGATTCACTCTGGCTGCGCCTTGGGGGGGGGATGGTTGTCCCACTGTGTTCAGCAGTGGTAGAAGTTTTGAGAACATCAAGCTGTCGGTTGATGCTCTTGTCTCTTTTTATGTATCATGCTGATTGTGCCCTTGCTTTATTTTGATATGTATGCTTTTCACTGAAACATGTTTGTTACAATTTGAGGGTAAGTTGAACTGAATGAATGAAACTTGAATTGGACAAAAGTTGTCATGTTCGAACTAACTTCAGTAACATTTTGTTTGGATACAAATATAGGAAGGAAAGGTAGGGGGAGAAAAAAAGAAATTTTTGTCTTGTTTGGATAGAAAGGAAGATGAGGGAAGAAATTTTTTATATTAATGCTGCATTTGTTGTGGGATGTCTTCTTCTCTCAATTTTTGTCTATTGGATTTTGTGTATGTTTGTGAGGAATTTTTTATTTTGGTTATGCTCGACCTAAGCAACGCTTTTTGCCCCAAAGTTTGTTAATAGTTAACATGGGAAAAATTACAGCATTGGCTAATTAATATGGCAAGTTATCTCAAATTCTCAACAAGTGCAGAGTATACCATTACTTTTTTCAGGGTGGGGGGGAGGGGGGTGAACCTTTGGAGGAAACAGGACAGGCTATGGAGGGAGAACAAAAATTTTAAGAGGGTTCTAGCCTTCTAGGTAACTATTGAGATTCTCTTTTTTTTTCCCCTCTTGTTTGTGCTGCAATAGTGCTCTGATGTGGAGTTGTGGACTAGACAGAAACTTGTACGTCCTCATATTGTGGGTTGTAGTACATTTGTTTCCTTCTATTCTTATAAACTTTGATCGACCCTGTGTCTCTATGGTGAAAGTTGACATGGTTTTGTTTGAACATTTGCATCATGGTTTCGAAGCTTAGTTACTGATTAGATTAGTGATTGAACAAATTCTTTTTACCAGGTTATGGAATTAGAGTTAAAGAAGCTAATGGATACCGTAAATTCTATCCACGAGGAAATGTTCTATCTTCGTGATAGGTAAGCTTTCTATTTTGTTTCTCAGCTAAACTAAGAGGTTATTATTGCTAATAGATCTTATTGCTAATAAGGTTCCGTTTGATATCTCCACAGGGAAGAAGAGATGCAAGTTTTGAACAGAACAACTAATTCCAGAATGTATTGGTTGAGTTTCCTCTCACTTGTTATTTGCCTATCTGTGGCGGGCTTACAAGTATGGCACTTGAAGAGTTTCTTTGAGAGAAAAAAGTTGCTTTAAGTTAGCTAACAATTGTCAACTTTTTATTTTTTATTGTAAAATTTTCTCGACTGTAATGAAATCTAAATAGTTAAGCAACTTGAAATATCTAAATGTTTTCCTTTTAAGATTCTTGACAATTTTCTCATTCTCAATTTTTTTGTTAGTCTTAATTGTTGAAGAAGTTATACTATATAAATACATGTGGTTCCCCAAATATCAGCATCCCTTGTTCACAGGACCATAGTATGCATTCTTGCTGTGAACCACTCAACCATAGAGTGTCAATTGATTTTCTTATTCGCTTAATTCATATGCTTAGAACTGCAGGACTCATCAATTGGCCAGCTTCCGTTTGAAGGCCAGAAGATTTTCTATAAATGATCACGGTCTCTATTCCATGTCATAAAACACATTTCATCATGCAGCAAACAGCATCTGGCGATTTTCTAACCAAGATATTTGCAGTGATTTAACTATTCAAAGCATGCAGAAATAGTACGATCCGAAGACATCTTGTAGTGCAGCAAATAAATCCGATATCCTGATGTTCAAGTCTGGTGTCTAGGGAAATGAGAACAAGACTACACAACATAAACTAGGAGGTGCTGGAAACGCTTATTTTCAATTTCCATTAAAATAGGTCATTTACAAAGCCTACGAGAAAAGGAAAAAAAAAGCGAGAAATTACAACCATACAACACAAATTGTACAATTTACAGAAAAGGGAAAAAAAATTGAGGTTTTAAATGTGAATACAATACCAAACACGTAATAATCTAAGCCCAACAAAGGCATACAAAAATGAGAGTGAAGATTTGTAATCGGAACGCTATATGTTTGAATAAGGTGCATTGGCTAGACTTTGACATGCTAGCTAATGACCCAACTTAAAAAATAATGTTCAAATGATGGTAGCCAATAAACAGGTGTTACACCCTTCAAACAGAATCAAGGGATTGATAAAGCTTGAAATGGTGATACCTTGAGCCAGTTTTGCACAGCGGATGCGAGTATGAACGAACAATCAACAGTGATGGTATAAAAATTAAGCAAGTCGCCAGACTATGAGCTCAATAATGCAGAGTTTGTCATCCAGAAAAGAAGTGCCAGTGATGCTCTGCTGGAAGATTATCTTTTATTTTCTCAAGTTTCTTAAGAATCTCCAAGAAGGTAGGCCTATGGTTCATGTCAGCAGCCCAACACTGTTCAGTTAACCTGTATTGAATAACAACAAAAATTGATCATCATAAATGAAAAACCAATAATTGACAGAAACTACACTAGAACATTTTTTTTGGACAGAAACTGCACTAGAACATTACATGTATATTTACTCAAAGAATCAAGGCCAACACCACAATCAGCAGTGCCCCCCCTCTCCAACCCAGCCTCCCACCCCAAATAACATTTAAAAAAAAACAATTGTAAGTGAAAGGTAATAAAATACACGACATACCCAAAAACAGATGTAGAATTGTCATGATTTATGACCAAAGACCGACCACATAAATTTTAAGCAGTGTTGAATTGTGCTAACATTTGGTTAATTAGACAGATAGTGAAAAAATAATGGAGTCCTTGGGGTAAAAACAAAAAAAATAAAAGGGAGGATGTGTTATGAACTAGCATAACTTGGACTGATTAAGGATAAGATTTAACATGTAAAATCAGAGTTGGATTGATAATTTTCTGGAAAACTGATAATAGAAGGATAAATACAAGCTTTCGAGAGGCTTGCTCTCTCCCAAAAGAACTCTTCAAAGTTCACTAAAAAACACTCATCAAAATTCAGCATGTCTTTCCCTTTCTCATTACCCCTATATATAGAGTATTTCCCTTAATAACCTACTTAGCTTATTCCCCAAGTTACTAATCAAGATAATACCTAAATTACCCTCCCCCTAATATCAGTTCATTACAGGATGTATCTTATTAAGTGGTTTTTTTGGTGTGGGGGGGGGGGGGGGCACTTTCACTTTCTCATAGGCCTACAAACCAGCTCTGTAAAATAATTCCAGTCACATGGTCCAACCAAAAGCTTTCTACCATTATGTTCGATAAATTATTCTCTGTCCCAAAATGTTTCACAATATGGCACAACTATTGAGGGTAAATATAGGTGAGGGCGTGAGGCATATAAGACATGGTAGGTGTTTCATCTATGTGGGCATACACTATTGGGGTTTTGCAAACAGAAATGTTTCTGAAACAGAAAAATCTCAGGTCCCAATCATTTCCGAGCTTCATTAGCACAAATACAATTGGGGCTTCTAAAGAAAACAATTCAGAAACGTGGAAACTACAAGTCCCAGAGGTTTCCAGGCTTCATAGCAGTTTATTAAAAAAAAATGAGAGAATGGTTACAAAACCAGAATTAAAGATGATTCTTAGATAAAGGGAAGAAAATAAGTAAATAGATGTGGAAAGATTAAAAAAAGATTGATGTGATAAAAAAAGATTGGTTTTTTTAAAGCTGAAAAACAATTTGGGACATCCATTTAAAAGAAGTGTGGAAATCATTGTGGGGGAAAAGGGAGTAATTTACAAACTAATGTAGTCAGTAAAAAGATCAGAAACAGAATCTCGGAAGACGAAATTTTTTTAAGCTCACATCGTACAGAGATGTGGTGGAAATTTTTCAATCAATCTCTATATATTTGCACTTTTACTTACTCTCTCAGTTCTGGGACAAAGTTTTTAGACCTAATTGTAGGCCTGTGTCCTTCAGCCACATATTTTGCTGCCTCGTATGGTTCATAGCTTGCTAATGGAGGCTCTCCTTCAATCATCTGAGAAAAGTTGCAAGATTATTCCATCAGATAAGGATAAGCGGAACAAAATTTTATACTGTAACTCCCATTGGAACACCATGTCAATGAACTCACCTCATACAATATCATGCCGAAGGAGAAAACATCAACCTTTTTGTCATATTTCCGATGCTTAAATACTTCTGGAGCCATATAACGGTCTGTTCTTTTAATCAATCAAATGATGAAGAACAATTAGTAAAGGCATGAATAATATCCATCAAACCCACAAGTACAGAACAGCGAGAACACTCACAGCTTCCTGTCTCGCCAGTCAATTTGTATACATCATGAGCATGCTGAACCCTGATGAGCTTGCTTAGTCCAAAGTCTCCAACTTTTAAATGATCGGCATTAGTGTTGACTAAGAGAACGTTCCTGAAACCAATGCAAAGTCAAAAGGTTATCAAGTGTGTGGATGAGTCACATGACTGTCAAATAGTCAACCACAATCTTCTTGAACTTAGAGACATGCATAGGAAATAGCATGCTTCAAGCACATCGTGAATTTTTTTAATAAGTACGAGCAATCCAATCCCCCACCCCTTACAGAGAGAGAGAGGCAAATAAACTACAAGTGCACCGACCTTGGCTTTAGATCTCGGTGGATTATGACATTAGGTTCATTATGCAGATAAGCCATTCCCCTGCAAAAAACAACAATTAAAGAAGTCGGATTAGCATGGTTATCAGATCACATAATGCTGCGTGAGGAAGCAAATAGATGAATAATTATAAAATACAATTGTAATGAACTGACATAGCTTGGACTGGATTTAAGAAACTGATATATTACTAAGATGAACTTTGATTGATAATTTCTGGAAAAACAGTAAAATAAGATGATAATTACAAGCTTTTGAGAGGCTTGTTCTCTCCCATTGAACTCTTAAAAGCTCACCCAGTTTTCTTATCAATATGCAACATGATTTCTCTCTCCCTAATCTATTCTATTTATAGAGATACTTCCTCACTAACTCCCTAACTTATTCTTCAAGCTACTAGTAAAACCAACTAATTATGTAATACCAAAAGTGCCCCTCTCCCTAGGTTGATTCATTACAACAATCTGTTTTGACAAGACATAGGACAAAAATTCTTCTGATGTAAAGGGGGCACTTCTTCCCAGCCCAACATCCAACATATTATCCTCGTTTTTCAAATGGAATCATACATAAGAAATCTTTCCTTTTTCAAAATTCCAAATTCTTGAATTACAACACAGTCTAAACACTCGGTATTCTAACTTTAATTTCCATAACTCCAACTCAGTATCAAGTCTATAGCTCTAGTCTCATCCATTATTCATCAATACATCACAGTATCGTCTGCATACAACGGATACCACACTGTGTTGCTGAATAGACTTTGATATTACTACTAGAAAGAGAAAAGGAGTCAATACAACATATAATTAAGATGTCCCCAGTTCCCACACATCCATCTCAATGCATACAACATATTCAATTCATTACTGTTGCAAAGAGGAAGAGACTATGCGAAGTTAAGCTAACATTAGCATATAAAATTATTTTAAAAAGAAATGTGCCCAAAAACTACTTTGAAGATGGATCCAACAAGTATAGTTGTACATTTCAGATCAACATGGTTTGAAGATAGTTATCACTTATCAGTCAAATTATATAAACATAACCTTTGGACTTCTCATTTAAGATTGACAATGCAGGACGAACAAAGTATCTTGGTTTGATGGACCAAGGGCATGGTTAAATTAATATATATGATAATCCAAACAGAAGGGGGAGTGGCATAGATAGAGAAAAGGCTATCAAGATTTCAGCTCCCTATGTGCCATTGATATCGAGAAGACTGGTAAGGGGTAGGACAAAAAGTGGTTAAGTGTGAATAACAGATTTGAAAGTAATTGGACTCAGAGAAGATAGACTTTTTGAGGATTGACATGATGGAGAGAGAAAACATAGGGCCCACTTCGACTGGGAGGGTTGAAAACTTTTACTGAAGTACATGACTGGAAGATAATTTTAGGGTGAAATAGTGTACCAGGCGATAATTAAGGGACAGAAAGAATATCATCAAATTAACCAGAAATAGTGACAAATGAAAGTAGCCAAGACAAAGATGTGGCAGCTTTGACCATGAGAAGAGAGGTGGGAGTTGCACATGTGGAACATATGATACAGGACATCTATATATGGTAGTTTGTCCACATAAAGCACACTCGACGAGGCTCTCAAAATGGTAGGTTGGGTCAAAGAAGAGGCAGAAGGAAAGAGTACACACAGTCAACCTTCTATGATCCTCAACTAAACTGTACAACTATGAATCTATGACAACACGGGATATTATATGATACAAATTTCAATTTTTCTGACCTCCTCTTTAGTCTTCAGAGTAAATTACACACATTTTCAATCCCTCCATGATGTGGCGTCCTCTTTTTTGCTTCTTGTGTAACTTTTTTTTTTTTTTTTTTTTTTTTTTGCTTCTTGTGCAACTTTCTCCAACATATCCACTTCCCACTCAACTAGGGAAGGATCAATGATTCAATTCAGGCTTCCAATGAAAACTCCAAATGGAAAATGGTCTAGGGGGATAGGAGGAGAGAGAAGTGAGAAGCAAATCCAAGTGGTTTTCCAATGTCAGTGAAAACAAGTAACTTTTATTCTGACAGGCAGTGAAAGTAAAAAGTGAAACTCTTTTCCATAGAATATATTTTCCAATAGGACACGAATTAGTATACTCTAACTCCTTTCAGAAATATAACTGTTAGAGATGCATTATAACTCTCACATAGGACCATAAATTAGCAAAAGTATATATATAAAAAAAGAAACAGTGAAATACGCATCATCAAAAGAGACAAAGACCATTCTGCATCTCTATAAGATGGGAACCTTAATATAGAGAGCCACATACAACTAAAGGCACTACCATTTGGTGGCTCTCATATCAGCTTAGAACTTCTGTATCCTGTAATGCCTGACAAACAGGTGAGCATTCTGCCAGGGCTCTTGGTTTCTGGTATGGGATTTGACTAGGTTTATGTAAACTCTAATGAAACAGCTACATTTTGGACCATTTTATTGTAGAAAAATCAAGAAATGGCTCCAAGAGGAATCTAACTGACATAGCTAGAAGTAAAGTACTTGCAATCGTCTGTAACTGTATAGATACCAACTTGGACGAGAAGCCATATCAGTAACTAGTTTCTAAAAAACAAAAGAACAATTAGGCACTGAAGAAAGCTAATTTAATGAACCATGATCCTAAAAAATTACACTTCGTATCATTTTTAGATATTAATACTCCTTAAGCTATTTTTTTCCCTTCAATCCTTTCTCCTTCCAACACATTGCTTAAAGTGATTAGCAACAGTCGACTATATCCATGGAACACTTGATAGTAAACATCTAACTCGTGTAAGACCTTTCTGCAAAGGCCCACCTTGTCTAGCAGGCCATGAATACTACAGATATGAGAACAAAAGTAATTGCTACTGGAAAAAGCTTCAGAATACCTTGCAATGTCCAATGCAAAATTTATAGCTGTTGTTGGACTAAGAGCTCCCTTTTCTTTAAGGTACTGATGGAGATCCCCCTACAAGATGAACAAGGATTAGCATAACAATCAATCTAGTCACATGTAAATTGAAGCAAGTTCTTTTGACCATAATAAAAAAATTCGAATACAGATATTATATGCATCAATTTACCCCTCGCAAATACTCAGTAATCAACATTAAGGGCTTTTTCTCAGTAACAGCTCCAAGAAATTGAACAATGTTAGGATGACGAAGCTTCACCAGTAAAATGACCTCGTGCCTAAAATCCTGACTGAACAAGCAGATATGGAATGGAAAAATAAGTAAGCAAGTTGGATCATCATCAAAAATATCTTAAAGTTGTTAAAAATCGTATGCTTATCTGGGAAAATGCTATCTTTTAATTTTGAACTCACATAACCAGTCTATCATCTGAAAGAGATGGAAGTATGCGCTTGACTGCAACTGGAGTTCCTCGCCAGTAGGCTTTCAAGATCTCACCAAATGATCCCTGCATGAAGTACGCTATTATCAAAAGGGGATAAAAAGTCAAAAGAGTACTACTACTAGAAAGTAGTTCATAACATAAGCCACCATCTGCAGATGCATATGCACTAGAGAGCTGGAAAGGCCAATGACATGACGAAGAAGAGTTTAAGGTAGATACATGCGAAACCAGCCACTCATAGGACTTCCTCATGTTCAGATGCTGTTTCCACCTGCATTAATTTTCTTATGTATTTACACTTTATAGGTTCCCCCTTACCATCCTGGCCCCCAAGTAATATAATCTCCATCCCTTGCTCCTTGATCAAGAACCAACAACCACCTTATTTTAACCCCTAACTTATCTCATTGCCCCCAACTTCCAAGCATGGCCTCGGAGAGGTTGGGACAGATAAAATACATACAAGGTCACCCATAACCTTTTTCCAACAACCTTAAATTGAAGACTGCGAAACTGCAAATTGTCATAAATAAATTTCACTCAGTTTTATCATCGTTTTACACAATGATGACATCAAAATGAGAGCTGATACATTCAATCAGAAAATAAAGAAGAAAAGCAAGAGTAAAATATGAAAGAAAAGTGACTGAGATGAGGATTAATTTTTTTTCAAATTTTTTTTTTTTAAGTAGTAGAAAAATTAACCTTAATGATCATAGGATATAATTAGTTAATTACACATGATCTGAAAGAAATGAATTAATCACACCTTTCCAATTATTGCTGAATGTGAAAAGTCCAGCTCAGCAGGGTCGATCTCCCAGTCACACTTGTTTGGCAAGGGCGGGGGCACAGCTTTTGGTTCAAAATGGCTTCCATTTTGTCCCTGAAAGTTCAAATTACTCAGAAACTATGGAATAGTTGACCAGTATGGCATGATTCCTGACACAGCGGATATATAATAGATCAGCCAATGAGAGGCTCAAAATAGTAACACTTGCATACTAAAACAAGCTTATGAGTGCATCATGGTTCAGGCCATTGATGCATTTGTAAGAACAAAGTAATGAGTCAAAAAACTTCATCACATATGTAATTTATTAGTTACAAAAAAAGCAATTAAGCAAATTGCAAATCTCAGTTCTCATATGTGAATCCTGATGACAGCATAAAGTACACAGAGGAGATCAATTCTCTATAGTTTATAGTGTACACACAACAGTTATCACCTTCCAGTAAGATATCCTGTTGCACTCACATAATTAGAAAAATACAACTTCCCATATCCAAACTCTGTTACTAACTTACAATGTTATTTGTACTGATGGACAAATATTCTTAAAAAAGAAAAATAATGTGCCAACAAGTTCTACCCATCGAGACTCCCAAAGTCGAGGCAATTTCATGTCATGAAAGATTTTGATGTCGTAAAAAGAGGGCTCTAGATGTGAACTAATGATCTTTTAGAGGACATAAGTCCACATCCTAAAATGCTTCAAGCTAGACATTAGGACATAGAATGCACAAATTCACTAAACATCGTCCACGAGATAAATTGTTATTGCAAGACATATGATGAAAACTCCGAGATCTCTAGCCTGAAGCAAAACAAAACATGATGTAAACTCCCTATGCCCCACTTCAAAATAAACATTAACCATAAAAGATGTCCCAAATCTCAACTCAAAGTTGACATTCTACTTTTATCCACTTCCTTTCTCTACTTTTCTCCCTCCTTAATCTCTGTGCGTCAGCTCAATGTTAGTTATTGCTAGCTTTAAGCAAGGATGGAAGGAGTACTTCCACTTCCAAACTAATAACACATGGACCAAGGGATAGCCACTACCTACTATATAAAATTGAAGTCGTATATAGAAATGCAAGAGATAAACTTACATAAGATAAACCACCATATGTCTTCAAAAGCTCGATCATTCCATGTTTTTTTGCGCCTTCAGCATCCGCTAGAGGCTGTCATGAACCGAAAAACTATAATTTAGTGCAATCCAACTAGTTATTCTTTGTGTGAATCAAACAACTATAATTTATAATCGAGGAAATAACAATAAATACAAAATTTAACATGCAATGAATGACGCTTTAACCTAGACGTCAAGAATTTTACCGTCCAAGCTCCAATAAAATGGGTCAAATTTCACCAATTCCTGTACCATATTATCATTATGGGATTAAACCAATGCTTGAAATTAGTCTTTTTCCTAAAGCAACTTAAGAGGACAGGCAGATAAATGCAGCTTCACCAATGCAACTATAAAAAGGCTCTATTAGTCTTACGACTATAAACGAATAGAACCAATTTAATCAAAAACCACATGCTAATCATAACGTTCATAAGAAAAACGGTCAGTGTTCATCTTCATCTAGCACTATATGGCAAGGTGTTTGGTGTGAAATAAGTACTCTCTAGGTTGACAGTGCGCCCAAAAAAAAAAAAATAGAAAGCTCTTTAGTCTTTACTGGTAGATGCAATTTCTTAACTTTCGGTTTTGAAGCAGATACAACAAAAATTTCAGGAAAGAACGTGCATTAGTCCAAAATCAATCTAGGAAGCATAGTCCTCCAATAAACAAATGATTTCTGCCCTTGGAAGAAGTCATCTCAATTAAGCAAGTAACAACAAATTCACGGTATTTCCTGTGTCAAATACACCAAAAATTTACACTATCAAGAGATAATCTTACTTCAAATTCCAAACATGGAAACAATATTGTTTGCTTAAATAGTACTCCACTCCCAATAAATTATACAGACTTCCTAAAAAACCATATGATCAAGCATGTCTAAGAACTCTACGGTCGTCTTCGTGCACTACATATCATCATACAACAAGTAGATCAGAGTAACAAAATCTCGCAGCAAATTCATTTTGCTCTACTGAAGTTCATAATCACAATCACAACTGAAATTCCGAGATTATAACTACCAGCAAAATTCGTCAAATTCAACCTCATTAACTCCAAAATCACAAATACTATATTAAAAAGCAGTGAATTTCTGGAATGAAGTAAGAAATTAAAAAGAGAAAAGAAAAAATATTATACGGTGTTTTTCCAGCGATCTTGAGCGTTGACATCGGCGCCAAAATCAATCAAACACTGAGCAACATTGATCCAACCATGAAGCGACGCAACATGAAGAGGAGTTCGATTATCATAATCCCTAGCATTAACAAGAGTGCGATCTTCTTCGAGAAGCTTCCGCACCGCAGTGGCGTCGTTTTGATGAGCATGCCATAAAATCGCCGACGTTTTGCTAACCCTAGCTTTCTCCTTCTCCTTCTGCTTCTCACCTCCTTTGTTCGTCGTCGGCGGTAATAGCGCCGGCGATACTCCGACGTCCATTCCGGTTGATTCCGATGAGCTTTCTCCGCCGTCGTTCATAATCTCCGGTGAATCAGACGGTTCAAATTGAATCAAATCAGTGAAATCAGAGAAAAAAGTGAGGGATTTTTGGAAATTGCGAGTGTGGAAGAGGAAATTTAGAGGAGAGAGAAAGAGGGAAGACGCGGAAGTGGAATGATTTGTGTGATATCCGTTATTCTGTTTGGCCTTTCGTTTTACTTTTCTTTATTTACTAGTATTTTTTGCACGCGATGCGTGCGCGAACATCGCGGTGATATTGAACATGTTTCTTTTGTTTTCAAAAAATATGGAAGTTACTTTAACTAAAAAAAATTTGGTAGTTTTTTTGGGGGGAAATCTGGTAGTTACATTAGAGTTTTTTTCTTAAAAAAGTTCTATGACTTTTTTGCCCTCATAAGTTATCCTAGAGAATAAAAACATAAAGGGTATTTTAGGGAACTCAAGTGGACACCAAAGTCCTCAAGAGTTCCCATATATAATAGAGATGTTGATACCAAGTATCTTTTCCTTTTTTTTTTCCCTTACTATGTCAACAGAATTACTTACTAGATTAGATTTGATTCGTCCTTTTTCTATTTCTTTTCTTGCCTTTACATTTTCTTTTGTCAGAATTTTGTTTGTTCTGTCCAGTTCTGTTACACACGGGATGAGAGGTGATTCATCATAGTTGACGCGTCTTTTTTTCTTTATATTGTTGAATTTGAGAAGGACCAATGGTTGGTTGAGTTCTTTTTTCTTGAACTTATTTGAGCTAAACTTATTAAATTTTATTGGACTTGATCATCTCTAATTGTACCTTATGTTTTTACTTGATTACACCTAATCAGACCTGGAATTTAGGGCATGTTCGTTATTGTTTTTTGTTTTCAGTTTTCAGTTTTTTTTTTAAAACAAAAAACAGAAAACCAGAAAAGGTGATTTTCACTTCTTAGTTGTCAGCTTTCAAAATCATCATGTTTTTAATAAGTTTGACTAATTTTTTTTCCATTATAGGACATATATCATATGACTTTTAAATACAAAAAATTAAAAACCACAGTGATACCGAACGAGCACTTTACTTTTTTAAGCCAAAGAGAACGCACCATAAACATTAGTCATGGTTAAATAGAGGACTATCTAGGTGTGAAATCGAGAAAAATTGTGAATTTCACATTGTCCAATATTGTGCAACTTATTTTCACTCCTTATAAGAAAAAGAATATAAGTTCAAGTAAGGTATGATAAAGACTAATAAAGTCTAAAAAGTTCAGATAAATTCAATTCAGCAAAAATAATGTTTGACACACTCAAGTTTAAATAAGCACTAATAATGTATAATAAGTTTAGATAAGCAAAAATAAGTTGAAAAAAACACTCATGAGTGACGGTAAGTGTATTTTGCGGCACTATTAAATGGAGTCATCTAAAACACAAGGTTTATGTAACACAACTACACAAGACACCAATGTTGAATTGGGTAATTACAAGAAAGATAGATACAAAGTTAGATATTTGAATAACGAAACATGAATGGTTGAGTTAATTATGCAAATACACTTATTAACCTTATAGTTTGAAAGAGCTATTGCTTGTGAAATTGATGTGATATGACAAGTAAATGGATTTTTAGTTTACTTTTAGATATGGAGGTTAATTGGAAAAATAATACTCTCATTACAATCCCGTGCTAAAAAATGTAACTGAATAACCATACTCTTAATTAACACAAATTATTGGGTGTAATTGTTACACCATAATTTATAGTGTAACAACCCACAAACTACCTCTTCTTTTGTAAAATGATCTCAAATGACATGAAATAAATGACATAATGACATGAGATTCATGTCATTATTTGTATAGTCCATGTCATTCTTGTTGAAATCTATCTCATTATGCATGTTACACAATAAGTTATGGTGTAACAAGTTACACCCAAGACGTACTCTAATCTTAAACATATAAATTAATAAATTATAATCATACTCTTGCACTAAAAAATGTAACTAAATAGCCATACTCTTAAACATATTAATTATAATCAAAGTCCAACAATCTATATACTTGAAATACGATGATATAGAAAAATAGACATAAGAGGCTAATATTAGCACCTCGTTGATATTATCTTATTATCTTCCTTCTCCCTCTCCCATGAAATTCAACATCACTTTCTTTCATTAATTGGTTATCATTTCTTATTAGAATGGCCAATGTCCAACAATGGTGTCAAATGCCAATTTATATTAAATCCAACTACTGTCACTAGAGCCCAAAATTGTAGAACGGTAGTTTCGTAAACGTGATATCTTATGCAGCCCCGGCCCGAAGGATTTGGGGGCCCTGTGCTGATATAAAAAATAGGCCCCTATGTATAAAAATCCAAAAGTAAATTGTTTTTCAACTCTCATTTTCTTTTTACATTTTTCATGCCCGGAATCATATTTTCTAAATCGAGAAGGCATAATTAAAATAACTAAACAATCCTACGACTCCAAACTAACCCTAATCCACATTCTTAACATAAAAATATTCAAAAAATTAAACTAAATCTACTAGCACAGCATGAAATAACATTATGACAATAAAATTCACTCATCAAAATACATGAAAATAAACAAAACTGAAATGAGCATTTGAAATGGGAAAAAAGAGAGAGAAAATTGGCATACTCTGTTCTGGTCAAGAACATCGACGATAACGACGAGGCGGCCGTACTCTTTGCCATAGTTGACAAGACCTACTTTTTCGATCTCAACGTTCCTCTTGAACGGCTAAACACAAAAAAACAAAGAAAAAACTGAGATTTTTTTAGCAAATTAAGCAATTATTCTGCGAATTCGACCAAAAATGAAATCGAATTAAAAATCAGAAGAAAAGATGAGTTCATAGAAATGTTAGAGAGGAGAGAGAAAATTACCATTTTAGAAAATTAGGGTTTTTCTCTGAAATTTGGGCTGAAAAGATGAGTTCATAGAAATATTAGAGAGGAGAGAGAAAATTACCATTTTGGAAAACTAGAGAAATTTGGGCTACTGATCAGAGAGAAATTAAAAAAGTGAGCCTCTCACGTGAATATCTCTCTCCTAGACATTCCCCCAGAGGAGTAATTAACATAGCACATTTGGTGGACAAATTATCCATCCACAGGGCCCAGGGGTATCACTGAATGGGGTGTTTTGGGGCCCCATCTAATTGTGAGGCCCTGTGCTGAGTCCCACTTTGGACCGGCACAGGGCCGGGCCTGATCTTATGAAGACGTCCTAAACTCCTAATTCATAAATACAATATCCGTACTTAGCAATTTTTGGACACTTTCAACGTGATTGATAAAGACAATGATAGCATGGTTATCTACTAGGAGGATTAGTAAAACCATAATATTTTTCCCTAAATAAAAAAATTAGGCACAATTGGCAATGACATTTTAGTTTGCACCGTCCAAACAGTGCTTTCAATGTCTCAGTCATTAGTCCCAATTAGATGATTTAATTTGTGGGTGTGTGGTACATTAAATTTTTGGGCTATCCACCCTCATATCTATACATCTATACTAATATATTAAAAGGCGTGTCAAACAACGTATACACGCAACGTGCCACCTCTCTTACCCTACTAGAATTGTCCAATGTGTACATATGTTATGTCAACTAACAAAAATAACTTGGCTTGTAATAAAATTCAAACCCATGACATCTTGCTATTATATATAGCACAATTACCATCTCAACTAACTTTTGATCATGCTTTAAATGTCAACATTATTATATTTGTACCTTTTAAATGTTGAGTTTTCTTTATTACATTTTAATGCGAATGGAAAAAAAATGCATATCAAATTTGGAAAAAGTGCCACCCGGGGCAAAGTCCGGGCCCAAATACTAGTTATACTCTAAAATGACCTTATAATATGGAGCATAGGGTGAGCTTCATTAAACTATCACTTCTTTATAATTTGTTGATAGATCATAGATGTTTCCATTGAAGTCCATATTTTTATTTCCTAGATAATTTGTTTTCATCCACTTGCAATACATGAAAGACTAATTTTGTGTCAATGAGAAATATATGAAAGAAAAACAAAGAATAAGTAATAAACTATTATATAAACTCGATCTTGAGACAGGCAAAAGGAATAGTAAAAAGATAATCTCCTAAGATACTAATTAAATTTAGCAATTGGATCTTTGTTTAACACAATACAATCATTACTTTCTCGTCTCCAAAAGTTGAAAACAAAAATTGACTCCGTTAAATGGAAATGCAATGCTTAATTAAGTAGAATCATGGAATATGCAAAACATCTTTCTCAGTGTAAAGTCAACTTCGACTCTTCAAAGCAGGTTTGCCAAAAATTAAGAAATCAAGGGGGAAGAATATATGACAATGGAGAGAAGAATATTTGTACAATTTTATTGACATAAACTCCATTCGGGTTGTGTATATACATTATAATCATTGTATTACTATATTAAGTTACAGTGTTCAACTTACAACTTTCTGTATTTCTATACAAATATACACTCTGCAGTGGTGAACCATGTTAATCTTCAAGAGATCGCTTTCGAGCTCTCAAATTAAGTTGGAGGTTTTCAGGTTGAGGTGGTGTCCTGCCTCTGCGGAATAGAACAGCCAAAGCTCTCGATTTCCGACAAAGATCAAAAACCTGAACAATAGCTATTTGCGTCAAGCTAAAATTGAACAATGATTTTGTGTAGCATGGAAAGAACAAGTTATGTTTCTTACAGATGATGCTTCTATCTCAGCAACACCTTCACAACCTTGACCCCCACCTTGCATTAGGTCACAGAATCTCTCCGCTTCATTTTGGTCTTCAAATACCTGTTTTACACAGAACACTGCTAATATGAGAAGGATGAAATCCATATAGACAGAAAAATGCAAGGTCCAAAATAAAGTGTCAAAGTGTTCATAGTCATGCCTGCGTGTCGAGGATCAGACACGTGTTCTTGAGGTAATATAAGAAATCAGAGTTAAATAGTTTCAGTCTTCAGACAAGTTTAATGCATAATGAATTCATAAAAAGAAAAGGCTACTGTTCCACTCGAACATAAAAGCCGAAGTGCATTGTGAGGTCACCAAGTTGCAAAACATACCAGAATCTACCGACATGACATCTTATCCTTATAAAAGATTCAGAAGTGGTTACCCACGCTTCTTAACCCCAAAAAATGGCACACAGAACAAAGCAAATAAACAAAAATACAATGATAAAAACATTAGCTTACAAGTATTCCCTCCCTAACATCCTCCACGACCATTTGAAACTTCTTGCTGCCTCTTGATTGCTTAGTCTGATTGCCAAATTCAGAGCCCCGTTTGCTCCCCTTTGAAAACAACATCCCAAGCTCCCTTTCAACTTCACTATAGCAAGAAATTCCAATGTTAGCATGGAAACAGCTAGCCAGTTTTGGAGGTTGAGATGGCACTGTGGCAGATATTTTAAAGCATAGATCCAATAGCAAACCTGCGATTCCTTCGAGTTTTCATTGTGCATAGTTGGTTTTCCTTCTGTGTTAGGACATACACAGGTTTTGAAGTTTCCCTCCACGGATTGGCATCCAGCACTGCGGACGGCAAAATGAACTCATTTTTTCAAGCAACAGAGAAAAACAAGGTACAATATTAAATGACATAACTATATTACAGAATTCTACAAGTAACATGCACTTGCTTTATAAAAAGCAACACAAATATATACAACCAGAACATACTTGCAGTCTTGCAGACTCCAGATACAGATAGCACATTTGCAGAAACTTAGTCTAGTGCAGTTGGCCACATGAAATTGCTTGCTAATGATCACTTATCCCCCCCCCCGTCACCCCCTTGTCAATTTTTTAACATCCTTTATCCTTATTTAGCAATATGCGCATGTGCATACAAGTTAAGTGAGCATCAGACAACATCATATCCAACTTCCCAAGATCCACCAACAACTAGTCCTTCATAGAAGCAGAAATAATAAACAGAATGACATCATAACCATCTTTCTTGGACAAGAGACCCATAGAGTGAGAGACGTTGGGTACAGTAGATTTGAAGGACTTGCTGTGCATAGCTGATAAATCTCAGAAGTGAAATAGAACAATGGCAGTTAACAATGACATAACCATCACACATCCTAGTGAGACTAAACTATTGCTATCAAGAGCTTTCCTAAGGTCAATGCTTATACAGTTGTAGTCATGCTTCCGTTGAAAAATACGAGTACCACCCTAAGATCAGGGAAACAGTTCAATTTCATTGCAAGCCTAGGAACTAGGAAGCTTCATATGAAGAGGGAGAGCCGGAGAGGGGTCATTTCCACATTTATACCATAATTGTGCCTTCAGTGGCAAATTCTTCCCTCATACTAGCTCCCTCCAAAACAAATGTCAGCATGGCATTATCAAACATTAAAGCCGGGACAAAGAAATGACTATGATTACGTAGAAATGATAAGCAGGTTGCAAAAGAAGGGTTACCTTTGTCTTAGTATGGGATTTTTTTTTGGTCGGTAGCTTCAAGCAAACCCTCCCCAACTTCAGGTGAAATAGTATCAGCAAATCAACGTAATACATGGGAGCTACAGAGAGGAAAGAGGTTCTAGGATGTAGATATTATAATGCCTATCACCTGAATCTTAGTAAAATTGGATGGATAATGGATGTGAAGAAGTGAAGATATTTCTCTGCCCTTCTGGATAATAAATGAGATGGACATATACTGCAAAGATCCAGGCCCCACAGGAAAGGAGAGATTCAAAGGAATTCGAGCCCCCTATCATCCTTCACTTTCCTTCTCATTGGAAATCCTTTCCAGAGATATGGTTAGACAAAGCAAGTCCTGATATAGGTTAGACACAGATACTATCTCCCATTTATTGTGTAGGTATGACTCCAAGAGTCCGTCTCAGATTGAAGTGTTTGTGTTTGGGGGATGAAGTTTTATTACAATGGACGTCTTCATCACATTTTTCTTACGTAGATACACAAAAAATTCATTATCATCATTGCAACTTATTACCGAATACCGAGTACCAAACAGCCCATAGGGTGCATTCTCTTCACCTTATTTTTCCTGAACTTATTGGAAATCAACTAAACTTATTGGAAATTATCTGAACTTACTTAAAATTATTTTATAAGGTGTTAGAAGTGGAACTTATTAGAACTTACGGAAACTAATTAGAACTTATTAGACCAGGAACTTTTATTATTTAAGATGAAGATAGTGCACCCTTAGCCTCAATGTTACACTGATCCCCCAACCGCACAATTTCCCTCACTTCAATTCTTCTCCTTATTTTTGAGAAAGATACACTGCTTCATGGAAGTAGCATAAACCAAAATTTCTCAATATGATAGCAATCATGCCTTTCTTATTAAGAACTAACTTGTAAAATGATTTACAAGCCAGGCTGTGAAAGAATTACGACCACTCACCCTCAACGGAAGCCATGGCACTCGTATTCATAAAATACAAATACATCCGATTACATCATCTATTAACCCTTCGTACTCCTCCGTTACTCGTCATTTGTGCCTTTTAAGAGTACAAACTCTATGTGACATAGCTCTCCTAATGAAGCCTCACACTCTAGAACACCCCAACTCTCACATTAAACTTATGATAAATTGTTTGTTATAACGGACGCAATCAAGCAACGAAGAATTAAAGTACAATCGACACAAGAATTAACGTGGTTCACTAACCATGGGTTGGCTACATCCACATGCAGAGGAGAAACGTTTAATTATCTTTAGGAGAGAGTACAGATAATTCTAGCGCCAATAATTCTAGGCATATATCAACATTGATGATCAACAAGTGAGCCAATTTCAACAACTTGCAAAATGCGACTCACCTCAATCTAAACCTAACTCTCATGTATAGTCAAATACTGATACTAACAATTTCCTTTATTTCTTTAGCAAAATTCACAAACATAACCCTAAATTCTAATAATACCTAAATCAACCAAATAAAACTCAATAATAAGAAGAAAAACAGAGAGAGAAAGAAAATATACCATCATAACAGCTGGAATCGAGAGACTGGTGGAGGTGACGGCGGATGTCGTAAGCACGTGACGACACCTGCTCTAGAAACTCATCAGAAGTACCAGGTATACTCCCATCCAATCGGAGGGCTCTCTCCACCTCCACGTCATCACTCCCAACCTCATCATCACCGTTTGATTCTCCATCAGAGCTGCTGATTGATTTACCGCGCAACACCGGAACATTTCTCCTCCTCTTCACGAAAATCGAGAAATTGGACGAGAAAGGAGGAGAGAGAAAGATGCAATTGTAGTTCATAGGAGTCTTGAGATGGTGGCGTAGAGGAGGTAGCATGATTGAGGGAGATACAGAGGAGAGAGAATCCATTACTGTTTCTTTTTTTGCTCTTCTTCAGCAGCCTTCTGAGTTTTTTTGGGAAAACTGGAGTAAGAAATCTAAATTCGGGTTTTTTTTGGTTCATTTCTTTTGGTGTTAGTTGGGCCTTGGGGGAATTTAACATTCGAATTTCGAAGTGAAAGACTTCAAAATGATCACGGTGGGGTGCGGATCGACGGAACACATTACACAGCCCGATCATGTTGAACTTGACAACTGTGTTGGTGGCCTACTACGTAAAAAGTCTAAATTAGATCCGTTTGAATAATTTTTTGGTTCAGAAACTTTTTTGGGTATTGGTATTATATTAAGCGAAAAATAATACTTACTAATTTGGATTATGTAGCTTTTGCCAATTAATAATTCGAGCCCACTAAGAGTGTGTACAATGGGGGTTCTCCAACTAGTTTTGCAACTAGCTCTACAAGGAGAGAGAAAATATAGAGCTACCTAGCCAACAATGGGGTTCTTGGGTAGTTGGGTGTATCTATAGCCGGCAAAATAGACATGTACTCCTTGACCCGACCTAATACCCGATCTGAGGCCATGGTCACATGAAAATAATGACCCGAATGGAACCGAAACCCGACCGACCCGAAAATAACAGACCTGAATATAACCCGAACCCGAATCTGCCGCCCCGAATTTAACCCGACCCGAATGACCCGATAATGATGACCCGAACCCCGACCCAACCTGAAAAGTTGTTATATTAGTTATTTTTTAAATAAATTTAAGGAAAAATTGTCATGATATACTATTTATGACCCGATCTAACCCGACCCGATGAGACCCGAAATTTAATGGACCCGAGATTGGCCCGTACCAAAACGTAATCCGAACACAAAGGTGACTCGATTACGACTCGACCCGTACCCGACCTGTATGACTCGTTTGCCACCTCTAGGTGTATCTTGGGTGTGTAATGTGTATCTATGGAGACACTTTTGCAAAGTGTCGCTTGGGGGAGAGTTCATATGGGATAAAAGAGAAATGACTCTCCAATGTGTGGAGCTCACAACCTAAAACATATTATTGCAATTACTAAAGTTTTCTTTTACTTCCTATAACCATTTAATGATATTTTTCAAAAAATAAAAAATATGGTAATATTTACTATCCCAACAACTATAATTTTTCATTGTCTATAAAATGAGCCTAATATTGGATATATGTCATAAACAAAATCTACTATCATTTTGTAATTTTATGGAATTAAACATTAGCATTCAAAATGAATACTCACTCTGTCCTAGAATACTCTTTACATTTTCTTTTTTCATCTGTCCTTGAATACTCTTTAACACTTCTATTTTTGGATATGACCCACAATATTTTAATCCTTCTATCTTTTAACCATTGGCCCACATTCTCTCTCCTCCAAATAAAATAATACTACTCCTGCTAACTATCAACTCTAACAATGGCCCACACTCTCTATCCTTAAAATAAAATACTTCCTCCGTTCTGTTTTAAATGAAACATTGGGTGAAATGACACTATTCATTGATCAATTTTGACTCCAATTTATCGCCATTATATAAAGAAAAACATAGTCAAGTGGGATCTTGTTAGATTCGTCTCGATGCATACTATCAAATTATAATTTTTTTATATTTTTTACGTGTGCACAACTAAAGATATTAATGATTAAAGAAGCGTGTTGGGTTGCGTGAAAAAGCAAACGTTTCATTTAAAACAGAACGGAGGAAGTAATACTACTTTTACTACCTATAACTTCTATCACATCTACCTTTTAAATAAAATACTGACAATTGATAACTAAACAACAACTTATTATCTAAAACTACGTGCCCTAATAAGTGTCAAGAGTATTATGGGACGAAGGGAGTATATTTTAAAAAAAAAACTGCATTACATAAATTATGAAAAATATTATTTTTTTTGTAATTATATTTAATTTACATGAATAACTTTATTTATATTTTGATCATAATATGAAATGAGGTTCATTTATTGACATGAAAACCACTAATTAGTGAAAAGTTGAATGTAGAACTCTTTAAAGAGTTTTATTGTTGTTGAGTGTTTTTAGATATAATTCTTGAGAGTAGTTTGAAGAGAGATAATAAATGAGAGATAGTGGAGAGCTAGTTGAAGAGCCATGTACCATTGTACATGCTCTAATGGATATCTTGGTGCATTAGATAAGAACTATAATTTTGTATATAGATTTCTAATTAATTGTTACTTGGTAATAAATGTAATCATATCTATATTAATTAATTCAATATGTTTTATCTAATGTCCCGCGGGGCACCTGTTAGCATTTGCCTTATAAAAGTAGTATATTTATAAAAAATAAATAATATGTAAAAATCCAATATATGACATGATCACACCTATATTGTTGCAGTGATGTTTTTGGTTCTAATATACTATTTTATTGATTTTTTTTACTAGATACATTATCTTTTTCTATAACTTGAATTTTGTTATCATTTGTAGTTTGAAACTAAAGTAATCAATCCATAAAGAGAAAGAGAGTAAAGAGAGAAAAGAGATTTTGTTTATTATTTCTAAATGAGCATAATGACATAATAGGTAAGTCTCCAAATGAGTAAATGAGCAAAAAAAAATGGGTAGCATCACGTATATGTTACACCTTGGAGTGTATGATGAATGCACTCATAAGAACCCCTTTAGGACAGCAAGTTAACCACATCTTACTATAAATCATGGTGAGACGGTCTTATATGAGACTTAGGCTAATTAACTACTTCCTCTTTTCCTTATTGATGTTCCTAGTTTTACTTGCACGTTTGTCAGTGCACATCTTTAATTATAAATATCTCTAATTTCATATTTGTAAAAATTATAAAAATTTAATATTATCAAGATACTAAATTGAGACGAATCAAACAAGATTATATATGAATATGTTTTTTTCTTATATATTGAAAAACATTTAGAATATTCTGTATTATTTCAAATTTTTTTTTGGATCCCCAATTGGTAAGATAAAGGACCCTGTCAGACCGGAACCTCTCGCAGATGAATCCGACGTGGATTTGCGGGCAGACACTTTGAGAGTGGGAGGAATGGTAAGGGAAATCCTCTTCCAAAGTTCCTCTAGTGATGATCGAACACCCAACCTTGAGGTTGGAAGATTCTTTCCAAACTTAGCTTGGTGTATTATTATTTGAAATAGTGTCAAGATTATTGTATCAAAAGTAGGAGGAGAGAGAATATAACCTTGTTGATGAAAGAGGGGCCAAAGTGTTTGATAGTAACAACGGCACCGTCTTGGATGGCTTTCACCGATTCCAAGCGGCTCATCGATGAAACTGCCAAGAATCAAGTCTCCATGAACCCCACCATCACGATTTTCGGTTCTTTTTTCTCTCTCTTCTGGTTCTTTAATTTTAACAAATTTGTGCTCTTGTACTAATCACACTATGAGTAAGTACCTTATGTTGTAAGCTGAATATGATGATAAACTAGACTTTGTTAATTGTTATATGGCTATAATTATGTGCACCTTCTTGATTTAGGGTTTGTTTTGTTCACAAAAAATAAGTTCATACAATGTTTTCTGGTTTCAATTTATGCAATTGTGTGATTTTGATTTTGTTGATGGACAAATGATACTAATGGAGAGTCGGAAGAATGAGAAGAGGAATAAATAAGAGGGGATCATCCTTTCAATCCATGCTTTGTAGTCTGTCCTCTCGCAGTCCAAGTAAAAACACGCCTCTTGTGATTTTTTTTTTAAAATTTACTAGAATGATAAAATGACTAACGTGTCCCTGTTGGTGTCAGATGTGTTTTTGCACCTCTCATCTCAGTTAGCAACAGCCTGTTAGATTAGATCTGGAAACAAATTGATCCTACTACAGACTACAGAGCACAGAGCACAGACTACAGATTACAGACCAGCGTGTCTGAGTAAAAAAAAAATGGACATCGCAACTACGCTATCTGTTTGTCAATCTGTATGTGCAGCAATGCAATCTGAGGAGGTGAAAGACATGCTAGCTGCGTATGGCAAGAATAATGTACTTGATGAGTTACAAGCCACCATCTGCAACATCATTGCTGTGCTCCACGTTGCCGAGACGAAAGAGGTGTCCCATGAATTACAGGATTGGATCGAGCAGCTCAAGGACTTTGTCTTTGATGCTGATGATATGTTTGATGAGGTTGTTACTCAAGTCAGGGCCAAGCAGCGGGTCAACAAATCTCGTGATCAACTCTTTAGCAGCAAGGTTCGACTATTCTTCTCTCCTTCCAGCCCGGTTGCTTTTCGGTTAACGATTTCTCGAAAAGTCAGGCATATCAAGCAGAAATTAGATGCTATTGCTACTAACCATGCTCAGCTCGGCTTTAAGCTTGATCCTGAGCCACTCAGGAAGAAAAGGCCGGAAGCATATGCAGTTGATATTATTGGGAGGGAGGATGACTTAGAGAATATCCTGCGTGTCTTGCTACACCCTAATGTTCAGAGGGATGTTTCTTTCCTCACTATAACGGGGATTGGAGGGTTGGGAAAAACTACTCTTGCCCAACTTGTGTATAATGATGTTCGCGTTACAACTGCATTTCCGTTGAGGTTGTGGACTTGTGTTTCCGATCAACACCAGGAGACATTGGACATTGAGAAAATTCTTAGTAAGATTATGGCTTCTGCTACTGGTCAAGACTTTGATGGCTCCACCATTGATCTGTTGCAAAGCCAGCTTAGAGAGCAACTTCACGGAAGGAAATACTTGCTTGTTTTGGATGATGTGTGGATCGTGAATCGTGACCTGTGGCGTATGTTGGTAGGATTTTTGGCGGGGGGTCTAAGGGGAAGTTGGGTTGTGGTAACTACGCGTTCTACAGAGACGGCAACTATTGCTGGAGATGGTTCAACTTCGACATACAAGTTACAAGGCTTGTCAAAGGAGAATTCGTTGTGTTTGTTCAAAAGGGCTGCTTTTGGATCAGAAGATTCAAGTTCTCCTCATGATTTGGTTGAGATTGGACAACAAATTGTTGAAGGATGTGCTAGGGTTCCTCTCGCTATAAGAGTGGTGGGGAGTCTCTTGTATGGTCAAGACAAGAGTAGGTGGCTATCATTTCAAAAGATAGGATTATCCAATATTGGAGATGCTCAAAACGGGATCATGCCTATATTGAAATTTAGTTATCGTTATCTTGAATCTGCGTTGAAGAGTTGCTTTGGATATTGTGCTTTGTTCCCTAAAGACTTCGTGATAGAGAAGAAGATGTTAATTAGCCTTTGGATGGCACAAGGCTACATTATTCCATTTGATAAAGATCAAAGTGTGGAAGATGCCGCTGAGGAATATTTCACTATTTTGATGCGGAGATGCTTTTTCCAAGATGCAGAGCTCGATGAGTATGGTGAAGTTGTCTTATGTAAGATACATGATCTCATGCACGATATGGCCGAAGAAGTAGCGGGAAAGGATATTTGCAGAACTAATTGTATCACCGACAATATAGATAAAAGAGCTCGCCATCTAAGCTGTATGAGAAGTGGATGTGCACAATCTTCTTTTGGTATGACCCCCATTCGTTCACTTCTGAATTTTGGGAGGTGGTACGGAGCAGCCAAGATGAATCAGTTCGCTTTGGAGGAAGTACTGGCAAACTGCAAGTGCCTAAGGGCATTGGACCTCAGCAACCAAGATATCAAAAGTTTGCCGAGCTCTATACCTAGATTGCGGCATTTAAGATATTTAGATCTCACTGGGAATAGGGATCTAAAAGTGCTTCCTGTGTCGATTGAGGAGTTATTCAATCTGGAGACTTTGAAATTAAGTGCATGTGATAGATTAAAAACGTTGCCAAATAGTTTGAGCAAGCTGGTCAATCTTAGGGTCCTGGAGATAACAGATTGCTATAGTCTGATATGTATGCCTGAAGGCATGGGTAGATTAACCTGCCTTCATACGCTGACTGAATTTGTGCTGGGTGGAGCTAGTTCCCAGCACTGGAATGATCAGCTGGAAGACCTAAAAGCTCTCAAGTATTTAAAAGGTCGACTTGTCATCCGAGTTCGATTGTCCAAAAGTGCTACATATGCCAAGGAAGACCGTAGAACAGAAGGAGCATATCTAAAAAACAAGGAACATCTTTCTCATATAAGTATTAGGTTTCAAAAGGTTGGTAAAAGAGTGCAGTATGAGGAAGCATTAATGGAAGAGCTGCAGCCGCATCCTAATCTCAAGGGGTTGGAGGTCTGTGGATATCATGGATTGAGATTGCCGCGTTGGGCAACCTTTCTCCAAAATCTTACAAGGCTACGTCTGGAAGATTGTTCGAAGTTGCAGTACTTACCATACCTGGGGAATCTGCAGCATCTAAAAGTCCTTACTCTTGTTAACTTGCCACATATGGAGTATATAGTAGTAATTGAAAATGATACTACATTGTCAGAGAAGGACAATCCAGTAGTTTCTGCACCAACTGGATTGTCATTCTTTGGCTCTCTAGAGCAACTTGAGTTACACCACCTGCCAGAGTTGAAAGGATGGTGGAGGGGCGTGGGAGATGATCATCTGCTTGTTGGTGGCAGCAGAAGCACAACACATTTACATTTACTGTGTCTTTCTCAACTGAAGTCATTGACCATAAACAGATGCCCGGAGCTGACATCTTTTCCGCTGTGTCCGAGAGTGAAAGATTTATATTTGCGTGATTGCAACGAAAGACTGCAGATAATGAGAATTAGTGTGTCAGATCTTAAGCATCTATCTCACTGTTTCTCAGGAAAAGGCAACAAGAGATAGCCAACACCGGTTAAATTTGCTGCAAGCCTGCAAACACGTTCGTCCCATTGCACTGAGCTGGTTGTATTCTCTAAGAGCCACCATTGTAGTGAAATAGTAGACGTTTATATCTTTTCGAGTTTTTATTCAAAGAATCAGCCTAGAAGAATTTGATGTATGGGTACAAGTTTTACTGATTTATGAAACTTTGCTACACGCTGGTTTTTCCTTCTTTTTGCTTTGTTGTTATGCTAATTGATGTATAAACTTCTCTGGCAACTATTCTTAAGATAGCAATTGATAGATTCTGCTATATGGTAGTTGCACACCAATAAAAATTGGATTGAAGAATGCTTGCTTTGATATAGGAAGAACATATTTAAGCTAGTGTGGAGTAGCTGTTGGCTAGAAGTATGTTTTTTATCTATTGAATCTGTTATCAGTAGGCAACCGTGTACAAGGTATAAAGGCAACCGTGTACAAGGTTGCTCTTTATTTATTTATTTGTAACTAGCTTTTATGGGAGATAGAATGTCATACCATTGGACCCAAATGTCCTTGGTAATCAAACTCTATTCAATTCTCATGAAATTATGTATTTTTTTTGTAGTATGTAGCAAAAGTTATAATACTTAATTGTATTATTGCTTTTTAGATAATTTTGGTAGAATCAAACTCCATATTCTAATAATTCTAAAACTTCTATTCTTACCATAATCATGTAGTACCTCTTATTATATTAAATTGATACTCTTCTTATGACTTCTTTATTATCATATGATCCAACGCATATGTTAAAATTAAAACATTCATCTAATTTTTTTTATTTTTGTAGTTGTAAGCAAGTTCCAATTATGTAAAAGTTATAATTTTTCGAATTATGTAGCAAAAACTATACTTAATTTTTATTGTATAAAGTTTTTAGGTTTAATCAAAATCAAACTTTAAATTTTCACTATACAAAACTATAGATATGTATTTTTTGTCTTTATATAACTCAATTTTTAAAAAGTATGATTTTGAAAGACATAATTGTTATTATCACATATAATACGATATTTTTATAGTTAATTTTATATGTATTTAAAATAAAGAATATATAATACATTATTGTTCATCTAAATAAATGTATAAAGGATGAACCTTTCGAGAGCATAGGGAGCTGCTTAAGATTTCAAGGTCATAGAGCGCGCCATGTGGGATTTCTTTTTTTTTTTTGCAAATTTTTTGTTAACATTGTTGATTTTATGCTGATGTGAAATGTCACTATTCAACACCATTGTATTTACGGATTTTTCACCATATACCACCGATAATATTTTTAATCCACCATATACCCTCGATTTTTTCAAAATTCACTATATACCCTCAATTTTTTCAAAATTCACCGTATACCCCTCAATTTCTTGATAATTTATCAAGTGCCCTTAATGATTAATAACTATCTAACTTTTTTAATCACTAACCCCTAATTCCATTACTAAACCTTAACCAATCCCCGAATCACTCATTTACCCTAACAGATTAGCATCGAAACAACACCTAAGCCAAAGAAGAAGTAAGAGAGTTATGGAGGAAGAGTGATAAAAGGGGCCATTTGTGGTTTTTAAAATGGTGGTCAATTAAGGTTAACGACTCAATTAGGCGTTAATTAGGGTTTGGTAACAGAAATAGGGGGTAATGACTAAAAATGTTGACGATCATTAGTCATTAAGGACATATCGTGGATTTTAAAAAAAATTAAGGGGTATATGGTGAATTTTGAAAAGTGCGGGGATATATGGTGAATAAAAAAATTTATACGGTGAAAAACCCGTTGTATTTACATACTTCCTTCATTCTTTTTCTATTGCAACAATTACCACTTTGGGTAGTTTCATCTATTGGGACCACTCCACTTTTGGTAAAAAAAACAACTATAGTTGACAATATTGCCTTTACTTTATGCAAGGGGAGTGCAAGATGACACTCCCTTGCACAAGCGTATGTCTTTTGGTTATATCATACGCATAAGCCTATATTCTTATTTTTGTCTGAAAGTAAAACATCAGTAGGTCTAACTAGGGATAAGTTTAGATCTTTGAACCCTTCTTTTGTGGTTGGCTGTGATGCTATAGGGTCTCGGGGAGGTTTAGTTGTTTTAGGTTGGTCTTACCATTTTATGACTACAATCTATGTATGTCAAAACTTTATCATTTGTAAGGTGGAGGAAAAATAGTGGAAAAGTTTGGTATGTCTGTTTCTTGTATGGGGCTCCTAATTTAGAGGATAGAGAAGATGTTTGGGCTTCACTAACAACTCAAATTAATACTCTTTCTATTTGCCTAGTTATAAGTTGAATTTAACCAACTTGAATTTTATGGTGATAAGTTGGGGGGGGGGGGCTCTAATACTATAAGAGGATGGGATAGCTTCATGAATGGGAGATTTAGAACAAATTTGATTGAAATACCATTCTCAGGGTCCCGCTTTACATGGACAAACAAGCAACTAGGGTCAAATTAGTTTAATTTTAGAGAGGCTGGATAGAGCCTATATGACTCAATCTTGGAATTCTCTCTTCCCTAATCCTATTATCCACCATGAGCCCATTGTTTGTTCAGATCATGCTGCTAGCCTGCTATAGTTTATAAAAATATTTCCTTCTCCACAAAGAAAAAAAGACCATATCAAATGAAAAATTGGTGTTTAGCGAGGTTATTTCGCTTATTAAATTAGCTTGGGCTACTTATCATCATGGTTCCCCTATGTATAAAGTTCAAATTAAGTGTAGAGATGTGATGCAACAATTGAGAAATTGGTGTTAATCATAAGAAATTTCGAGGTATTGATTGGAAATCAATTTGCAAAGACCTAGCTGATCTAGAGGAAAATGTTGGGAATTTATCTCATGGGAATGATTATATTCGAGTTGTTCAAAGCAATATTCCTTTACTTAAACCTAGCGTGACCTTTTGGCATCAAAGGATGAAGGATAAATGGTCCATGTTAGGAGATTGCCCGTCATACCTACTGTACTCTAAAGTAAAGTAACAACGAACAATGAATGATATACTTGCCCTAAGGAATGATGATGAACAGTGAATAGAAGATGCAGATAGAATTTTGTCAATAATTTAAAATTATTTTGAGAATATTTATAAGAACAGTATTACTCCAGAGAGTGAGTTTCAAAGACATTTTATTGAGAGAGTTAAACCTTCCCCAGCTGTCTCATAAAGATGTTTCTCATTTAGTTATGCCTTTCACATGAAGAAATTAGGGATGCAATATTCTCAATAGCTGGGTCGAAGTCCCCGGGTCCAGATGGGATCAATGCAATTTTTTTTAAGATTCATAGGAAATTGTGAGTAGGGAAATTATTCAAGGGTTAGAAAGTTTTTTCACGTCGGGTTTCATTCTAAAGGAATGGGATAACACCATGGTCGTGATGATTCATAAAGTTGAAAACCCTACTCAAGCTTCACAGCTTCGTCCAATCAGTTTATGTAATACTATTTACAAATGTATTGCAAAGTGTCTGGCTGGTAGAATGAGGAATATTCTTCCTCAACTGGTGACAGATTGCCAGTTTGCTTTTGTCCCAAATAGACAAATATCTGATAATGTGCTGTTAACTCATGATCTACTGCATTTTATAAACAAGAAAAAGTGTGGAGTTAACACTTTTGCTACTATTAAGATGGATCTTAATAAAGCTTATGATCGTATCCACTGGGACTTTGTGCTTAAAGTACTCAGAGCTTATGGTTTTCCCCAGTGCTGGCTTCAATGGATTCATCAATGTATCTCTACAGTTACTTATAAGTTTCTTTTGAATGGTAACATCTCAGAGGTGCTCTATCCTAAATCTGGCTTTCGTCAAGGTGACCCCCCTCTCTCCTTATCTTTTTATCCTATGTATGGATATCTACTCTAGGATACTAACCCAAGGTACTGATCTTAACCTTTTTAAAGGTATTAGTATTTCAAAGAGGAGTCCAAGTATCTCTCACCTTTTCTTTGCTGATGATGCCTTGATCTTTTTTCGTTCTTCTATTGAAGCTTGTAGACATATTGCTTAGATTACTAATAGATTATGTCTACTGTGTGGCTCAAAGATTAATTCTCAATTTTTTTTATCAAATTTAGCCCTAATACCTCCTTGGAAAACAGGACATCTTTAAGAATATCTTTAGTATGCCTAAAGCAAATAACTTAATACCAGTGAATATCCAAGGCACAAAATGCAATCATTTCAATTTTCTTATTGATTCTATATCAATAAAATTACTCTGTTGGAATGCTCTTATCCTTTATAAATACAGTGCTTATTGCAATGATATCCCATATTCTCTCTTCTTTTAGAATTCCTTAAAAATCTCCAATAAGCTTGATTCTCTAATCCATATACTTTCCTATGGGCCTCTAGAGATAGAAAAAGGCTTCATTGGGTGGGCAAAAATGTCACAGATTTACCAAAAGGTATTGTGGGGGGGGGCTAGGAATAAGATGGGGTTTGTTAAACATCGCCCCAGAATTACTTAAAATCGCCCCGGTCCCACTTTGACTTTACTATTTTACCCTTCTCTTATTTCCACCACTCGCCACCCCCGTCACCACCGCCACCGCCACCTACCTCCCCCGCCACCACCCACCACCACCCGCCACCCGCCACCACTTGCAACCACCCACCCCGTAAAAAAAAATTTAATTGGGGCTAAGGGTCGAACTTCGGCGGGGAAGTTCGACCCATGGCCCGAACGTCCGGCTAGGAAGTTCGGGCCATGGGTCGAACGTCCGGCCGAGAAGCTCGACCCATGGCCCGAACTTCCCGGCCGGACGTTCGGGCCATGGGTCGAACTTCCCGGCCGGAAGTTCGACCCTTAACTAAAAAAATTCAAAATTTTTTAAAGGGGGGCGAACGTCTGGCCGGGACGTTCGACCCATGGCCCGAACGTCCGGCTCGGACGTTCGGGCCATGGGTCGAACTTCCTGGCCAAACGTTCGCCCCATGGCCCGAACGTCCGAGCCGGACGTTCGGGCCATGGGTCGAACGTCCTGGCCGGACGTTCGACCCTTAGCCCCAAATTTTTTCGAAATATGGGTGGTTAACGAGGTGGCGGTGGGGCTTGAGGTGGGCGGTGGGGGCGGAGGTGGTGGTGGGCCGGTTGTGGTGTGGGGAGGTGGTGGTTTGGGAAAAGAAAAGAAAAACAAAGGAAGGGTAAAGTTGGAAATGTTTGGTGGGACCGGGGCGATTTTAAGTAATTTCGGGGCGACGAATAGAAGTTCAGAATAAGATCTATTGATTTAGTCAACAAAGTGTTCTTGATGAAGAAGGCCTGACATATCTACAAAAACCCTAATGCTTTAATTAGTAGAGTTTATTCCTCTATTAAACCAAGTGCTTTACTTATGGTAAATTTTGTGAAGAAAATGGGAGTTTATATATCTTGGGGTTTTAAAGGGACCAGGAAGCCGAGCAAGCTCTCTTTCACAATGCTATGTGGAAAATTGGTAATGGAAATAAGGTGTCTTCCTTCTCTCAGAACTATCTTAATGGTAAGATTTCGATTGCTCAAGATAATATTCCCCTACAACAAATTAGGAATTCTAAGGTTAGTGACTTCATTGACATCCACACTCATATTTGGAAAGCAAATTTGGTGAGGAGATTTTTTGTGCATAATGATACTTAACAAATCTTGGCTATGGAAATACCTGGTAACTCAGCTGATGACTATATGATATGGAAACATTATTGTTCTGGGAATTTTACTTCCAAATCTGCCTACCCTTCCATATCTCAGAGCTCTTCTCCAAATTCAGATGTTGGTCTAAACTCTAATTTTTTCAAGATTCTATGGCACCTTCCTATTCTTCCGAAGTGGAAATTTTTTATGTGGAAACTTCTATATGATAAAATACCAACAAAATTTCAACTTCATAGAAGAGGAATTCCCCTCTCTCCAGCGTGTAATTGCTGTCCTCAGGAGGTTGAAACAGTGAACCGTCTTTTTCGCACATGCAATCTAGCTTACACAGCTTGGCAACAAATTAGTAAAAATCTGCTTAAACCCGAACATTTTTCGGGCCGAGCCCGCAGGCCGAGTTACCTTTCATCCGCTCTAGCTAATCGATAAGGCACTCGACTTCGACCTTGACATACGTGCTGAATACTGTATATTCTGCATAAACTTGTTATCATGTGGCTACTACATTGATCTGTTCAATTATCAGTACCTATGAGAAGAATGGTACTATTTTCATGTGCATTGCTAATGAGCAATGATTATAAACCACTAACGGATAATGGATAGCCAATCCACTATCCAGGGTATTTATGTCATTTCGCCAGGACAAAAAAGCAAACCCTCTCTCTCTTTCCGAAAAGCAAAGCTTCACTGTTTGTGTCAACCCCCTATTATTTTCTTCTGTAATATGATTATCAATTGTAAAAAGGAAAACTCCTCGAAACAAGGCAACCCCTATTCTTGAAGAACAACAACTGGTACAACGGGGTGGCCGGTGTATTTGACGTATTTTTCCAAAACCTGTACTAATTATGTGGATGTTATCATCACCGGCTTAGATGTGGATAGTGGTGGATGTGCGGTATTTCTATTTTCTGGTTGGAAACAATGGGGTGGCCGATGGCGGGAGTTCAGAGATTTTTTTTTTTTATCTTTCCCTAAATATATATAACTCTATTTGTCTACCTCAACTCATAACCTCATATTTTATTAGGATTTCCCAAAGTATAATTCCTTCATATATAGATGCACCAACATCCTTATTTCAATATAATAACCACTTCACTAATATAATTCCCCTATATCTTGTGATCCCAAATAATACATAGGTAATATGTGTACATATTTAACATTTCGTTGCACAACTATCGTTAGCTAACAAGTCACGTACTTATAATCGCATGCGTTCACAATTGGGTTTACATAAGACAAACATATTATAACAGAAACCTTATTACCCAAAATTCTAATCTCACAAATAAACGAACTATATCTTAACGTAATTTACAGAGTCTAATTACCCTTAGGCATTAGACAATCTTCTCAAATTATCCCAAATATATTTCGTCTCCTAATCTAATACCCACCTATGGTCACATTTCATTAAGTTAATCATAAATTTCTTAATAATTAACAGTATAGGCATATTTCGTTCCCTTACAAAAATGTCACATAAATCACATAACACACGTTACACGAATTCATATTACATACCTCCAAGTAATATAATATTTTAGTTGCTATACTTTACTAACCTGCACTCCTAGATACTTATAAGTAATGCACATAATCATTATGTTAATTAATTGTAATCAAGCATTTTTAATTCATGTTTAATAGCAGCGCTATTTCAGGAGGGGGCAACATATGTTAAGGCTGCTGTAGGGGGGAGTGAGTGAGTGACGCTGCTGCAGGAGTGGGGACAGCAGACGGAAGTACTGCAGCAGGGGTGGAGGCAGCAGGCGTGAAGACCACAGAGAGGGACGGGAGGCAGGGGACACCACGGCCTGGTTGGGGCCAGCAGTGGACACCACAGCCTGGGTGGGGGCAACAGTAGACACCACATCAGAGGGGGGGGCAACCTCACTGGACACGACAAGGGAATGGGGAGAAGGTACACAAGACACAAAACCGGAGCTACGACAGTAGGACAACTCCAATTATGTGTCAAAACCAAAGGAGAGGTGTAAGGCATGCTAGGCTTGGATGCTACTAAAGTACGATACGAGAACTTTCGTTCAAGAAATAAAACATGACAACTTATGTAGACTTTGTTAGTTAGGGGACGGAGCATAACCAGTAAAAACACAGTGCTTAATTAGATTTGGGTTGTAGTTTGTGATGCTTTGAATTCAAAAGCAGAGGAAAACATGAGGAGCCAAAAGTTCTCAAAAAATGATATTGAGGAGGACGATTAAATAACTCTTCAAAAGGAGAAACACCACCTAAAATAGTATTGGGCAAACGATTTATAGTATAGATGGCGGTCTACGAGGCATTCACCCAAAATTCAGTAGGACAAATCAGAATAAATAAACATAATACAAGCCATTTCAATAACATGTTTATGTTTGCGTTCTGCAACACCATTTTGAGCTTGGGTGTGAGGACTAGATTTTTGATAAATTATACCACAGTCACGAAAATTTTGAAGTAAAGGAGAATTGTCAAATTTTTGGCCTCCACCACTTTTAAAATTTTTATTTTACAATTAAATAAATTTTCCACCATCTTTTGAAAACTCAAAAATTGGGAATGAACATCAGATTTTCGACGCAAAGGATAAAGCCATGAATATTTGGAGTAATCATCAACACACAAGGCGTAATACTTATAGAAGGGTTGGACAAAACTGGATATTGCCAAAGAACACTATGAATTTTATATTACTGATAAAGAGAACAATAATCAATTGTCTCAAAAGGTAATCGATGAAGTTTGCCTAACTTACAACCAACACAATCATCATGAAATGTTGAAGTACATGAGATATAATTATTTGAACTTAAAGTCCCTAAAACTCTATCAGATGCGTGTCCAAGACGAGTACGCCAAACATCTCCAGACTTCTTAGTGGCTATCAAAACAGTTGCAGAAGACTCATGGGTGACGACTCTAGGTTGGATATGATTGACATCGTGCTTACTGGAACCCCGAAGCATAACCTCCCCCGTTGCTTGTCCTTAACAGAAACATAATGTTTATCAAAACACACAACGCAATCATGTTCCTGACATAACTTGTTAACGGATAATAATAAGTTATGTTTTTATAGATGAACATGACAAACATAAGACAATTTAAGAGGACGACTCGACGTTTTGAACTCTAAATTGCCTCCAGCTCAGCCTTGATGGTGGCCAGCTCATCCTTGGTGGTTTGCAACCCACCCAATTCAGCCTTAGCAGCATCGAGCTCCTTCGTTTTGGCCGCCAACTCTATCTGAGTCTCGGTATGATCATCTACCTCATTCAAGTAGGCTCCCTGGAAGAACAGGTAGAGATCGCAGAGTTCTTTACCGGATGCCGACTGAAAAAAGACAAATAAACAGAATCATTAGAGATAAAAAAAATACTTACCACAGCCAAGTTATGGGCATGCATAGCAGCTGCAGCCCTAATCTTGTCTACCAACATGTCATACTTCAGTTGTATGCCCTTCAGGATCCGGATGCCTAAGTTGCCTCCCTCAAAGGGGCGGTCAAGGAGTAGAGAATCATTGTCCCAGACGTTGAGCTTGGGCTGGAACACCTCACCGTCCCTCACCGGCGACTGAAACCATTTTTTTTGGAGCTGGCCCGATATCTCGATCTCGGCCGTCTCAATATAGCCGGTCTTCTGCACTTTGGAGAAATGACGAAGTTCATGGATCATGCCCGACAGAGTTTGCTGCTTATAGATCTTGGGACGAAGGGAGGAGGTACCGACCTCTGATACCCTCCCGAAAAGCACCTGGGGCGGCCCAGATGGCCGAATAGCAGGGATCTCCTTTTGTTTAGGAGGAACGGCAGGACGCTGTGGATCCTTCTCCCCAGGAACCTTATCTCTGTCAGGGGTCGCCTTCCTTTTATGAGGAATGACGACCTGTTTTGCCAGATTCTGGTTGGGAAGACTTCCCAGAGGTCTTGGTGGGTTCACCATCTTCAACACGGTCGCCACTACTGTGACCCTGCTTACCACCCATACCGGTTGCAGGGATAGAAATGAATCTCCGTGATGGCTTGGGCGGCATGTTGGAGATTGGGAGGTAATGCTTGTTCAAGTGCAACGCGTCCCGAATCAAGTGCTCCCGACCTACACAAGGAAGAGGATAAAAGTCAGCACATATTGAAAGAAGCGAGGCTGTACAAGCCTTAAAACAAAAACAAAAACAAAACAAAAGAGGGGGTAACAGTCTCCATGCACACTTACCATGCGGGTCAGACTGGCAAAACCCTAAAGCCGACAAGGGGGAGAATATATGCGACATATGGCAACCAAGTATGAGAAACCGGCACCGGTTTAACTCCCTTAGGGGCCCGAATGAAGTTGCCGTCAAAGTAGTCGAAAGCGGTGAGTTCCCCACGAGTAAATCGCCTATCAGGAATATGATCCATATGGGGGCAAAACCAAATAAAATACAGGCGCAATGGGAAGATGTCAGGGACCCTCACCCAGAAAAACCTGGGCTGCCATCCTTTAAGGTAGAGCTGATCAACTCCAGCCCGGTTTTTGGGCGGGCTTGGGCAGTTTTTTGGGCCCGCGGGCGGGCCGGGCCCGACCCCAATTTTTTTCTTTTTTTGGGCGGGCTTTGGACAAGCCGAAAAAAACTTTTTAGTCTAAATTTTGGGCCCGGCCCGTTTTGGCCAGCAAAGCCCGCTCGGCCCGACCCGAAATACCGGGCTTTGGGCACAAATTTTTGGCCCGGATTTGGGCCCGGCCCGGCCCGCACAATGGGCAATTTTTTTTGGCGCGGCCCGGCCCGAACCCTACCCGACCCATGATCACCTCTACTTTAAGGGAGGTCAACTTAGGGTACACTTTTAGCTTCTTCGCCTTGGTGTACATCGACATCCAACCACCCTTCGCTTCCTCCTTGGCGCCCTTGGACTTCTTGGATTTCATGCCTTTCCCTTTCCCTTTGGCGGAGCCGTCCTCCTTGATCCAGTGCAGTTTCCGGAACAAGTTTAGAGTCTCCAAGAACTTCTTAAAGCATATTGTCCAGGCATACGCTATTAAATTACGCCATCCCAATGACGTCAATTGTGCCAGACTGATGTTCCAGGCCTTGAAAATTTTTACTATAAAAGGGTCTAGAGGAACCTCGGTCCAAAGTCCAACTGGTGCACGTAGACTGCTATATATGTTCCGAGGAGGACAGTCAGTCACACGGCTTCCGGCGAACGATAATACCAGTCCGTAACCTTTCGGAAAAGCAAAGGCCACCTCACCACCACGGCAAAAGTCGTTCTCGAGGCACGTCCTCCTCCATCCATTGTTAATTTGAACGTAGGAAGGGGTGCCAGGTTCGCATGGCGGCAGAAAGAGGTCACTAAATTCTCATCATCATCCTCCGGTTTAACATCCTAAGGGTCTTCGTCATCGCTATCGGCCTTAATAGAGGTCGACTCTCCCTCAGACATCAATCTTCGCTCAACGCTCCTCACAGCGTCAGAATCAACGTTGCTGACACTCTCTCCGGCAACAGGTTCGATCATATCGTCTTCCTTGGGGTTAAGGATATCGTTATCAAGTAAGCCCTCCTCATACTCCCTTGCTAATCTTGAAGACGAGGCCTGACCTGGGGGCATAATAGAGGTACCGGCTAGAGAAGGAAAAAGGAAGGTGGAACGCTAGACAAGTCCAATCATGCTGCCGTACTGGCTTGAGACCTGAACCCCCACATGGTCACCCAAAGCTTTGATGGGAGATAAAGGGGAAGCATGCAAAGCGGGCTCAGAAGAAGATGGAGCAGCTCTACCAGAGGTGCTACAATCCTTACCGGAGTTTAACCTACGTTCTGCTATACTATCTACTACCGGTGAATTCACCGAAACTACAGTCTTAGAGGGGGCTGACTACCGGAGCTAAAGTCGCTATAGGTCATGGAAGGGGGGCTTTCAGAGTTATTTTGAGAACCTGGCTGAGAAGACATGTTTAAAAGCAAGAAAATTAACCTACTCTAGAATATTTGTGGAAGGATGAGGTCACATGGAAGGCGAAGTCAGACGAGAAGAAGTCCGAGCAGTTCCAACATTCGAGAATGGAGTAAAGCTCTGAACTCGATTTATCTGGTAGAAAAACTCCTCAAATTGCTCAATTATGGAATGGAAATCGACGATGAACAATTTACAACTTGTTTCGTTTGAATTGAGTACTAGAAGAGTGAGTTTGGAATGAGAGAAGATTTGGAGATCGAAAGAGAAATCGTCTGAAAACTTGTGTGTTGAGGTTCGTGTTTGAGTAAAGTGTGAAAAGAGGTGGAAAAAAATCCCTATTTATGGGCATGAGGACGGTTGAGGTTAAAAAGACGCTTCAACTGCCATAGCGCGATGTTGCCACATGTCACCACACGAACACCCATCAATCAAACGATTACCTAGGGGTTCTCTCCGCTTGGCACGAAACATCGAGGCGACGTTTCATCTTCAGTAAGCCGGCCCTATCCCAGGAACTCTTTGTCGGTCTTATATGGTTTAAATCTCACCACATCCACGACGATTTTTATGCTGACTAAGTAGGATATAACTGTGTCAGTCATACCGGCTTGGGGGCTAGTTGTATGGGGCTGTCCAAGTTCCATACCGGTTCAACCGGACTGCCAACGACCGTCATGGTCAAACCATCTAGGTATCTCCGAATAACCAGAGTGAGAATCCATATGCTACCGGTATTCCTATTATACCGGTCCTTATCGGTGTTAGCCGCCTGGGCCATTCTTAATAAGCATGGGCCTATAAATACCCCATGATTTGAGTCATAAGGTATGTCCACAATCATAATTATACTGCACTTGAGAGCTACTGACTTTACCTTTACTGACTTGAAGGGGCGTTCCTCAGATCAACCCGCGAGGTTAGATTACGTGTTTTGTATTACAGGTCATCAAACCGGCTTACATGATAAGGAGATATCGGTTCACTCCCATACCACTAATTCCATACCGGAACAATAGGTACTTCTCAATAATATGGTATTTGGTATTCTATTTCGGCCACCATGACTCCGATTTCAGAACTTATGACTTTCAACTAAAACTTATACTTTGTTCGGTTCCTCTTTTCGTTGTGTTGTGGTAAAAATGGCAAGATAAAATCGACTATTTTGTGAATTTTATTTGATTTGGCAAACTTATTCCCTTTTTTCTTCTATATATTAGAATTTCTTACTTGTTTCCTGCATAGTAACAATTTTTCCATTTTCTTGTAGCCACTTCTTGTCCTTTTTACTTTTTGGTTGATGGTTCTGATTTTTTTTTATAGTCTTATCTAAAATGAAATGTTTATGTTATTCTAGTATGAACACTAGGCCAACTATAAGAGGGGGGTGAATTGTAGTTGAGGGAAAATTTTCGAATTTAGATTGCGGAATAAAAATAACTTAAAAACGAAAGAGAAATTACACACGAGACTTTTACAAGGAAAACTTCCTAGGCCCAATAGGAAACAAAACCTTGACCACGAGGGATTTTAACTCAATACTCTCTTTACTATAATAGGCCAAAATACTCTATTAACAAAAATATTACTAGACCCTTCTCTGTTCCTTTAGGAACTTGTTCCCAGTCACTCAGTTCCCCCTGAACTGATGACACTCACTTGACTTCACTCGAAGTCTTCTCTTTTCTCTCTTTCTTTCTCTCACTTGATTACAAGGATATTCTCTGATTTTTCTTTCACCCAAATCCTATGAATATTACAAGAATATGTTCGTTGAATATGAGAGGAAATTACAAGAAAACTTTCTAAGTAAATATCAATTTTTCGCTCAAGAAAGTTATCTATTTTCTTTAGTTAATCTTCCTCTTATATAGTTGCTGCAATTTTTCTTCTTCTGGAATTGCAATGCTCCGCTATCTCCTATTTGCGTGTTCGTAGAGTTATGGAGATCATGACCTATTTTCACTGCACATTCTCCACAAACATTGCAACGGTAACTAACAACCCCCACTATCCGTTAGTCGCATGAAAACCGCAGGTAGGCTGAGTTAGTTGGAGAGCTTCAAGCGAGTTGTTCCACAACTTAAGCCACGCTATTTGCAATCTATTCTCAATCAATAACAACAGTAACAAACAATCTAAAAACAGAAGAATCTTTTAGTCAAAGAATCTTAGTTTATAGATATCAAACATACCATATGATAAAAATTCAAAGTGCATAAAAATAATATCTTTACTAGATTGAATAAATAATCTTTCTCCACAAGATATATATAAAAATTAACATTACATTATTTTTGGAATTTTATATTTTTCAAAATAAAAACTATATAACAACCTAAGTATTTGGCATCATCAAAACATGGAATACAACAATATTCCCCCTTTTTGATGATGGCAAATATAAGACATATCAAAATATGAAAGTAACAAAAATAAGCAAAAGAAAGAAAAAGAAAAATAACATAAACCTCAAAAGAATCAAGAGCTAAGAAGTTTAAAAGAAAACGACAAAACATTAACAATAAAAAGATGAAAAACTAATACAATACTAATATCAGTTTTGAAAACAAGGATAGCAAAATCAAGGAAAAGCGAAAAGCATCACACAGAAACTAAGAAGACTAGAATTTGTATTTTATGTGCCACTTTACTTCCCCCTTTTGTCATCATCAAAAATAACTAAGTAATCAGCAAGACTCTAAGAGTGCATCATATACAACAATATCAGGGCAAAGTAGCTCAAATAATTCATCTAATAATACTAGCCATCCAAACATTTTAATGAGCATATAAGGCAAGATAAATGCACTTAGACATGAATAATGCATAGAATGAGTTCATGGAAAAATGAAGGAAAGAAGCAAAGAGGACAAAAAGATAATCAAAATGATAAGATATGAGAGAAATAAAAGAAGAAAATAAAATTATCATCAGAAACTGATGTGTAAACCACGTCCAAAAGATGATAAAATGAAAGTAACAACAAACCACCATTGTTTTAGTACAACCCAAAAATTATAGTAATATTGTTTAAACAGATTAAATTGAAGGAAAGGGAATTAGGGTTTGGGGCGAACTGAGAAAGAAGAGACAACAGTGTCAATCTTCTCCCTCAATGCAGATTCTCCTCTCTTGACAACTGCTAGGATCTGCTCCTGTTGAAGGTCAACTCTTGCAACCCTTGCTTCAACACCTTGGATCCTTGTGTGCAGGAGGGACAAAGACTCCTGAATAGAGTGCAGGGTCCCATGTAGACCAGTAGTGGAGAGAAGAGGAAAATCAACAGCATGCGATCTTAGAGAGACTTGATCCTCCTCCAGATTTATAGTAACAACACCCTGACCCTGTTCCCGGGGAGACTTGGTTTCCGCAATCCTCTGACTGTTGCGAACTGACCTTGGTCCCCCAGCACTGATCTCCTCGTCAAACTTTCGCTTGACCCCAGTCTCTCCCTTTCCTTTGGGTTCCTCAGCCTCATACTCTACCTTCCCACCCTGTACCTTTAACTTAAGCCTAGATAGTGTCTCCTTGGTCAAATAATTGTCAGGCTCTAGATCAAAGGAGGTACTAGAAGGGAGTTTGATTTGGTTCTTTTTTTTTAGAATGACAGAGATGAGGTTTCCATACCCAACCTTATTGTTGTGTGAAATACAATAGGAGAGATGGGAGATCATTAAAGCAGGAAAGTTTATTTTTATGTTTTTAGCAAGGCAAAACATCAAAGAAAGATCCATGAGGCTCACTTGAGTCCTCTTGGATGTTATTGGCAAAATAATACGCCAAACTAAATGAAACAGAAACTTATGAAAAGGAGAGAGATCCTTTTGATCTAGGGACTGGTCAATAGCCTTACCACCAAAGTAACCCAGAATTGTGGAGTTTGAAGCCCCATTCACATTCAATTTCGCCCTACCCTTAACATACTCCTTGTACCCTTCAGTTGGTACCTCAAACCATTCACCCAAGTTCTTTTTATTGAATTTAACCAATTTACCATTAACAACACTAATGCATAAACCCTCATTATTTTCAAAACTAGAAATAAACTCGCTCATCTCAGTTTCATACAAACCCTCATCAAAACTCAACACCTTAGCCCATTTTTGAAATTTCACTAAATCAAGAAACTAACCCCACTTGATTTTCTTGCACCAAGAAAAATCTACGCAAAACCCTATGATGTATTTGGAAGACTTAGATTTCTTACCCCTTTTAGTTGGAACCAAGATTTCTTGTTCTGTTCCCACATCATCCAATTATTATTCCTTCTTTGGAGAAATTACTTCATTTGTCGTCGAATTGTCTTGAGAACCCAGGGAATCTTCATTAGAATTTGAAGATTCATTCTCACTTTCGTTGTAATCTACTAGAGGAGAAGATTTTTCAGCCGGAAAATTCTTTGTTTAATTTCATCGGAGGTTTTTTGTTTGGGAGCCATGGAAGGTTTTGGTGAAGAAGATGAAGTTGAGAGGTTTTGGAGAGAGAGAGAGAGAGAGAGAGTAGGTGGTTTTGCAGAGGTGGTAGTTTGAGGTGAAAAAGGTGAAATTGCCGTGTAACTTTTGGTTTGATGTGATGGAAATTTATATTTGGGGTAGATTCATGGGGGATGGTGAAAACTCATTTTATGCGGCTTTTCCCTTCCTTCCTTAATCCATTGTATTATTTTAATTTGGGGTTTGTACACTTACGCTGGTAAAGCGTTGCAAAAAAAATTATTTTATGGGGGATGAATGAAGAAGGAAATAAATGTATGGAAAACAAAAGATGAGAAATAAAATAAAATGAGATGGAGAGGATATTTACGTGAAAAAATTAAATAAAAGGAAGGAATGAACTCATGCATGTTACACGTTTAAGCAATATGTACATAGACCTTACTATAGTTTGCTCAAGTATATGTGAGGACAATAAAGGGAGTATAATGAAGACTAATGTGAGTCCTTTACAATGACTGTGTAATGTATGAATAAATTCACAAAATGTTGATGGCCACTTAGTGTAATCTTGTAACTAAGGGTTTTATTTTAAGTAGCACACTTAATGAATTCTAATCATTCCTAGCTCTAAGCGAATTTTCTCAAACTTTTCTCTAGGAAGTGGTTTAGTCAATATGTCAGCTATTTGATTTTCTGTTTGACAAAATTCAACCTTAACAAGACCTTTTTCAACATCGTCCTTGAGGAAATGATGCCTCATGTGAATATGCTTGACCCTTGAATGATGTACTGGGTCCTTGGAGATGCAGATTGCACTCGTATTATCACAATAGATAGGAACAAACTTAAACTTAATACCAAAGTCTCTTACCTGTTGCTTGATCCAGAGGACCTGGGAACAACATGCAGCAGCAGCCACATACTCTGCCTCCGCAGTGGATAAGACAACAGTGTTTTGCTTCTTTGAGCTCCAAGAGACCAAGCTTGTTCCTAGGTACTGAACAATACATGATGTGCTCTTGCGATTAACCAAGTCTCCAACATAATCCGCATCCGAGTAACTTACTAGGTCAAAAACATCACTTCGAGGATAGAACAAACATAAGTCATCGCTTTCTTTGAAATACCTAAGAATTCTCTTAACTACTGTTAAGTGAGATTCTTTGGGATTCGATTGGAATAGAGCACATAAACCAACACTAAAAGCAATACCGGGTCTACTTGAAGTTAAGTATAGTAAAGATCCAATCATACCTCTATATTGCTTATCGTTAGACACTTACCATTTGTATCTTCATCTAACCTTGTTCCTGTTCCTATGGGAGTGTGGTTGGTTTTAGATTATTCCAGTCCATATTTCTTCAGCAGTTCCTTGACATATTTTTGTTGATGGATCATTGTTCCTCTTTCAGTTTGCTTGATTTGTAATCCCAAAAAGAAGTTCAATTCTCCCATCATACTCATTTCGATCTCACTACTCATAAGATCAGAAAACTCCTTACAAATAAGATCATTAGTAGCACCGAAAAATATATCATCAACATAAATTTGGACCACTAATATGTATGTTCCTTTTGAACGAAGGAACAGGGTTCTATCAACTTTACCGCTTATGAAATCATGTGAGAGTAAGAATTTTGATAACCTTTCATACCAAGATCTAGGAGCTTGTTTCAACCCATAAAGAGCTTTATCAAGCTTATAGACCTGATTTGGAATATCGGGATTTTCAAATCCAGGAGGTTGTTCCACATAAACGTCTTCAAGTAAAAAGCCATTTAAAAATGCACATTTTACGTCCATTTGATACAACTTAAATCCCATAAATGCGGCAAAGCAATCAAAATTCTAATTGCTTCTATCCTAGCAACATGAGCAAAGGTTTCATCGAAATCAATACCTTCTTGTTGATTGTACCCTTTGGCTACAAGTCTGGCCTTGTTCCTTACCACTGTTCCGTGTTCATCGAGCTTGTTCCTGAAGACCCATTTAAGTCTAATTACTTTCTGGTTCTTTGGCTTAGTCTCCAGGTGCCAGACCTTGTTCCTCTGAAACTCATTCAGTTCCTCTTGCATAGCATTTATCGAATCAGCCTCTTTGAGTGCTTTCATATGATCCTTAGGTTCTGTCATAGATAAGAAAGCATCAAAAGCACAAAAATTCCTCATTTGGGATCTCGTTTGAGTTCCCTTTTCAATATCACTTATAATTAATTCTAAGGGATGAGAATTTTAGTGTTTCCAAGGCTTTGGATCAAATCTCCTGGTTGCTTCTTGAGTTCTTGAGGTGGTTGATTCATTTGATCTTCTTCAAGTTCAGGACTTCCTTCATCTTCCTGAGTTCCTCCTGTTGCTTGTTCCCCCTGAGGATCAAGCACATGGTTCTCAGGATCAGGAACTTGCTTCTTCTCTTTTCCTGCAGGGGTTAGTTCCTCATCATAATGATTTGACTCTTCAGGTGTAGTCAAACCAATTTTAAAGTTATCATCATGACTCTGTTCCTACAAGGAGTTAGTTTCATCAAAGATAACATGGACACTTTCCTCTACACACATTGTTCGCTTATTGTAAACACGATAAGCTTTACTATTTGAAGCATATCCTAGAAATATAGCTTCATCACTTCTAGCATCAAACTTTCCTAAATTGTCCTTCCCATTATTGTGTACAAAACATTTACATCCAAAAACACGAAAATAAGAGATATTAGGTTTTCTTCCTCTAAGGAGTTCATAGGGCGTCTTCAAGGTAATTGGCCTTAGCTTGACACGATTGATATTGTAGCATGCTGTGTTTATTACTTCAGCCCAAAAACTCTTCAGAAGACCGTTTGAAATTATCATCATTCTTGCCATATCCTCCAGGGTCCGGTTTTTCCTTTCTACCACACCATTCTGTTGTGGTATCCTTGGAGCTGAGAAATTATGATATAGTCCTTCATTGCTGCAAAATTCATCAAACTTGGAGTTTTCAAACTCCTTACCATGGTCAGATCTTAGATGTTTCAATTTATAACCACTAGTACGTTGAATCTTTTTAGCAAAGGTTAGAAATTCATCAAAAGTTTAATCCTTACTATGAAGAAAAATAACCCAAGTGTATCGTGAAAAATCATCTACTATGACTAACACATATCTCTTACCTGATCTACTTTGGATTCTTACAGGGCCACATAAGTCCATATGAATGAGTTCCAATAGACTTTGTATGCTTACCATTTTCTTGGATTTGAAGGAGGATCTCACTTGCTTGCCTTTAACACATGGATCACAAACACCGTGGTTTAAGAATTTAATTGTTGGTAATCCAACTACTAAGTCTTTCCCACTTAGTTTGTGTAGTAGGGACAAGCTGGCATGACCACAATGCTTGTGCCATAATAGAGGATCTTCTTCAATCACGCTTAAGCATGTGAGATTGTTCCTAGGAACAAGATTCAGGTCAACCATGTAGGTGTTCCCTTTCCTCGTTCCCTCAAGGATTTTGGTTCCTGTACTTTCATTGCTGACTACACAAGACTCATTAGTAAACTTCACAGAATTTCCCTTATCGCAAAATTGAGATATACTAAGTAAAATATGTTTTAAACCCTCGACTGAAAATACATTATCTATGGAATGTGACTGAGATTTTCCAATCTTACTAACTGCTACAATGTTGCTTATAAGATTATCTCCGAAGGTCACAGTTCCTCCATTGTAGACTGATAGTGAGAGAAATTTTGATCTATCTCCTGTCATGTGCTTAGAACAACTGTTATCAAGGTATTACAGGTTGTTCCCTCTCACTTCAGCCTATACCACAACAAACTAGTTAGTGGTAGGAACCCAGTCTTGCTTAGGTTCCTTTGTTGGACTTGAGTCTTTCTTAACTTTCCATACTTGTTTGACTAAGTATGTGTTCCTCTCAATACGTTCTTCTCTGGTGGAACAGTCAGACACTACTTGACCACTGTCCCCACAATAAGAACATATTTTACTACTTGGCAGATTAACATATTTTTTCTTTTTGTTCTTCTTCTTGTGATTGAAACCAAGACCATCTCTTCCTTTATTCTGATACTTTTGTATCCAACTTACATAATCAAAAAGTTTGTTCCTTGAGAATTCCAGTTTCTTCTTTAATACCATATTTTCTTGTAAAACATTTTCATACTCGATTTTCAAGATTTTAAAATCTGTTCTAGTATTAGTAGAGGAACCTGTTCCTTCAGGAACAAATAGTTTCAAGTCTGCCATCTCCATATTCAAAAGATAATTATCATTTTTGACTTTTTCGAAGGCTTCTTGATAAGCTCTACTCTTGTCAAAAAGTTCAAAGAATCTTTTTTCAGTATCACATTTGAATGTGTTAAGCCAATTTGAATGGTTCTTAGTGACTTTCAAGGCATTAGTGACTTGATCTCTTTTTGCGCAAACTTCCTTATAGTCATCTAAGGTTTCTAATAAGAGTTTTATCAATTGGCTTTTATTAAGTTCTGTAAGTTCTTCTTCAATGGCATTAAAGCTTACCTTAGAGTTTGATGATTCCACTTTGTCCTCAACATTCGCCATGAGACATAGATGGGCAGTTTCTTCTTCACTCTGTTCCTGGTCCTCTTCTGGGTTAGACTCTCCCCATGATGCAACCATGGCTCTCTTCATATCAGTTCTCGAGAAGGGCTTTTGTTGTTCCTTGCCCTTCTCTCTGAACTTCCCTTTTGCTTTCTCGTTCTCGCATTGAGGACACTCCTTGATGAAATGATCAAGGCCTCCACACTTATGACAACTCAACTTCGTTGGTTTCTTTGTGACATTTCCTTTGTAATTCTTGTTGAAGAATTTTTTGAACCTTCTCACGATCATAGCTGCTTCTTCATCATGAGTTTCTGAATCTTCTTGTTCCTTGAGAGCCAGAGTCTTAGGCTTTGATGTTTCAGTCTCATGAGTTTTTAGATGCAACTCATGGGTCATTAAGGAACTAGCAAGTTGTTCAATGTTGAACGTTGTGAAGTCCTTTGTTTCCAACAATGCCATAGTCTTGGCCACCCATTTTTCATCTTGTGGAAGACTCCTTAGTACCTTACGAACCTGTTCCTCTGGAGTGATAATTTTTCCAAGAGATTCAAGTTAGTTTATAATGTTTGAGAAGCGAGTGAGCATGTCTTGAACAGGCTCTTTTTGTTTCATATGAAACAATTCATACTTATGCATGATCATATCAAGCTTTGATCGTTTCACTTCACTTCTTCCTTCATGAGTAACTTGAAGGAGTTCCCACATTTGCTTAGCAGTCTTGCATCCCATGACTCGGTTGTGCTCATGGGGACCAAGACCACAATGGAGTAGCTTCTAGGCCATGCTATTCATTTCCATTTTGTCAAAGTCATCTTTGTCAAACTCTGCAAGGGGTTTAGGAATCAGCTCCCCCTTCTCGTTCTTCTTTGTGGCTTCAAAGTTACCAAATTCAATTACCCTCATACTTGGTAATTTTCTGCATTTATAAAGATCTCCGTACGATTCTTCCAGTATCGATAATGCTTGCCATTGAACATGTAACACCCCCACGATTCCTCCTTATTTATACTAGGAGAAATTGCGGGAGTTGTTATGCCACGCATGATAATACGTAAGGCTAATCAGAGAATACAGCGGAAGTCTTTTAAAACAAACTGGAAATACTTTAATACAACTGAAATAAGAAAGTATGTAAATGAGTTACAACTCGGAAACTATCCCATAATAGTCCCATCTTCAAACAAGTCAAACCTTGACCCCAATGGTCAAGTAAAGTCAAACATATAATTCAAAATAACTTAAATATATAAGAAAGTACTCGTGTACTATAATTCCCATCCGGATGCTTATGATTCCCATGCACATCAAGAACTTGTACCTGAAACTTCTCCTCTAAGCTCTGCTCGCCAAATGGGTCATCACAGGGTTGTTGAGGAAAAACAACAACCAAAAGAAAACAAAGAAACACATACATCAGCAACGCTGAGTACATAACACTACTAAACTAATGCAAATAATGATGCATGAAATCCTCAAACAACTTCGGCTTGCTTTTCTTGTGACACTACATGCGACAAGCACATAACTGAACTTACTAAATACTTTCTTTTATTATTATTTGGCAATGAACGGGCACCGTCCTCCTCTTGGAATCATACGGGCTACTATTCCTTGTGTAAGAGATCCCACACCTCTTACTAAAGTTCCATGAACTTTAAATAACTTGACTCGAGAATTTTAAGCTTGTTAGTAATGAAAGAGGGTGAGAGTGAGCCTCTAGACTCAACATCTCTGAGATATAGAATACGAGTGACACCTAGTCCACTCAAAGATCTTGATAATTGGAATTCCATAAACTTGCTCAATAAAATAAAAGCATTAGCATCGTCATGCTAAGCTATATGCAGGAGTGTAGTTTCACACTAACTCCCCCCTTATGTTCAATACTCATGGGGGATCCACCCCAAGAGTTTTATTGCCAAAGCCCATTATGTGAGACACAATCACAATAATAATACATCTAGCAAATAATTTAATTTCTTATCTTTCTTTAACAAGTGAATGCAACAAATACCATAAGTAACTCGATTCTAAATCCTTTGAGACCTTGCTCATCTTATTACTTTAATGACTCCATGAGTCCTTTCTTACTTTCATAAGGATCCATGATCCAATCAATTGAGTCCTTGCTCAATGATTCAACTACTTGTGAGACCTTGCTCAATAACTTTAAAACTTGTGAGACCTTGCTCAACAAAATAAATAACTTCTAATGAGACCTTGCTCAATAAAATATATAACTTCTAATGAGACCTTGCTCAATAAAATATTCTCATGCAAGCCCTAGCTTCAAGAATAAATTTAAATAACTTTAATCATGCTTAAAAGCAATTATCATCAATCACACGCTTTTCAAATATAGGAATAACTCAAAAGTTCCATTCCTAATCTCTTGTCTAAGTTCTCAATATGTACTCAAACAATTATAAGGCATAAGCCTCTCCTTACTCCTCATGCTCAATAAATAAACCTTTAAACACTAAAGTCAAAGGTCAAAGTGTATGTACCTTGATAACACACAAAAATCAACAATTAAAGCTTCACTTGCTTCTACTATGCTTGAAACCTACCAACAATAAAGTACTATCAATTAGTACTCACCAACAACAATTCAAGGCTACTAATAAAATAAAAATCAGCACTTTAAAAATAATAACAAAGCTGATTTTTCTTTAAAAATGCTTTAAAACTATTCTTGAGTCATAAACTTGAAAACCTTTACTAATAGGCAAAACCCACTATAAACTAATACTTAAAACTTCATAAAAATTAATAATTTGTTAATTTAATTACTGCTGTAATTTATTTACTAAACAATAACTAAAAGGTTTTTTTTTACAAGTGGTTCGAAAACCACAAAAATCTGGAACAACAACCAACCAGAAGACCACCAGGCCAAGACTAACGCCGGCCAAGAAGACCGGCGCCGCCACCAATATCGTGCCCGGCAAAGTGGCCCACGCAGCCATGTCAGGTCGGCTGCTGCCACCACTACTGTGCACAGCAGTGGCCCACGCAGCCATGTCATGGCCACGCAGCACGTCGTGCCCACGCTGCCACCCTAAAGCCACCGGCGAACCACCACCGTGGTGGCCGGAAAACGCAGGGGAAGAGAGAACAATAAGAAGAAAATAAAATCAGAAAACTAGATTAAAACTACAATTATCAAGAATGAAAACTAGATTAAAGCTTGAACTTTGAAGAAATGGTTGAAAATGAAGTACTAGAGTTTTGAGAGAGGAAGAACTCCTCCTTACTCCTTAAATTTCTGAAGAAAGTGGCTGGAAGAATGATGGGGAAACTAGGGTTTCCTCTTTTATAGTGGTGGTCTTTTGGGTAAAAGACTAAAATACCCTTACTCATCAAATTATCGAAATACATTTGATAATGAAATTGCCAAAATAATCTTCTCACTAATATTACTGAAATACTTTCTTGAAAAGACTAAAATACTTCTTTGTGAAAATACTCAAATACTCTTTTGGTAAAATGACCAAAATACCCTTCTGCTCTGAAATACTGAAATTAAATAGCTTTAATAATTCAAAAATGATTAAAACTATTTAATTAAATATCTTAAAAATATGGGGGATTACAGAACATAGGTGGGCGTTGGGTTGAGTACCCTTCATCAAATTTTTCTCCCGTAGTGTTCATTGTGCCAGGTATAATCTCCTCAGTGTTAGCTGATTCTGGAGGTACTAGGCTCTGATACCAATTGTTATTATAGTATGAACACTAGGCCAAGTATAAGAGGGGGGGTGAAATGTAGTTGAGGGGAAATTTTCGAATTTAGATTGCGGAAATTTTCGAATTTAGATTGCGGAATAAAAATAACTTAAAAACGAAAGAGAAATTACACACGAGACTTTTACAAGGAAAACTTCCTAGGCCCAATAGGAAGAAAAACCTTGACCACGAGTGATTTTGACTCAATACTCTCTTTACTATATTAGGCCAAAAGACTCTCTTTACAACCTATTACTGGACCATTCTCTGTTCCTCTAGGAACTTGTTCCCAGTCACTCAGTTCCCCCTGAACTGATGACACTCACTTGACTTCACTCGAAGTCTTTTCTTTTCTCTCTTTCTTTCTCTCACTTAATTACAAGGATATTCTCTGATTTTTCTCTCACCCAAATATTATGAATATTACAAGAATATGTACATTGAATATGAGAGGAAATTACAAGAAAACTTTCTAAGTAAATATCAATTTTTCGCTCAAGAAAGTTATCTATTTTCTTCAGTTAATCTTCCTCTTATATAGCTGCTGCAATTTTTCTTCTTCTGGAATTGCAATGCTCCACTATCTCCTATTTGCGTGTTTGTAGAGTTATTGAGATCATGGCCTATTTTCGCTACACATTCTCCACGAACATTGCAACGGTAACTAACAACCTCCACTATCCGTTAGTGGCATGAAAACCGCAGGTAGGCTGAGTTAGTTGGAGAGCTTCAAGCAAGTTGTTCCAAAACTTAAGCCACGCTTTTTGCAATCTATTCTCAATCAATAACAACAGCAACAAACAATCTAAAAACTGAAGAATCTTTTATTAAAAGAATCTTAGTTTATAGATATGTCAAACATACCATATGATAAAAATTCAAAGTGCATAAAAATAATATCTTGACTATATTGAATAAATAATCTTTCTCCACAAGATATATATAAAAATTAACATTACATTATTTTGGAATTTTATATTTTTCAAAATAAAAACTATATAACAACCTAAGTATTTGGCATCATCAAAACATGGAATACAACAGTTTCCATGAGTCCAGGATGGCTTTCACTTATATACTTGTGTTCAAATAATCTAATTACACAATGGTTTAAGCTTTTTACTACGCAATCCAAAATTGGGATTTGGATTGTTAGACTAACTTTTCTTTTATTGGGTTGATGGTGTCGTATGTGAGATCCAGCGCGCAATGATATGGATTTTGAATCGGTTTTCAAAGTGTATTCTGCCACCCATGCAACACACATACCTTCACTCGCTCGGGTCATTGCTCTTTGCTATTATGCTACTCTTGGGTTAGAAAATGGTATCCTATCGTTAGTTGTTTTTGTTATCTAACATAATTATATATAGATTCAGGATGACTGCAAGGTTTAAGATTGCAAGAAACTTGTATGTGCTCCAGCGTCTTAGTAGTTCACGAATAGGGAAGCAGGGAGGCCTTGATTTCGTCAAGTTTCTTTTAGTTCGATTGCTTGTTTTAGGTTCATAAACAAATTACAATACTACTCTTGTAGCACATGCTAACTTTGTGTAACTAACTGAGATTTTGCTTGCTTGTTGATGAGACTCCTCCTATTGATGCTGACTCATGTGAAGATCACACCACATCCCAGCCTGATACAATCGCCTCATCTAGCTCAGCATGATGAACTGCATCAACTGATTGATGCCGGCGTCTCACCTGATTGCAGCTCAGCTAATAAACTCATTTTAGTTAGTTATTCTTCTGTTATTTTGTTTAGTATAAATAGCCTTTTAATAATTCTAGTTAATTAGTTAGTCATTTTCCTTTTCTCTTTTCTTCTGTAAGAACTTTCTCTCTGTAAGAATGCGAGCGATGATGATTAAAATCTCTGTGTTCTTAGATTGATTTTCTCTCTGAGTTTGTTCTACAAAAATTACATGGTATCAAAGCAACCAAATTCAATCATGGATCATCTTTGCTTCAATTGAATTTCTTCTTTCTCAAAATTGCTCGAAATTTCTCGTATCTTTTTCTCGAATTTTTCTCAGATTTCTCGTTTCTTAATTGTTCTTTTAAGTTCAATTTATCCTCAATTGATTCAAATTGATTAAATTGAATCAATTCATTTCTCAGAATCTCCATTAGTTCAGCTTCAATTTCTTGACCTAAATTTCTCAATTCTTTCCAGAATTTCTCGTAAAAATGGAAGAAACTAGTGAAACTAGAGTTAATCAGACAATTGATCCTTCACATGATCCTTCATCTCCATTCTACCTCCATCCTTCTGATAATCCAGGAATTAAACTTGTTTGTGAAAAGTTTAATGGCGAGGCTTACACTGACTGGAAACGATCAATGATGATAAGTCTATTTGCGAACAATAAGCTTGGTTTTATAGATGGAGCTGTTCACAAACCAGCATCAGGCACAAAGGAGTTGCGAGCTTGGGAGAGGTGTAATTCCATGCTGATTTCATGGATTCTTAGAGTTTTGGATCAGAATCTAGCTCGAAGTGTGCTACACTTTCACACAGCGCGTGAGATATGGTTGAATCTTGAAGAAAGATTTGGTGCATCATCTGGAACTGTTCTATATGCATTACAACAATCTCTTAATGAAATGAAGCAAGGTACTGATAGCATTTCTATGTTTTTTACTAATTTTAAGAGAATTTGGGACAATCTTGATGAGGTTGATCCTCTTCCAACTTGTGATTGTGGCAACTGTAGATGCACAATTACACAAAAATTGCTAAAATCTCAGCAAGATAGACGACTAATACAATTTCTCATGAAATTGAATGATGAATATGAAGTTGTTCGAGGTAGTTTGTTGATGATGCAACCTCTACCAGCTGTATCACATGCCTATATACTATTAGTGCAGGAGGAAAAGCATAAATAGATTTACTATAATGCTGCAAAATCTGCTGAAGATATTAATATGGCATTTATGGTGAATAGGAGGTTTGATAAGCCTAAAAAACTCTTACAATTAGTCCTATAATCAGTCTTATAAGCCTCAACTTGGTAATGAGGAGGTTTGATTCTGGCAATGAGAGGAGGTTTGAGAAGAAACATGTCAATTACTATTGTGATCACTGCAAGATTCATGGTCACAGTGTGCAAAGATGTTTCAAACTTGGATATGTTCCACCTGCTGGATTTGATAAGGGGAAACGTGTAACTGTTGCTGTTCAGATGGATGTAGACTTTACTTCTGATCATCAAGATCAACCTGATGTTACTATGACTGTAGAACAATACAATAAGCTCATGGAATTGCTTGACAAACAATCTCCATCTACCTCATCAGGCACATCTTCCTCCTCCAAGAAAGCTTGTGTAGCAGGTAAAATTTGTTTCTCTAGTTCTGCACCTCTACATTCTTGGATCCTTGACAGTGGTGCCACTGATCATATCTGTTATGATCTGTCATACTTTACTGATTATGAGCATGTTGATACAACTGACAACAATATAACTATTCCTGATGGTTCCAAAGTGGATGTGACACATATAGGGACTATACATCTCACTGATAGTATTACACTACATGGTGTTCTGTTTGTTCTAGGATTCCAATTTAATTTGCCATCAATTCCTAAACTATGCCATGACTTACATTGTTCTGTGGTGTTTGATGGTGGTGATTGCTTGTTACAGAGTTCTTCAATGAGAACACAGCCTCTTGGCCGCCTCCACCAAGGTATCTACTATGTCAATTTCACATCTAGGCACCCAAAAGTCACTGGATCTCAGGTTTCATCTACTGTTCTTTTTGTGGCTATTGTTGTTGATGCTAGTTCAAACAATAAGATCAACCATGCTGTAAATGAGGCTAAACTCTGGCATCTTAGAATGGGACGTCTTCCATTCACTCAATTACATCATGTTCATCCTAGCTTAGTTAATAAATGTACTTTGACTGATATATGTCAAAGATGTCCCTCTATAAGACAAACAAGACTTTCTTTTCCAACTAGTTCTATCAAAACTACGTACTACTTGTTTTCAGTTACTACATTTGGATATTTGGGGTCCCTACAGATTCATACATATAATGGATGTGCTTACTTTCTCACTATGGTTGATGACTCCACTAGAATGACTTGGGTGCACTTATTGGCTCACAAATCTGATGTGGTTGCTATATTTCAGTCTTTTTATGCATACATTGAAACACAATTTGCTACTGTTGTCAAGTGTGTTAGGACAAATAATGCCAAATAATTAAGTGAGGGAACATTGAAACTCTTTTTCTTAGACAAGGGGATTGAACATTGTAGGATTTGTGTGGATACTCCTCAACAAAATGGAGTAGTAGAAAGGAAACATGGACACCTTTTAGAAACAACAAGAGCTATTCACTAGTGGAATAAAGTCCAACCGCTGCGGTCAAAACCGGGCTTGCCGCTGCGGTTTTGGCCCGCAACGGTTGGACCAGCAGCAGTTTTCATAAAAAAACTGCTGCGGTTGTGAACCGCAGCGGCAAAGCACAAACCGCTGCGGTTCCAAGGCAAAACCGCAGCGGTTAATAGGCAAAACCGCTGAGGTTTTTCCTTGAAACCGCAGCGGTTTGTTCTTTGCCGCCAACCTCTTTGTATACATTGGAACATTAACTGATGCGGTTCTCTTAGTAAACCGCATCAGTTAATGTTATATATAATATTTTATTATATCTAACCTGCTATAGTTGACACAAATCCCACAAGTGCGTCGTATACAAGTCAAATTAATATATATATAAATATAAAATTTGGAGAATGTACAAATGAAGTTGTACTAAGTACTAAAATCCAAAATAAACATCAATTATATTATTGTACCTAAATAACTAGCAAGTAGAACAATAAGAACAAATAAACTCAAAGTCGCGGCATCATCTTCACATGCAAACTTCGGTAAGGTAATGTACTAGCAAATCCCGGACCTCGTTTATCTCGGTTGTGGTGAAAGAACTCTCCCTTTGGTTGAATACCTTAAACATAAGAAAACACACATAATATCAGTTTTAGTTTGAGTAAGACCTTAGATAATTCTAAAGAGATTAAAGAAATCGAGCTTCAAAAGCCAAAATCGGTTAAAAATGACAATCATTTACCCAAAATGGGTTTTAAAGCATAGAAGTGGAGTTTAATTGACTCTTATAGTTATATATGTACCTATTGGAACTATTTATGACCTAACATGTGGCTAAATGCGGGAAACTAAGTGAAATGAGCTTCGATGGCCAAAATCGGCCCGAAACGGCCTTCATTTACCCAAAATGGGTTTCAAAGCATATGAGTGAACTTTAATTGAATCTTATAGTTATATATGTACCTATTGGAACTATATATGACCTAACATGTGGCTAAATGCGGAAACTAAGTGAAATGAGCTTCGAAGGCCAAAATCGGCCCGAAACGACCTTCATTTACCCAAAATGGGTTTCAAAGCATATGAGTGAATTTAATTGACTCTTATAGTTATATATGTACCTATTGGAACTATATATGACTTAGCATGCGGCTAAAGGCGGAAATAAAACAAAACTAAGTGAATTGAGCTTTAAAGGCTAAAAGCGGCCCTAAATGACATACATTTACCTAAAATGGGTTTCAAAGCATATGAGTGAACTTTAATTGACTCTTATAGTTATATATGTACCTATTGGAACTATATATGACTTAACATGCGGCTAAGGGCGGAAAGAAAACAAAACTAAGTGAATTGAGCTTTAAAGGCTAAAATCGGCCCTAAATGACATACATTTACCCAAAATGGGTTTCAACGCATATGAGTGGAGTTTAATTGATTCTAATAGTTATGTATGTACTTGTTAGAAGTGTAGATGACCTAACATGTTGTTAAATGCGGGAAACTAAAGAAATTGAGCTTAAGAGGCCTAAATCGACTTTAAATTAAGCTACGTATATTAGTTTTATATGTATATATATATATATGTATATATATGTATATATATATATATATGTATATATATATATATATATGTATATATATATATATATATGTATATATATATATATATATATATATATATATATATATATATATATATATATATATATATATATATATATATATATATATATATATATATATACATATACATATATATATACATATATATATATATATATACATATATATATATATATATATATATATATATATGTATATATATATATATATATATATATATATATATATATATATATGTATATATATATATATATATGTATATATATATATATATATGTATATATATATATATATATATATGTATATATATATATATATATACATATATATATATATATATACATATATATATATATATATACATATATATATATATATATACATATATATATATATATATACATATATATATATATATATATATATATATATGTATATATATATTTCTCAATATCCCCGACTTCCTTGCAACTTGAGGCTATATCGAACATGAACCTCAAAACATAGTAGCCACACTCGGTCCCCCCTGGTTGCTGAGCACACTAATCATAGAATTACATAAAAAATCATGTAATTAACATACATGGTTGTTTTTTGCTAAAAGAAAGAAGTACGTAGCTTAACTAATATGTATTACCTTCATTGCTTTCCATTCAGGTATTTTTCCCGTGCTCTTAAATTTCTTCAAAGAACTGTAGTTAAGTTAATTTCATGTGAGAAGTGGCCAAAGAATGAAATTAGTAAAAAGTGTAATGCTTATTAGCATTTTAAATAACAAATATACCTATTTATGCATGATTTGAGGAATAAGTGTCGTGGTGGATCTTGAGCTACAGAATTTAAATGATATACTGTGTTGTTTGAAGGACAAATCACAACGAGCGACCAATGGAGACTAAAATGCCAAAAAAGTAAGGAAGCAATCATGTGAGTACTTCTATTGTATATATAATGATAATTAAAGTGGTAAAAATAGATACAAGGTTAATAACTATACTCTTCAAAACAAGGGGCAAGTATGAACTTATGTTGTGCACGTAGAGATGTTTTGATACATAGCCAAATATACTCCTTCACCTCATTTGTGTTTTGCAAACAATTGTCGGCTCGGGTGAAATTTGGAGATAACCACCCAAATTGCTCTTGTATGCTCTTGCGTCCACAACGATCATCTTGGAGTAATCTTTAAAGCACAACCAACTTCGTAACATAAATATATTATTGTATATTGCAAAGCATTTTAATTTACTTCAAAAGTACAAATGTTTTACCTCATGAAGACTTGAATCAAGGAAACATTCAACATCTCTCCGCAAAGGAACTCTTTCAAATCACCCTTAGACACCCATGTCGATGTATCCTCAAGTAGTTGAATTGCGTGGTACCCAAATTCACCTCGAGAGGTGCATCATCCGACATATCACGCGCATTTGCATGTAGCCATATGCATGCCTTAGTGAGACACTCGATCTTTGGTTTCTCGATCCAAGTATATTTAGTTGGTTTTTCTTGGTGACTTGAATCTTGCATTCCTTTACCCAAAATGGCCTTCTTTGGCCCGCTTGAACCCTTCTTCTCTGAACCCTTCTTCGCCTTCTGTAGAGGAGGTGAGTCCGCCTTGCTTTCCTTGGGCTTGTTTATTCTCTCCAAAACCTAATAATTCAACGGTAAAAACATTCAACTTAGTTAGTAGGTAGGTATGAAACAAGTTATTATGAATATGGATTTAAGTTGCTTCAATTTACCTCGTCTGAAAACCTCACCCATGCCGATGGCCACAACACATAACCACCACGAGCGTCGGTCAAGACATTTATATCAATTGACGGTTTAGGCAGCGGAAGAGCAAAGTCTTCGTAACCAGGAGTAATGGTGACTACACTAACCGCCAAGTGCTCATTGTCCACAGGCTCATGATAGACTATTGCTCGTTCACTTCGTGGTTGTGCATTTCCTACAGCCACCACAATCAAAGCCTCATCTTTTACATCTAGTAAAAGTTGGCAAGGCGTTTCTTCCTTCAAAAAATAAATGAAATTGAGGTTACGAACATGCCATTACAGAATATAACATGTTACTTAGTTTTAAAAATTATAAGGATAATAGTTACCTCTAACTCAAGTATAGATGGTGGGGATTTTTGCGTGTTAGGATGGCTAGCTTTGTCCTCCAAAAGACGATCCAGTTTAGGTTGATGTATCACCGGTAAACCAAACTGTGAGAGGACCGCGTTGAAACTCTCCGTGAGTTTCTCCGTCACTTTCTCCGTGACTTTCTCCGTAATTTCCTCCGTAAGCTTCTCCCGAATAGCTTGTGTCATAGCTTCCATATCATGTGGTTGAGAGCGTGATTTTGTACCCAAGGAGTAATCTTTAGAATACGCTTTTGTCACACCTAGACGAATACCACCTAAACCCCTCAAACGTCCACTGTGGTCCTTTCCCAAAGTCTCACAAAGGGCATCTTTGTTGCCTTGGGGAGTGAACTCGCCGCTAACCTCTTTTTGCTTGAGCCCCATCTATAGAGAAATTAACAACGGTAAGTTAAAAAAAAATTCAACATCATAAGCGGCAGTGGCAGGGGGTGGCGGCAAAGACTGTGCGGGGCGGAGCGCGGGGGTGAGGGGAGTGTGCGGGGGTGGGGGCGGTGTGCGGGGGGCGGTGTGCGGGGAGGCGGTGTGCGGGGGGAGGGGGTGGGGGCGGTGTGCGGCGTGCGGGGGCGGTGTGCCGGGGGGGGCAGTGTGCGGGGGAGTGGGGGATGTGTGCGGGGAGTGGGGGATGTGTGCAGGGAGTGGGGGGCGGTGTGCGGGGGTGGGGGCGGTGTGTAGGAGTGGGGGGCGGTGTGCGGGGAGTGTGTAGTGGGGTGGGAGTGTGCGGTGGGGTGGGAGTGTGCGGGGTGGGGGCGGTGTGCGGGGAGTGTGCGGGGGTGGGGCGTGTGTGCGGGGAGTGTGCGGGGGAGTGTGCGGGGGTGGGGGCTGTGTGGGGAGTGTGCAGTGGGGTGGGAGTGTGCGGGGGCGGTGTGCAGTGGGTGGGGGGATTATTAGGGGTGTGGGCGGTGTGGGGGGAGTGTGCGGGCGTGGGGGAGTGTGCGGGGGGGGGGGATTGTTAGGGGTGTGGGCGGTGTGGGGGGGAGTGTGCGGGGGTGGGGGGAGTGTGCGGGGGGTGGGGGATTGGTAGTGCATGTACTTACAACGGCATTGGCTATCTTCAAGGTTCCCGTATCTGAAATGGTCATTTGATTGTTGATATCACGCCTATGCAAGGAGCACCACCAATCAGCTACACGATCAACTTTGACAGACGGCGCGGCCTTAGAGCTAGAAGACGGCGTTGTGGTTGTATCGGTAGAAGGGTAAAATTTCTCGTCAATCCACAACTTTCTCGCGCTCGCATAAGTATGGGAACCCATATGATGGTAGTGCTTCCTCTGTCTTGCACTGAGTGAATGTTTCTCACGCTTAGCCTATAAATTCACATGGGCAATTAGAAAACACATGTAATTGTATTGAAAGTGAACATGAAAAGTCGAATATATATAGTTTAAAGTGCAATACTTACCACCATCTCCGGCGTAGTATTTTGGGCAACAAATGCCTCCCAATCTTCTGGTTTTATATGTCCCCAAATCTGATGAGGCAAAGAATCCAGTTGAAATGTATCTTCCTCTCCCCCTTCCTTTTCTGTTTCTTTTTCGGCCTCCTTGTCCGTCTCACCCTCATTTTGCTTTGATTTTTGAATTTTCCTCCTCTTTATAGTCCTCTTTCTCCGTTTCGTGATCCATCCACTCACTAGTTTGCTTTTGAAAGCTCTAAATCTTTCGGCCACTGCGGATAGAAACGCCGCCTTTTTTCCTCATTATGAGTAATATGGAACGTATTCTATAAAAACAAGAAACAAACAAAAAGTTACCCAAAATGTGTTTCAAAGCATATAAGTGGAGTTTAATTGACTCTTATAGTTATATATGTACCTATTGAGACTATATATGACCTAACATGCGGCTAAATGCAAAAAACTAAGTGAATTGGAGTTTAAAGGCCAAAATTGGCCCGAAATGACCTTCATTTAACCAAAATGTGTTTCAAAGCATATAAGTGGAGTTTAATTGACTCTTATAGTTATATATGTACCTATTGGGAATATATATGACCTAACATGCAGCTAAATGCAAAAAACTAAGTGAATTGGAGTGTAAAGGCCAAAATCGACCCGAAATGGCCTTCATTTACCCAAAATGTGTTTCAAAGCATATAAGTGGAGTTTGATTGACTCTTATAGTTATATATGTACCTATTGGGACTATATATGACCTAACATGCGGCTAAATGCAAAAAACTAAGTGAATTGAAGTGTAAAGGCCAAAATCGGCCCGAAATGGCCTTCATTTACCCAAAATGTGTTTCAAAGCATATAAGTGGAGTTTAATTGACTCTTATAGCTATATATGTACCTATTGGGACTATATATGACCTAACATGCGGCTAAATGCAAAAAACTAAGTGAATTGGAGTGTAAAAGCCAAAATCGGCCCGAAATGGCCTTCATTTACCCAAAATGTGTTTCAAAGCATATAAGTGGAGTTTAATTGACTCTTATAGTTATATATGTACCTATTGGAACTATATATGACCTAACATGCCCCTAAATGCCGGAAATAAAAGTAATTAAGTTAAAAAATAAACTTACACAAGTGTCTTCCCATAATGATTTCTTCATTGCATCAGGCACATCTTTCCACCCCACCAAAATGCTCAGTTTGCGCACACATAACCCTAAATGCTGCCCATACTTTTTACGCCATTGACCACAAGGTTGACTCATATCATCATACTCAAGGGTCATAGGGGTGTTATAATTCAATCCCTTGTTCGCACCCCTTCCTTTCCGCTTCTTTGTTGCAACTTTACTTGGAGTTTTGGTACTAAGAACCTCTTTCCCCGCATTTTTGTGTGGCACAATGACGGATGAAATACAAGGATAATCTTCCCTAGCATTGTTGTCAATGGGGGGAGCCTTATCGGCTAGCTCCTCATTTATTTCAGCCAAGTGAAGTTCCCTTTCACGCAAGCGCTTCTCCTCATCATGCGCTATGTCTTCCGGGTCACCTTTATTGTTCTCCTTCTCCGCATCATACTCATCATCATCATCCAATGACTTATCATAATCATCATCGGTTTCTTCCTCCACAATCACATCATCTCGGACCGTGTTTGAAACTCCTGAAATTTTAAAAAACGATATTAGAAACGCGTAAGATTAAACAAACATATGATTAAAAACCCCCTGCACACCCCCACCCCCGCACTCCCCCCCCCCCCTTGATCGCCCCCCCCACACCCCCACCTCGCCGCACACTCCCCCTTCACCCCCCCGCATGCCCCCGCATCGCCCCCACCCCGCATGACCCCCGCACACTGACCCCCCGCACACTACCCCTCCCCCCTTTCACTCCCCCCCTACACAACCCTCACCCCCTGCACTCCCCCACCCCCTTCACCCCCCTTGATCGCGCCTCCCCGCATGGCCCCACCCCCCGCACACTCCCCCCCTCAACCGCACATTCCCCCCGTAACCGCACACTCCCCCCCGAATGCCCCACCCTTCACGCCCCCCGCACAACCCCGCCCCCAACCCCGCACACCCCCCCGCACACCCCCCCAACCATGCACAACCCCCCGCACACTACCCCCTTTCACTCCCCCCGCACGCTGCCCTCACCCCCGCACTCCCCCACCCCTTCACTGCCCCCTTGATGCGCCTCCCCCGCACGGCCCCACCCTTGCTGCACACTCCCCCCCGAACCGCACACCCCCCCGAACCGCACACTCCCCCCTTAAATGTACCCCACTTCTTTGCCCCCCTTCACCGCCCCCGCACAACCCCCCTTCACGCCCCCTTCACTGCCCCACCCCGCTTGCACAGCACCCCTTGCCCCCCCCAAAAAAATCCATAATTACACCCTAAACGACATTCATCTACCCAATTCGATTTTCAAATCATGTGACCTGACTTTAAGTGACTCTAATAGGCCCGAAATGACATTCACTTACCCAAAATGGGTTTCAATCCATGTGAAGCGAGTTTAGTTGATTGTAATACATATATATATAGTAATTGGAACTATACATGACCTAACATGCGGCTAAAAGCGATAAATTAAGTTAATTGAGGTTGAAAAGCCGAAATTGGCCCGAAATGACATTCACTTACCCAAAATGGGTTTCAATACATGTGAAGCGAGTTTAGTTAATTGTAATACATATATATATACTAATAAGAACAATACATGACCTAACATGCGGCTACAAGCGAGAAATTAAGTTAATTGAGGTTGAAAAGCCGAAATTGGCCCGAAATGACATTCACTTACCCAAAATGGGTTTCAATACATGTGAAGCGAGTTTAGTTAATTGTAATACATATATATATATATATACTAATAAGAACTATACATGACCTAACATGCGGCTAAAAGCGAGAAATTAAGTTAATTGAGGTTGAAAAGCCAAAATTGGCCCGAAATGACATTCACTTACCCAAAATGGGTTTCAATACATGTGAAGCGAGTTTAGTTGATTGAAATACATATATATACAGTAATAAGAACTATACATGACACTACATGCGGCTAAAAGTGAAAAATAAAGTAAAATGACATTGCAAAGCCGAAAGCCGGAATTAGAACCAAAGAAGTCGAGCCTATTGTTTACTTTTGCCACCTTCATTTGAAGTATCAACCATTATTCCTTCCCCGTGATCTGCACGCATGTAACTTGTCGCTAACTCCGCATCAGTGACATCGGAGTTGGGAATGGTGAAAGGCGGGGTGTCTTCAAACGCATCATACTCCTCCTCATCCTCAACATCACCAACTCCGAGTATACTTCTTTTTCCCGGAACAACAATTGACCACTTGTTATCAGAAGGGTCAGTTACGTAGAATACTTGCTTAACTTGTGATGCAAGCACGAATGGCTCTTCACTATCACACAACCGACCCAAGTCTACAAGAGTAAATCCACAAGGGTCATCTTTTCTTATGTAACGCCGGTTATACTCAACCCACTTGCATCGAAATAAGCATATACCGTGAAACCAGAGTAGTCAAGCTCCCATATATCTTGAACTCGTCCATAGTATAACAATCTAGCATCAATAGGAGACTTGTCTTTGGCACTTGCATACTGTGTAGATGATGCCTCTACTGAAACACCACTATTCTGGAGAGATCTCGACTTTTGATCTTGACGATCTGTCCAATACGTATATCCGTTAACATCATAACCCTCATAGGAGTGCACAGCTTCTCGAGGACCAAATGCTAGCCACTTCAGAGTTTCAGAAACATTGGAATCTACTTCACGCATTATTCGGTTATGGAACCAATCAATAAACGTCTTATTATGCAACTGCATCAATGCTCTAGTCCCTTTACCCGGATTCTGGTCACGCAACTCCTCCAAATGCTCATCCAAGTACGGATGCACCTGTACCATATGCTGCAATACAAATAAGTGTGCTTGTATGCGCCTTTCAACAGGAGGTACTATCATTTTGGAGCCAAGTGTAACTTTACCTGCGAGTCTGCCCTCGTGTCGAGATGTAGGAAGTCCAATAGGATCAACATTAGTTAAGAACTCAGCCACAAAATTACCAACCTCTTCACTCACAATCCCCTGAATTATACTTCCTTCTGGTTGCGCTGAATTCCTTACTTTATCTTTTAAAGAGCCCATATGTCTCTCAAAGGGATAGCACCACCTCAAAAACACCGGACCACATAGCTTAATTTCTCGAACTAGATGTTCAACCAAATGGACCATAATGTCGAAGAAAGCAGGTGTGAAGTACATCTCAAACTTGCACAAAGTCTGTATCACGCTAGCCTGCAGAGCATCAAGCTTCGAGGGTTGTAACGTTTTGCTACATATAGTATTGAAAAAAGAACACAGCTCTGTTATGGTATGTCTCACATGTTTCGGCAATATCCCTCGAATTGCAATCGGTAAGAATACTTGCATCATTACATGACAATCATGAGACTTCATGCTCGATAATTTCAACTCACCGTCTAAGGTAACAAATCTTTTCATGTTCGATGAGTACCCTGATGGAACCTTAATGTTGTACAAACACTCGCAAAAAAGACGCTTCTCAGCTCTAGATAGAGTGTAGCAAGCCGGAGGTAAATAGGTTCTATCATCATCCTTCACCGTTTTCTTTCCTTTTCTTTCAATTCCTGCAGGCGACCCTTCTTCTGGTTCCTTTTCTTTTCCCTTTCCTTTTCCTTTTCCCTTTCCTTTTCCTTTTCTAGACACTTTCTCTTTTTTCTTTCTTTTCTTAGTGTCCCTCTTTTGAGCCCATAGTTCTGGTCGAAGCCCCTCACTTTCCAGATACAGTCGCACCCCTTTGCTATCCTTTGTCTTATGTGGAATATTCATAAGTGTCCCCAGAATGGCGTCACATACATTTTTCTCTATGTGCATGACGTCGAGACAATGTCTAACCTCTAGATCTCTCCAATATGGAAGTTTCCACATAATAGACTCCTTTTTCCAATGTCCCTTATCACCAACACTCGCTCCTTTGCCGAATATCGTTTCAATACCCTTGACTTGATCATAAACCTCAATACCAGTCAATGGTCTACGAGCAACCCCTTCCTCAACTGTTCCATCGAATGCCTTATTCTTATTACGATAAGGATGGTCGCGTCGAAGGAACCTTCGGGTGCGCATATAAACATCTTTGTGACAAGTAGTAATGTATTTAGATGCTGTATTTAGATGCATATAAACGTAATGTATAAACACCTTCGGGTGCTTTCTTCCCTTTGTTCTTGTACCCGGATAAGTTCCTATAAGCAGGATAGTCATTAAGGGTGAATAAAAGCATGGCACGCAATGTGAATACCTCATCAGCATGTGCGTCATACACAGAAACTCCTTCATCCCACATTTTTCTCAAATCATCAACAAGTGGCTGGAGGTAGACATCTATGTCATTTCTAGGCTGTTTCGGCCCTGAAATAAGAATCGACAACATGATGTATTTGCGTTTCATGCACAACCAAGGAGGCAAGTTGTATATAACTAGAAGAACCGGCCACGTACTATGTTGAGAACTAAGATTGCCAAATGGGTTCATTCCATCCGTGCATAGGCCAAGCCTCAAATTTCTGTCCTCGGCACCAAAGGTCTTATGACAATGGTTGATACCTTTCCACTCAGGAGAATCAGCCGGATGTTTGAGAAAACCGTCCTTTTTCCTTCGTTCTGCATGCCACCTCAAGTTCTTAGCATTTTTTTGATTGAAAACATGCGCTTGAATCGTGGTATAATCGGAAGATACCACATCACCTTTGCTGCATGACCTTTCTTATCACCAACCCCTGCGCGCCTGTAACGCGACTTCCCACATCGAGGACACTCATCCATATTTTCATATTCATTTCGATATAGCACACAATCGTTTGGACAAGCATGTATCCTCTGGTACTCTAAACCGAAGGGACACATCAGTTTTTTAGCATAGTAGTTCGACTTGGGTAGTTCATGGTCGTCCGACAACATATCACCAAATGCTTGCAACAAGGAAGTGAAACAAGAGTCACTTATACCGGCTTTCGTCTTGATATTAAAGAGTGTTATCACGGCCGTCAGCTTGGTGTACCTCGTACAACCGAGATACAACGGTTTCCGAGATGCCTCGTCCATGCACTCAAAAATACGAGGCCGTTTGCCAGAATGATCTACCCCCGCCATCATCTCCTCGATATGATCCCCTTCATCATCATCATCTTCTACTTGAATATCCTCATATTCATCCTCGATGTTGTCATTCTCAATGACATCAAACTCACCTTCTTCATGCACATCGTTAACAATGGCATTTCGACCATCATACATACCCTCCTCACCGTGCCAAACCCATACATAGTAGTATTGTCTAAACCCGCGACGAAAGATATGCTTTCTAAGCGACTCAATGCTACTAACGATGCTCACATTACCACAATCAACACAAGGACAATAAAACCCCTCGGTTCCCTTTGCAGCCTGATGACTTAATGCAGCATCACAAAATTCAAAGACCCCATCCACGAATTCACACGTGTCACGACTACCATACATCCATGCACGATTCATTTCAGCCAAACCTAGCTCTAATTAAACACAAGCAACAAGTACCCAATGTCAATGACGAATTTCACTACATTATTAGAGTTTATACACGATATATATTTAATGAAATTAGGCATGCTTTCCAAGGGTCCTTATCACTCCAACCTAACCCATCCTTAGATGTCTAATCTCACTAGTGAATGTATTACCTTCAGTTCGAATCTACGGAAAATCCGGCAGCATTTCCCTACAGTTCTCCACGTACACGATGTAGATATATAGTTATTTATATCTACATATGTACCCAAAGAACAAAAATAGGGAAACGACGAGCCAAGATTTTCCTCTAGAATCGAACTAAAGACATACATTCACCACCTAAGTGAGATTTAAACATCTAAGAATAGTCCCAAACCGGGGACTATTCAAGACTCACTCCTAATGAGTAAGTCTCGAACGGGTATCTAGGCATATGATATGATGATGCAAACATAGGTTTTTAAAAACAACAAAACATTTTACATCTAATCTCAATTCAACGATAAATATATACACATTTGCACATATATATAAACCAATTTACTATGAAAGAAAGTTAAATATGAGTGATAACATACCAATATCAAGGTTGTGAATAGGGAAATCGAGCTCAACACTCCGTCCCTAGCTAGCTTCAATAATCAACAACAAAGTTTAAAAGTTAACATTAGTATAAATTAGCAATTCAAACAAAACTAAACTAAACTAAGCTAAACTAAACTAATTAAATAGCTAATTAAACTCAAATCAATCAAATTTACAACCTTTAACTATAATACAACCTAATTTTACTGACAATTATTCATAAAACTACAATTAATTATAAAACTTGAAGCTTCAAATATGAGATTCAATAAAAGTTGAGAACTTTTAGGTACCTAAGAAGAGGAGGAGGAATGTAGGTGTTAAGGGCACGGTGGAGGTGCGGCGGTACGTGGAGCTTCTAGGGCACGGTGCAGCCGCGGAGGAGGACGCACAGTGCAGCCGCGGAGGAGGACGCCGGGAATTTCTGTTGTTGATGAAAAGAAAGGAGGGAGCTTCTAGGGTTTGTTGTTGATGAAGTGTGGAGGTGCGGCGGTGGTGCGTCGACGGTGAGTTATTGACAAGGAAGGAGGGAAACTTCGAAAATTCAAACCTAAGGAAGGAGGGAGTGCAGGGAGTGTGCGCACAAGAAATGTACTGAACTCGACCAATTTCACGCGGGATTTAGGAAAAAAAAAACAAAATAAACCGTTGCGGTTCATAAAACCGCAACGGTTAATAGAGAACCGCAGCGGTTAACTGTTAACCGTTTTGGTTTTATGAAAACCGCATCGGTTTGTTAGGCCACTTTTCCCACCCAAATTTTCGACGATTTACCGTTGCGGTTCTCTTAAGGACCGCATCGGTTTTGTTGTGACATATAGCGTTTTTTCCACTAGTGATTTTCTTTCAAGCCAAACTTCCAGTTTCTTATTGGGGAGAGTGTGTCTTGTGTGCAGCCCACCTTATCAATAGAATGCATCTATCTGTTTTAAACTACATCAGTCCATATTAAAAGCTCTTTAATACTCCACCTTCCCTTGACCATCTAAGAGTCTTTGGGTGCCTATGCTTTGTGTCTACTCCAAAACAACATAGGTCTAAATGTGACCCTAGAGCAGATTCATATGTTTTCACTGGTTATTCCCTAGGCCAAAAAGGTTACAAGGTCTTACATCCTATTACTCACAAGATTATCATTACAAGGGATGTTGTTTTTCATGAACAACATTTTCCTTATCATTTTGAATCTGCCAAAACCCCTTCTTTTCAATTTTTTCTTGCTACTTCTACTGATTCCACTCAATATATTGATCTCCCTAATGTTTTTCTTTTTTCATCATCTTCCACTACTTCTTCCATTCCTTCTTCTACAAACACACAACTTACATCTACTTCTTCTACCCTTCCTTCTTCTGCTACACAACCTCCTTCTCCCATATCATCTTACACTCTTCCTACTCCAACTTCTTCTCCTATTGTAGTTCCAGACTCCACTCATCATCCTGCTCTAGATCTCAGAAGAAGCACAAGACCTAAGACACTTCCTTCTCACTTACAAAACTATGTCTGTGACACAGTTTCTAGCACTCCCCACTGGTGTAACTTAGCTTCTTTTACACATTCTTCTGCTTTGTTGTATGATACTGAGCTTCCCACTGAACCTACCACTTATAAACAAGCTTTCAAAGACCCTAGATGGGTGGCAGCCATGCACAAAGAACTCCAAGCTCTTGCACACAACCAAACCTGGGTTATTGTCCTACTTCCTGCTAGAAAAAGTCCTATTGGCTGTAAATGGGTATTCAAAATAAAACTAAAAGCAGATGGCTCAGTGGAGAGATTTAAAGTAAGGTTGGTTGCAAAGGAGTATAATCAGAAGCTAGGGATAGATTTTGAAGAAACCTTTATCCCTGTTGTAAAGATGGCCACAGTTAGATGTATTATTGCTTTGGCAGCCTCCAAACATTAGACTATTTTTCAATTGGATGTTAACAACGCCTTTTTACATGGAGACTTAGATGAAGAAGTCTACATGACTGATCCTGAGGGTGTTACTACTGCACTTCATCAGGTTTGTAGGCTCTTGAAGTCATTATATGGTCTTAAGCAAGCCTCAAGACAATAGTTTGCTAATTACTTAGTGAACTTCTCAAGCAGGGTTTTACACAATCTAAAAATGATTATTCCCTGTTCATTAGGCATTCTAATGGTCTCATCTTGATCTTAGATGTATATGTTGATGACATATTGCTCACTGGTAATGATTTGCTTGGTATTCAAGATCTTAAGAAACACTTAGATGCTGTTTTTAGCATCAAAGACTTGGGTGTTCTTAGTTTCTTTCTAGGTATTGAGGTGGCACATTCTTCTTCTGGTACTGCACTCATTCAATGCAATTTCACCAAAGAACTACTCAGTATTTTTGGTATTACCTCCTTCAAACCTGTTGTGACTCCTCTTCCTCTCTCACTCAAGCTTCAAGCTACAGAAAGTGATCAACAATATGATCCTACTGCTTATAGGTGCATAGTTGGAAAATTGAACTTTTTAACTCACACTAGGCCTGACTTGGCCTACACTGTCCAGCATCTCAGCCAATATATGCATGCTCCAAGGATGGCTCATTACCAGGCTCTTCAAAATGTTCTCAGATATGTAGCTTCCACAACCACTCAAGGTATTCTTTTACATGGTTCTGATTCCCTCACTCTCCAAGCATTTACTGATTCAAACTGGGGAGCCTGCTTGGATACTAGGAGATCCAATTCTGGCTATATTTTATTATTTGGGAACTATCCTGTTAACTGGAAATCAAAGAAACAACATATAGTTTCCAAAAGCTCTTCAAAGGCAGAATATAGAGCAATGTATGTTGCTGCTCCTGAAGTAAATTGACTTGTTAGACTTTTGGAGGAGCTAGGGGTGTCTCATCTCAAGCTTGTCACATTGCACTGTGATAATCAAAGTGCCATCTATATTGCAAAGAATCCAGTGCACCATGAGCGCACTAAGCATATAGAAATAGATGTTCACTTTACTAGGGATAAAGTTCTTGAAGGTTTGTTGCATCTTGCTTATGTTCCTACTTCTCACCAACTTGTTGATGTCTTTACAAAGGTTTTACCTTCAGCTCAAATGAATAAATTGCTCAGCAAAACTTGGCATGTTGTTCCCCATGCCTAGTTTGAGGAGGGGGTGATGAGACTCATCCTAATGACGCTGACTCATGTGAAGATCACACCACATTCCAGCCTGATACAATCACCTCATCCAGCTCAGCATGATGAACTGCATCAACTGATTGATGCTTGCGTCTCACCTGATTGCAGCTCAGCTAACAAACTCATTTTAGTTAGTTACTCTTTTGTTATTTTGTTTAGTATAAATAGCCTTGTAATAATTCTGGTTAATTAGTTAGTCATTTTCCTTTTCTCTTTTCTTTTGTAAGAACTTTTTCTCTGTAGGATTTCTCTCTGTAGGATTTCTCTCTTCATGAATGAATTAGTTCTAGAATCTGAGCTCAAGAATGAGAGCGATGATAATTAAAATCTACAAAAATCACACTTGTCATCAATGGTTTGCTATTTTTATTTTTATGTCATATCCTTATTCATGATCTTGCCTATTTAGTTAACGAAAGATTTTTCATGGAAAGTTATACTAGCTAGAGGGAATTAAATAAACTCTTTTCATTTTGTGGTTTAACTGCCTATATTTTCTAATCAAACATCATATTTTTCTCCTATCTTTTTCAAGTGCTACCTTTGGGTTGGGCGCAAGTTTTAAGGAGATAAGAGATCAATGAAATATAAAGAGAGACCCATGTGTTGAAGAGAGAGATACAAAATTCAATGTCATGAAACATAATGTAACACTTATTTTGAAACAGACTAAAACTAGATTACTACCCGTGCGATGCACGATATTAATAATTTTCTTTGGAAAAATATTGGTTTCTAAACTTGTTATGAGCAGTAATATATTCATTTAAATACTTTTTTCAACATTTGATGAAGATGAAATAATCAATATTAATCATTATTTATACTTTTTTTTATGTGGACATAACATAGACATGTTTGATGCCCGTACAGACTTATAGCCTTAATGATGGGGGCAGGAGAATGCTCATCATTAATGTGAAGGCTACATTGAGATAGTTGGCAAACTATATTAGTAATAAAATCAAATTAGTTATTCATAAATTGTATTTACTTAAAAAATAGTAGTAACTAAACCTGTTCTTGAATGCTATGATTTCATCAATATCCTCACCAAGAAATAGCCTTGTAGAAAACAGTGAAGTCGATAATGTGACCTCCCCTAAGCAACATAGAATTATTTTATTGATTAAGTAATAGTAGTAAGTATAATATTTTAATTTAATAACAAACAATGGTAAATAATTGTACCCTTCCACTGCTTAATCTTTGCAAATTGAATCACCAATATGATAGGCCCGGTATTATTTTTTGTCAAGTAGTCTGACACTTGCTCAGCATATCTATCCCACAAAGTACACTTTAATTTCCCTTTCCTGCAAGTTTTATGGCAAAAAAAATAGACAATTTCAATCATCAATATGTAGCTGGAAAAAAAGGTGGGGGTGAGAAAGCAAAATCTTACTCAGTATCAGCCATTTCCAAAATGAGCTTCTTTGATTCTTTTCCATTCCTCTCAAAGTTCTCAATTGGTACAACAGCTACAACCTCTCCAATAACATCTAAGAAAAAAACCCGTCAATATAACTATGAAACTAAAAAATAATAAATTGAATGTAATATGGAAAAGCATACCTATTAAGAACTTATCATCCAATCTACTTGACAAAATATCATTAAATGATAAAAATTTTAACCCATATAAGGGGATCGGCATGTCTTCACACTTGGTAACTTTGGTAGAGAAAAAAAAAGATCTTATAAGGATGGTGCATTGTTCGACAACTTCCAGCATTTTTCCCAACACCAAAATTATTGATGACATACAATTGGCCCTCTTCAAGCATATCTGAAAACTTTCTAATCAACGATCTTTTAATTGTTGCTTGAATCTTATCTCCTTATAGAAAGAAAAATTGTATGAAAAGGATTAATAGTGCGACAAAGTTAACCGTGTAACATTGACTTTGTATTTCATTCACCTTTTCATCCATAAAGACCATCTCTATACCGCCATCTTCACTTGGATTTTCAAAACTTGGAGGTTTCCATAAGCAAATGACTCTAACTTTGATATTCCAAGAATCTCTCATAGGTGTAATATCTTCAACAAAATTATACGCAGCCATATCCTTGCAACAAAGAAAGCTAACACAAAATAAGGAATGGAAGTTAAAAGTAACAAAGTACTCCTAAGAGCGTGAGAAAATGAAAGCCCAACAACTTAATATATTATTTATGGGAGCAGTAAAGTAATTTGAAAGAGATAGAAAATGAAAGTTATTTTTCTAGGAATTTATTTTAAATAGTTAGAGTGTTACTGCTGCTATATAGTAAGTTTAAGAGACATGAAGTGTATTATGATGAAGAAAGAAAATTTTATCTTTAGCTTGTTATGGGAAAAAGGGTTATTTTTTTATAATTTATATATTCTAGAAGAATGAATACTAGCTGACAGCTTGTTTCTATGTATTTTATTTTACTTTTACAATATGTATTTTCCCAATGTAGACATTTACTTCCTTAACTTTGGTTTTTTCCCCAGGAACACTCCATCTTCCAGCCGGAAGACACAGTTTGAGTACTTTGGTTATCCCTCCAAAAAAAAACGAGTACTTTGGTTAGCTGTTGAAAATTATTAAGTTTCTTTGGAAAAATATTGGTTTCTAAACTTGTCATGAGCAGTAATATATTCATTTAAATACTTTTTTCAACATTTAATGAAGATAAAATAATCAATATTAATCATTATTTTTTACTTTTTTTTATGTGGACAAAACATAGACATGTTTGATGCCGTACAGACTTATAAAGTTCATCAAAAAAATATAATTTTTTTTAAAAAAAATACATTGAGCAATAAAAATATATTGCAATTTGATTTGGGTTAGCCTGTAATTAACATCTCTTAAAGTGTCATTGTCAAGAGAAATTGTTCCAATAACCTTTCTTTTAATAAAAAAAATTGGAATTAATGTTGACAGCACATTTCTTCTTTTTGGTAGTTGACAATCCAATCCCAACATCATCTGAACCACCATCAAGTGATCGTTTTACAGAGGAAGGTGACTCTGATGTATTTTCACTGTCTCCTATGAGAGATGATACACATACACTCGGTGTATGTGGGCCACACATACACTGGATGTATGTGTTACTACTAAAATGTATATTGTTATTAAAAAAATTATAAACTTACAATCATTTGAACCTGTTTTGTTATTCAACAATATTTGAATTTACATAATACATAAACAATTGAAATACTATATTTCGAATTGAATTTTATTACATGGTAGGGATGAAAATTAACTTCCTCCGTTTCATATTAATTGCAACACTTTCCAGATTGCGGACTCCTAGGCAATTTTTCAATAGTGTATAATTAGATGGGAAGGGGTATGTGATTAGACTAACTAATAATATTTCAAATACATTATATCAACACCTAGGTTCCACCATCACCACCTTACCACCGCCAGCCGCCACCACCCCGCCAACACCACGGCCACAACCACCCTACGGCCCCGCCAACACCACCACCACAACCACCCCGCCAACACCACCGCCAACACCACCACCACAACAATCCCGCCACCACCATCAGAACCACCACCACAACCACCCCGCCACCACCGTCTTCCATTTCAAGAAAATTCACCAAGATCTTCATCTTCTCCATCTCATCTTCTTTGTGAGCAAATAAAAAAAAAACAGATCTAATCTCACCAAATTATAAACAGATCTAACCAACTTACAGATCTAACCAAAAACAAATCAAGGACGAAGGAAGAAGAAGGAGATCGAAGGAGAGAGAAAGAAGGAGAACAAAGGAGATAGAACAATCGTCGTTCGTGCTTCTTCTTCTTTGTTCGTCAGTACCTATCTTCGTTCGTTCTTCTTCTTCGTTCGTTTTTTCTTCTTCTCATTCGTTCGTTCGTTCTCCTTCTTCTTCTTCTTCGTTCGTTCAAAATTCATCAATATCATGAAATCTAGGGTTTTCAGAAGAAGAATCGTCGTCGTCGGAGAACACATTCGACGATTCCGGCGTCGTAGTGAAAGTAGCGATGACGAGGAGGAGGAGGAGACAATGGTTGGGTTTTCGTGGTGGGGGTGGTGGGGTGAAGATGAAGACGATGGTGGGGTCGCGATTGGTCGGCGAAGGAGAAAGGGAGGGTGGTGGCGGGTGGTCGTGGTTGTTGGTTGTGGTGGGTTGTGGGTTGTGGGTTGTGGTTGTGGAAGAAGAGAAGAAGTTAGGAGGGACATGGTGGGTTGAAGTTAGATGGGTGGAGGTTGATATTGGTTTAATGGTTTTAGATTAGTGTAGGTAATCAAAACTAATTTTATAAAGTAAGGGTAATATTGTCTTTTCACCCCACAATACTTACCAAATAAGGGAAGTGTTGCATTTATTTTGAAACACCCCTAAATGGAAAGTGTTACAATTAATATGAAACAGAGGAAGTAACATTATTTTTCTACAAACAAATTAAATAATTGAAAACGACAGGAAAATTTAGTAGAAAATCAATAGTAGAAAAATGGTGAAGATGAATAAGATGAAGTTAATATATGAATAATCTGGAAAAAAAAATTACAATTCTTTTTTTTAGTCTTAAACAAAGGATTCATACAAATCTAAATAAAGAAAATTTCATAAAACAGATTTTTTAAACAAAGATAAAGAACAAATCATTAAAAACAAAATTATTTGTCGAAATATTGTAAGTTTGTAGTATTTTTAGTAATATTATATATTTTAGTAGTAACACATACACAAGTAGTAACACATATACCTAGTGTATGTGTGGCCCACATACACCCAGTGTATGTGTAGCCTTTGGGGTCTCCTATACATGAGCTCGGTTCCTACAAATCAATTACACCACATTAATGAGCTTTGGATGATTAGAAAAACATATATTGTCACTAAAGTATTTATTAATTGGTTACCTCTTCAATATTAGCTTTCATAAGAGTTTGAGTGTCAAGTGAGAATGCATCAGATACCACTGCATCCTATTAAGCGAAAGATTAATTTTGTTGGACAACATACACTTACATACAATGGAATTACACATGTCTGAATCATATTATAATACATGATTTACACAGGAAGAATGTAAGAAGGATTGTATAAGATATTCATTGTGACTCATCTTAATGACACTGTACACTTGCCAATTTTGAGTGAGGTTGAAATCTGAAACCTCAGTTTTGAATAAGTACCTTTTACCCACTAAAGAATAAAGCTCTTATTTCAACCTCAATTTTGAATAAGTACCTTTTACCCACTAAAGAATAAAGCTCTTCTGGGAATGTCTCACCATCAACAATCTGGTTGATGGTTAAAAATGCACAAATAAAATCATTAAAAATTCATAAATTATGGTTAAAAATGCACAAATAAAATCATTTAAAATTCATAAATGATTAAATCATTACATTTCCCAAAGATTCATTCAAATCAGAAGCAGACTTGTGGATAATAGAGGTAACCTCCTTATCAAATATGACAAATGATGCACTTCCACTATCATCAACAACTCGAACTTTAAACCTGTATAGAAAGTTTGGAAGCTTTCTTATAATTTTACTGAAGTGATCATTGCATATAAGAATTATAAGATAGCTATTGAAAACTTTCAATAATATCACCTTGGTAAGACACTTTTAACCAATTTGTTACATTTTTTGCAAAACCATTTCGTGACTTTTTTGACACCATCGACTTTATTGTCACCTCTATCTTGCCATCAATGTTATCAATCGTATTTTCATCATCCCCAATCGTATTTTCATCATCCCTAATCACCTTTTTGTTGCACTTCTTGCAAGCTAGATAAAACCATCCATGTTCAAATTGGACACAAACCATAGTAGCTAGTATGATGTAAAATGTGGCCTGAAATAAAAAAATTAAACTACAATGTAAACAAAAAAAAAATTACAGTTAAAAAATTGCTATCTTGTTCAAATAAATAGTTTGAAGGACAGCCAGAGTAATTTCACGCAACTCATCTAACCATTAATGATGAATATAAAAAAAAGATCATCCCACTCTCTTTCTAACTTTCTTTCTCTAAAAAATTACATCCCACAATCTTTTTGTACTTTCTTCTTAACAATGAACCAAAAAAAAGATCATCCCAACAACTTTTTCCTCTCTCTCTTACTTTTAGACCCCACCCAACTATTTTTCTCTCTCATCACCCAACCACCATTATACAATATTTTTATTATTTACTTTTTAATGATATGAAATATTCATTACTAATTGCTATTTTATTATTAATTAATTAAATTAAAAAATTTTAATTTTATAATTATCATTTGAATAGTTAAGTTATCTACATAATTAGCTATTATTAATACGTAGCATACGCAATTAGCGTTTTCAATATAGTTTCATTAATTAATTGAATACGAAATTAGCTAGCACTATCTTATGCATACATAATTAACGATCTAATAATTAATTTATGAGATACAATTAGCATTTTTAATATTTTTTTTTTATTTAGCGACATATAATGAAATACAAGAACGAATTCTAAACTTAATTAGGAACGAAATACATAAAATACATAATGAAATGCAGCCCTTAATTAGGGCTACGGCCAAACTTCTGCCATATATTGGCAACCAAGTCACGTTTCAAGGATTGATGCACATGTTGATCTTCAATTGCATCTCTATTCGCCATGTAATGGTTGATATCTACGATCCGATCATGATAATATTCAAATTCATCGGCATTATTACTTGTGTTTGAAGTGAACTCAGTAGTATTTGCGTAGTGTGCATATGTGTCTCGTTCATCTTCCACAATTATGTTGTGCATGATAATGCAAGACAACATGATATCAATAAGAATTTCCTCATCCCATGCGAGGGATGTTTTCGAACTATAGCAAACCGAGATTGCAGCACCCCAAATGCTCTCTCAACATCTTTTCGAGCTCCTTCTTGGTGTTGAGCAAATAACTTGTCCTTGCGGGTTTGAGGTCATGTAACTGATTGAATGTGTTGCCCAATTCGGATATATACCATCAGTGAGATAATAACCCTTATCGTATTGGTTACCATTCACCGTAAACTGCACCGGTGGTGCTCGACCTTCTAAAACATCCCTAAACACAGGAGATCGGTGAAGAACATTCAGGTCATTGCACGAACTTGGTATCCCGAAGAAAGAATGCCATATCCATAAGTCACGATCAGCCACAGCTTCAAGAACTAAAGTAGCAACACCAGCTCTTCCTTGATATTGTCCTTTCTATGCCGTCGGACAATTTTTCCATTCCCAATGCATACAATCTATGCTGCCAATCATGCCCGAAAATCCACGTTCTTCACCGAATCGAAGTAGTCTAGCCAAATCATCTGGAGTTGGCCGTCTCAAGTACTCGGCACCAAATTGGTTAATAACCCCCTTGGTGAATTTCATTAATGCTATTTGAGCTGTGCGTTCACTAATTCGCACATACTCGTCAAGCGAGTCCGCCGCTGCCCCGTATGCAAGCATTTGAATAGCAGTTGTACAATTTTGAAGGGGTGATAAACCTAACCGTCCCGTACAATCTCTTTTTTGAGTGAACCATGTATCACCTGGTACGACACTTTCCATAATCCGAAGAAAGACATGTCCCTGCATTCGAAATCTTCACCGAAATAAACGAGCAGGATAGACTGGTTGATCAGCAAAGTAATCATTGAACAATCGTCTATGGCCTTCCTCCCTGCCTCGAATAGACCGCTGATGATCCACATTAGGATCAGTCACTTTTGCTCTTCTATTCCTTGGTGCTGGAGTAACATTTGATATAAGAGTTGGACCATTTGGTTGAACAACATTGATTAAGAATTCATCTATTTCTTGATCAATGTTTGCTCGGGATGATCTTATTTCAACCTCAGAACTAGATGAACTTGAAGCGGTAAAGTTTAAGTTGAAGGAGTTCATTGTATAAATTTGATAATGTGTTTAGATTTGGTGTGAGCAAATGGTGAACAAGTATGCTCGAGTTATATAGCAGAACAATAATATATAAAAGCAGAACAATAATGTTACAAGCAGTACAATAATATAAAAGCAGAACAATAATACATAAAAGCAGAACAATAATGTCAAAAGCAGTACAATAATGCAAAAAGCAGAACAATAATGCTAAAAGCAGAACAATAATGCTAAAAGCAGAACAATAATGTTAGAAGCAGAACAATAATGCTAAAAGCAGAACAATAATGTTAAAAGCAAAACAATAAAAATAGTATAATAATGTCAAAAGCATAACAATTTCTGTAATTGAATAGTACAATAATGTTAAAAGCAGAACAATAATGTAAAAAATAGTACAATAATGTAAAAAGCTGTATTGAAATGTCAATTCAGATAGTAAGTGAAGCTTAAACGTAAATTACACAAGTACGTTTTTTAACTTTTTTTTATTAATTGAACTTAAACATACAATTATTAACTTATACATAAACTTCAAAATAAACATAAACATAAACTAAAATTTAAACTTAAACATAAACTAAACTTGAACGTAAACTTAAACATAAACATAAACATAAACTTAAACTCAAACATGAACTACACTTAAACATAAACTTAACTTAAACATAAACATTACTTAAAAAGGAGAATTATTCGTCAACCATGTTGTTAGTTTCTCAACCATTGCCTTCTCAAATGGTGCTCGATTTTCCTTTACAAACAATGATTGCAGCAAACCCCAATTCTTATGATACTCTTGTATGTTCAAGCTCCTGGTTTGCAGCGCTATTTCTTGTTCCTTTGCAGCAACCTTCCTTGTTTCAGCCTCCAACTTTCTGGCTTCTATTTCAACATCTGCACTCCTACCCTCTGAATGGATCTGAAGTCTTTCATTAAATGAATTGAAACACTCAATTGTCTGACCAGTCACCCCTTTTAGCTTAGACTTCGCTTTCTTCACACCATTTCCTCGTGGTTCGACGTCACCTCCATCACCATTGGTAGGTGTCTCGGGCATTGAGTCACTTCCATCAACTCTCGGCCTTTTACCGCTACTTCCGCTTCCAGGTGAATTTACATTTTCTTGTGGATTTTTGGGGCGACCACGTGGAGTTTCCAATGATTTTTTAACTATGGCCCTCCATTTACTAAACCTCCTCATCAAATTCCAATCATGTTCGAGGATGAACTTACCATGTTTCCTATTATGCAATAAATTAAATGAGCTTCTTTCAGAACATCATTATCGTTTTGACCACTCCTCTTTCTTGCAAGAGCTTCGTCATAAAATGCAGCCCACCTTAAAACCCATGGAGCAAGTCTACTCCAACGACCTTTCACCATATCCGCATTTCTTGGAGCAATTTCTGTTGGGTTGGCAATTCTTCCTGCCTCGAAAGCTTCCCAAACTTTTCTCCAGAAGACGCCTTTCCTTTGACTCGTCCCAATCACCTTATCAAGAGAAGTGTTCATAAATGCTGAGATGAGACTTTCATCTTCAACATGATCCCAAACCCTCTTACCACCACAACTTGCTTCTGCATTAGGTGGATGTTGTGATTGATTAGGTTGTGCACTAGTACAGAAAAGTTGATTTGCGTCGGACTTGGGACCCCCATTTGCGTCGGATATTGGTCCGACGGCACAGGTCCCGTCGTAGATGAGAAGATAGGATCTGCGTCGGATAAGACACGACGCAGTTGATTGGCTATTTGCGTCGGACCTGCCCAACGTGCAATGCACATGACGCCTCCCCCCGCATAAAATAGGCATTTGCGTCTCCCATCTGTGTCGCATGCTAGGCAATGTGCGATGCAAATGGTTTATCATCTGTGTCGTTTGTATACTATCATCCGACGCAAATGCTGATTCCAAAAGCAAAAAAAAAAAATTCATCTGCGTCGTTTGTATACTATCATCCGATGCAAATGCTGATTCCAAAAGCAAAAAAAAATCATCTGCGTCGTTTGTATACTATCATCCGACGCAAATGCTGATTCCAAAAGCAAAAAAAAAATTCATTACCCCCTCTGCACGCATTTAATACAAATGGCCATCTGAATCACTGAATAGTAACAATTACAAGTCCACTTTATATATTAGTATTTGCATAACATCACTGGACAAAACTGATCTATCTAACAATATAAAACTATATTTACACAAATAGATCAATTTCAGAAGAAAAAAAAGCTAGATTAATCCAGAGAAATTTGGAGAAAAGAAAAAGTAACACTCTTAACTCGAAAAATACAAGAGAATTCCTTAACTACACCAATTTGAGGAGTCAAACCCTTCGTTGCATTTTCTACAAATGTTTTTATCCACCTTAAGAAAAATTCAAACAAGAAAATCTTTAGTTAAATTCAATAATTATTAAAAAATCAAACAAAAAATTTAAAAATGAACAAGAAAGAGGTAGGAGAGAATATATACACTACTTTCGACTATAATTAACTAAAATCAAGATATTAAAGCTCAAATTTGCGAATAACTGACGTAAAAAAAAAATTGCAAATAATAGAACCAAATTTGAAAGATAAACGCAGACCTTCTCCATCAGTTGGCGGACGTTTCTTCAGCCATTACTGCCGAATTGCTTCTTCACAATTTCTCTCTCTCCCAAATCAGCTACAAAGTCAAATTTTTATTTTTTTGACCTGATCTCTTTCCAACACTTCCCCATCCTCTAATGCTATGACCACAAGAACCACCCTCATCTCCTCAAATTTCAATCTGCCGACGTGCCATTTATCTAACCATTTATATCTCACCGGAAAAATCAATGAAAAACGAAATGCTAATATTAACATCAATGCAAAAAAAAAAAAAAACTTAACCAATACCCATCAATAAGATTCACAATAAACAATAAAAAAACCACAACCCATCACTAATTTCACCCAAAATACACAATGCCCATTAACCCAGATCTATAAATCAATGAATGAAACTCATGAAAAATAAAAACCCAGATATAAAAATGAAAATTTTATTATTATAATTGTGTTAAAATTACCTTAGCAAAAGCGCAATTATCCGGGCCAAAAAGTTCTTTAATTTGAGGGTATTGAGAGAGAATCTTGCGCCTCCTAGAAGCATGAGGTTCATCTGTATACGACCAAAAATAATCGGTCGCCATTACTCCTTCTCTCTCCTCCCCTCTTCCCACCCCCATAGCCTCCTCTTCTACTCCTTTTTTTAAAAAAATTCTCTCTCCTCTTCTTCTTGAGATGAATGTGGGATTTTATCAAAAAAAATTGTGGGTTTTTATGATATGGTATGAGAAGGAATCAAATAAGAGAATCAATTGTAAAGAACTACTTTTGGTTATAAATAAAGGAGGGAAAATAACGTCGTCGCTTTTAATTCTCCATGAAATAAAACAACCAAAAAATGTCAATTAGAGAGGAGAAAGAAAATAAGATGGAGGTGGACGGCTAGTCTTGCGGTGGTGTGGATTGTTCAGCCCTTCACCTGAATCTCTACGAAAACCCAAACCATTCGCTGAAAATACAAACGAACGAATGAAATTGGAGAACGAATGAACAGATCTTCGCTTGATTTTCTGGGAAAAGGAGAAGAAGGGGAAGTAGAGAGGAGATTAGAGAGATTTTATAGGAGATTGAAGAAGGGGATGAAGATTGAGCGGCGTTTAGGAGAGAGAGAATGGGAGTTTTAGGTTAGAGGGTGAGAGTGAGAATTTTAGACTAGAGAGGGATGAGTTGGGCGTGATAAAAGGTAAGTGGGCTGCTGGGTTTATCTGCGTCGGATGGGCCTAGATGGTCCGACGCAAATCCCCTAATATATTCATCTGCGTCTCACGTAGCAAAGCATACGACGCAAATCGCTTGTGTTCATGTGCATCGAACATAGGAAGCATCCGACGCACATGATTATCCCATCCATTTACTTTAAGTATTTGCGACGAATGCACTTCAAGTGCGACGTACATGAACAATGATTTGCGTCGAGTTCAACACCCATTCGACGCAAATGATACTTCTGCGTCGGTTCACCAGTTGTACGACGCAATTTATGAGACGCAAATCAACATTTTTCTACTAGTGGTGGTTGTGGTTGCTCAGATAGATTAGGTGATAGTAATTGCTAAAAGGATTGAGTTGGCTGAACAAACTCATCAGAATCATCACCTTCTTGGTATTGACCAACAACATTTAGGGATGGCAATTATCCATGGGTGAGTGGATTATCCATCCACCCGCCCCGAATAAATGGGTGAAAACCCGCGGTGGAGCGGATGACTGACGGGTGATGGATGGATCGGGTGATGGATCGGGTCGGATGTGGATGACTTTTTATTGATCCATCACCCGACCCATCACCCGCTTCCTCCATCCACCCGTTTATATATATATATATATATATATATATATATATATATATATATATATATATATAAACTAGCATATAGCAATGGATTTGTTGTATTTTATTATTTTTAGTTTTATTAAGCCATTATTAGTTTTACTTTCTGGTGTGTAATGAGATTGATATTTAGTCACTTTATCGTTAATATATGAGTCTTTGATTAAGTTTTCAATATTAATTTTTCAAAAAAATTGTTAAATCTACAAATTAATTTTTTTTTAGTATCACCCGTTTCCCACCCGCTCCACCCGCCCCACCCGCGGATGATGGGTGGAGCGGATATGGATGAAATTTTTCGCGGGTGATGGATGGTGTGGATGGAGTTTTGGGTCGCGGGTGATGGGGCGGATGATGCTCCACCCGATCCACCTCCGATCCATTGCCATCCCTAACAACATTATCACCTTGTTGGTATTGACCACCATCCTCATCAACATCATCGTATGGAGATGAATCTTCTTGATATTGAGAAAATCCATAATTAGGATCAGGTTGACGATATGAAAGGTTGGCATTTTCAGATGGAGATTCATGGTAAAGGTTATCATATTGAGGAGAATAATATAGAGAATTTTCACCCCTTTGATTCGTAATTATTTGAGAGGGTTGACGATAATTTGACTGATTTTGAGAGGTATTTGAGCGATTTTGTAGCAGCTACTTAATCATACTTAACATTCATAAATCTCAATTAACACTTAATAAACCTCGAATTACATTATCTTGCAATAGAAACATAACCTTACACTATGGGTCAGGGCCCACAACATAACAACTTGAAAACCAAATACCACAAGTGTTCTCAATAAAATATGTAATTATAGCTTTAATCCACAATTTACAACATAAGCATCTTCTCGCTCATTCAACATATTCCAAGTCTTCGATACTACACCTGCAAAATTACTAACAATGAACTCTGCCCCCACCAGGACAGGTTCCAAGAATAAAATCAAAAAAACTGAGTACACACTGTCCAACCAGAAATTCATTTTTGTGGCTTAAAATATAATTGCATAAGTTACCACTTCTTATTTTAAATACGTCAAATCATACCATACACGTAACAGATGTGAAGGTAGCAAAATATACTCTTTAGTATATAGTATAACATGCTTAGAATGATTTTAACAAAAATACCTCAAGTTGCATACTAAACCATATGATAGCTCATAAATCTTTTAAAAACAAACTATAAACATAAATGTATCTTGAATATAAATTTAGTTCACTTATAATATGTATCATAAACACTTTCTTGGTATTACGTCAAAACTGACACTCCTTTAAAAGCTTCACCAAAACAAAATACATAATTAAATATCAATTCTAATATAACTTGGAGACATAGCTCCAGCTAGAAAATCCTTTAGAACTATTCCTTTTCCTCAAATGAAAACTCACTCATAAATCATTAAGTGTCGTATCAGATACTAGTTCTTGCAATAGAAGTATAAGAGTTCCATACAAAATTTTAGGAATCAAGATATACTTTTATAGTTTCCGTCTTGATCAACTTACTACTTAACCGGGGAAGAGAATACGAATAGAGAGGGGACCTTGCCACCATCTCTAAACTCATGGGGACGTCTCCCCCACCAATATTTGTACAGCCTGCAAGACTTATTCCCAGGACATGTCCTATCATTTTATATCACACACATGCCACGATGCGTTCATCACTGCTGCTGCAGTTTCTTCCCCATCATTAACAAAATCAGCAAATCCATATATTTTCATAACTCAAACTCATAAATGCCAAAGTTACTACTATTTATAATCAAAATCTCATACCATAAATACAATTTTATTCGCACTCTCAGTATTTCTATATAATACTTGCATTGTAAATCATTGAACCGGTCATTGCAAGTTGCAACCCAAATCTGAAGAAACTTAGTATGATATAAGTCAAACATCCTTTGATAAAGTTCCTTTGTTTACTCCACATCATCGAAATAGAATTTTAGTTGAGATTAAAATCGTAAGCACAAAACATTTTGCAATCGAAGCCCTCGAGGTTCATAAATCGGCATTCATATTGTAAAACCAGTTCACATAGGTCAAAAACTCATATAACCAATCTTCAATCACTTTCATATATAAGCGCTATTCATGAAACTTATGAAGGAATCTACACTTGAATATAAAAACAAATAGATTTAATTTACCAATAACAGAAAATAGTATTCTCATATAACTAAAACCTCTGTCTGGTTGGTTCATACAATCATCATGTAAAATATAGTATTCTTAGTATAATTTGTAATCAGAGATTCAATCAATAAAAACCTAACATATAATTAGTATTCCGCTCTTGGCTTAAAACTCATATTCAGGTATTCGACAAATCTTTTGTATACGCAATTGCCTCTTTTGAACAATCCCATAGTTAAAACATGTAAAAGTGTTTCGAGTTCAATTCATGAAATACATATAATCATATAAAATATCAATTTATAGTACAAAGGTGGAAGGACATGTGTGTACCTTGAAACGATTCCCAACAATTCGACATTATGGATCACCAACTATAGCTCGGACTTCATAATTTATCTCCAAGAATTCTTTGTCTTTAACTCCGGAATCACTTGAACTCCATAATATAGTTTCTAAGGTTTACCTCAACAACAATATATAATCAACATGGAGTTATTAGCCATTTCCATTTCCCTTCCCGTAACAAACTAATATAATCGATCACTTCTGGTAGAATTATTCTAATAATCTGATTATAACTTTCAGCTAGACCAACCACAATTGACGACCAATTCTTAAAGAGCCCAAAAGTTTCATCATCATAACTTCTTAACAAGAGTAGTTAACAACCAGATCCAAGATGCTTACAGAATAATAATACATACTGATTTGTCAAATATTGCAAAATATACTTAACTCATAAATTACTTATATCCGAATTAAGTAAACAGTCTAGTAGTATAACAAATTCACCATTATAAATCTCAATATGCTTTGAAATAATATAAATTATATCCAAATCGTAAACTAATGGAAATTGTAATTAAAGTTACAAAGAAAACTCTAAAACAAGTTTCAATCAACCAACTAAAGGTAAAAGATTCAATCTTTATTCTTAATAACCTCTTATCATAAAACAGATTTTGCTATTCAACAATAAGATTCAAAGCTGAATTTATTTAAGAAACCAGAAAATAAAACCCATTTGCAAGGAATTGAATTGCTTGAATCAAACAAAAGGAGGTAAGAAACTTAGCTTACACCTCTCAACTAGAGGAGTACTGAGACAACGACAGCAACAACTCAACAAACAGAATAGAGGAGAAAGAAATCGTGGCAGCAGCGACGGTGCCGGAACGCCGGCAAGGAGCAGCAACAACGCAACACCACACAACCGAAGCAGCAGCCACGGAGCGGAGCAGAGAGAAAATGGGGCGGAAGAACCACCGACAGCAATAACACCGGTGGCAACATCACCACTGGTTCACAAAGAAATGAGATTTGAAGAAAGAGAAACAGAGGTGACTCCAAAGAGGAGGTCTAAGCTGAGAGAAGTAGAGGAAAGGTGAAATGGATTATGAGTGAGAGAAGAGAGTTGGGGTTTTAATTTGGGTTATGTGTGATGAAATTTGGACAACAAAGCCTTATTGTGGCATCTCCACCAAATGCCACGTAAGAGATGGAAGAAAATGAGTTTTCTCCCTTTTTTTTTCAAAAATTTGATTTTAGATTACCAAAAATCCAAAATACTTTCATTCATAAAATCCCATAATATAAGTGAGTCATAATAATATAAATTTTCCCAAGTAGCATAACTTCGTTAATATATAATTTAACTCTGCTTAAAATTATTGGCTATTACAATCTACCACACTTAGAATAAATTTCGTCCTCGAAATTTGAAAACATAAAACTTTAGAACATGCGGAAACAAATAAGATCACATCAAACACTTTTTAACGAAAATCAAGTCAAATCAACTCTTAACTTGATTCCAATACCTCGAAAGATCAATTACTTCCCAAACAAATAATCACTAATCTCAAATTCAAATTCTCCATAATCCCCAATGAATAAAACTCAATTTCCTCAAATCATCATTTCCCCAAAATCATTACTCAAGCTATAAGCTAGAATCTCACTACAACCTTCACTTTATCAAACTCCAATTCTCATACTCAATCTTCAATTTCTCAATTTCTATTCCTCGATTCTAAACCAACTAAAAACCCAAATTAATTTCAAACAATCCCAAAAATATCTTTCTTGACCTCATATGCCATGATATGAAGATCACGACAACCTTAAAACAACCATGCTCTGATACCACCTGTAACTGCCCGCACTTCCGAGCTGCTAGCTAATCATACTTAACATTCATAAATCTCAATTAACACTTAATAAACCTCGAATTACATTATCTTGCAATAGAAACATAACCTTACACTATGGGTCAGGGCCCACAACATAACAACTTGAAAACCAAATACCACAAGTGTTCTCAATAAAATATGTAATTATAACTTTAATCCATAATTTACAACATAAGCATCTTCTCACTCATTCAACATATTCCAAGTCCTCGATACTACACATGCAAAATTACTAACAATGAACTCTGCCCCCACCAGGACAGGTTCCAAGAACAAAATCAGAAAAACTGAGTACACACTGTCCAACCAGAAACTCATTTTAGTGGCTTAAAATATAATTGCATAAGTTACCACTTCTTATTTTAAATACGTCAAATCATACCATACAAGTAACAGATATGAAGGTAGAAAAATATACTCTTTAGTATATAGTATAACATGCTTAGAATGATTTTAACAAAAATACCTCAAGTTGCATACTAAACCATATGATAGCTCATAAATCTTTTAAAAACAAACTATAAACATAAATGTATCTTGAATATAAATTTAGTTCACTTATAATATGTATCATAAACACTTTCTTGGTATTACGTCAAAACTGACACTCCTTTAAAAGCTTCACCAAAACAAAATACATAATTAAATATCAATTCTAATATAACTTGGAGACATAGCTCCAGCTAGAAAATCCTTTAGAACTATTCCTTTTCCTCAAATGAAAACTCACTCATAAATCATTAAAGTGTCGTATCAGATACTAGTTCTTGCAATAGAAGTATAAGAGTTCCATACAAAATTTTAGGAATCAAGATATACTTTTATAGTTTCCGTCTTGATCAACTTACTACTTAACCGGGGAAGAGAATACGAATAGAGAGGGGACCTTGCCACCATCTCTAAACTCATGGGGACGTCTCCCCCACCAATATTTGTACAGCCTGCAAGACTTATTCCCAGGACATGTCCTATCATTTTATATCATACACATGCCACGATGCGTTCATCACTGCTGCTGCAGTTTCTTCCCCATCATTAACAAAATCAGCAAATCCATATATTTTCATAACTCAAACTCATAAATCCCAAAGTTAGTACTATTTATAATCAAAATCTCATACCATAAATACAATTTTATTCGCACTCTCAGTATTTCTATATAATACTTGCATTGTAAATCATTGAACCGGTCATTGCAAGTTGCAACCCAAATCTGAAGAAACTTAGTATGATATAAGTCAAACATCCTTTGATAAAGTTCCTTTGTTTACTCCACATCATCGAAATAGAATTTTAGTTGAGATTAAAATCGTAAGCACAAAACATTTTGCAATCGAAGCCCTCGAGGTTCATAAATCGGCATTCATATTGTAAAACCAATTCACATAGGTCAAAAACTCATATAACCAATCTTCAATCACTTTCATATATAAGCGCTATTCATGAAACTTATGAAGGAATCTACACTTGAATATAAAAATAAATAGATTTAATTTACCAATAACAGAAAATAGTATTCTCATATAACTAAAACCTTTGTCTAGCTGGTTCATACAATCATCATGTAAAATATAGTGTTCTTAGTATAATTTGTAATCAGAGATTCAATCAATAAAAACCGAACATATAATTAGTATTCCGCTCTTGGCTTAAAACTCATATTCAGGTATTCGACAAATCTTTTGTATATGCAATTGCCTCCTTTGAACAATCCCATAGTTAAAACATGTAAAAGTGTTTCGAGTTCAATTCATGAAATACATATAATCATATAAAATATCAATTTATAGTACAAAGGTGGAAGGACATGTGTGTACCTTGAAACGATTCCCAACAATTCGACATTATGGATCACCAACTATAGCTCGGACTTCATAATTTATCTCCAAGAATTCTTTATCTTTAACTCCGTAATCACTTGAACTCCATAATATAGTTTTTAAGCTTTACCTCAACAACAATATATAATCAACATGGAGTTATTAACCATTTCAATTTCCCTTCCCGTAACAAACTAATATAATCGATCACTTCTAGTAGAATTATTCTAATAATCTGATTATAACTTTCAACTAGACCAACCACAATTGACGACCAATTCTTAAAGAGCCCAAAAGTTTCATCATCATAACTTCTTAACAAGAGTAGTTAACAACCATATCCAAGATGCTTACAGAATAATAATACATATATACTGATTTGTCAAATATTGCAAAATATACTTAACTCATAAATTACTTATATCCGAATTAAGTAAACAGTCTAGTAGTATAACAAATTCACCATCATAAATCTCAATATGCTTTGAAATAATATAAATTATATCCAAATCGTAAACTAATGGAAATAGTAATTAAAGTTACAAAGAAAACTCTAAAACAAGTTTCAATCTACCAACTAAAGGTAAAAGATTCAATCTTTATTCTTAACAACCTCTTATCATAAAACAAATTTTGCTATTCAACAATAAGATTCAAAACTGAATTTATTTATGAAACCAGAAAATAAAACCCATTTGCAAGGACTTGAATTGCTTGAATCAAACAAAAGGAGGTAAGAAACTTAGCTTACACCTCTCTACTAAAGGAGTACCGAGACAACGACAGCAGCAACTCAACAAATAGAATAGAGGAGAAAGAAATCGTGGCAGCAGCGACGGTGCCGGAACGCCGGCAAGAGCAGCAACAACGCAACACCACACAACCGCAGCAGCAGCCACGGAGCAGAGGAGAGAGAAAATGGGGCGGAAGAACCACCGACAGCAACAACACCGGTGGCAGCATCACCACTGGTTCACAAAGAAATGAGATTTGAAGAAAGAGAAACAGAGGTGGCTCCAAAGAGGAGGTCTAAGCTGAGAGAAGCAGAGGAAAGGTGAAATGGATTATGAGCGAGAGAAGAGAGTTGGGGTTTTAATTTGGGTTATGTGTGATGAAATTTGGACAACAAAGCCGTATTGTGGCATCTCAACCAAATGCCACGTAAGAGATGGAAGAAAATGAGTTTTCTCCCTTTTTTTTTCTTTCAAAAATCTGATTTTAGATTACCAAAAATCCAAAATACTTTAATTCATAAAATCCCATAATATAAGTGAGTCATAATAATATAAATTTTCCCAAGTAGCATAACTTCGTTAATATATAATTTTAACTCTGCTTAAAATTATTGGCTATTACAGATTTTGTTCCCTAGGCATTTGGTTTTTTGAGCGGTTTTGGGGTTGGTTTCTTATATAATTAGGATTATTAGGCTCCATCATATAAAAATTTTAAAATAAAAGAGCAATAGAAGAAGAGTTAATGAAATAAATTAGAATAAGTAGAAGAAATTAGTGAAGGAAGATGGAGAAAATTAAGTGTGTCCAAAAGATAGCAAAATGGATCTCTATTTGTAGAGCTCGAAAAAATAGAGCCCTTGGTATTTTTTTTTTGATTTGTATTTTATAAAATATAGCCGTTGCAATATTTACAACGGTTATATTTTAATAACCAATAGAAAGCTGACACCCGGAAAGGCATGAAATTTGTCAAGCTGCTACTGATCCATGGAAATTAAATGCGTCAGTGTGTCAGCGTGTGTTGGCTGAAATTTTTTTGGGTTTCCGCCAGCCAAAACGCAGCGTTTTGGCTGGCAGAAACCCAAAAAAAATTAAAGAAAGTCAGATCAGGCAGTGGGTCCCACTCCTACGCCTGATCATACTTTCACTCGTCCCATGCCAATTTTTTTTTTCCAATCACACCACAATCTTTGTTTCAATCATCAATAAGGAAACTGTTGTAGCCTAAAAATCTACGGCTTCTTTAGAGACACTTGGGCTCATCAGAGCCGTACACGTGTCCTCCCATGATAAATAAAGGAAAAAGATTTAACCTTTGGGTTGTATCCAGTTGGGAGTAAAGGCTAACTTTTATGGCCCAAAAGTTAGTCAGAGCCCAGCCCCTTAAAGGTGGCTGCAAGTGATTGGTTGATAAACTCTCACAAATCATGGTCTGCCACGTGTCATAATCTGATTACTTAGCCAATCAGATACCACTATTCTAGGGCAGTTTTTAAGGATAGTTGTCGTACTACAATCACTATAAATACCCCTAAAATCAGGAGAAAGATCATTACTCTACAGAAATTCTCTCTCACTTTCTCTCTCTATCTCTACTTTTTCTTACAACTCCTGATATCTGACTTAAGCTTCGGAGGGGGAACCACCACCCAAACCTCCAGGGTGGGTCCCTTTTGCAGGTTCGGGAATGAAGCACGGGTTCGGACCAGGCAGATTCAGACATTGTTGCACAAGTCTCCTAAAGAAGAACATCATCTAATTGATACTAGTTTACTTGCTAGACAAGAAAGCTAAACCTGTAGCTTACTTGTTGGACAAGCGGACTAAACATTTGGCGCTGTCTGTGGGAAGACACAACGATGACTGACTGTCAATCGTCCAATGTGGCTAGAAACCGAAGTTTTCAGGTCAATGTCGAAGACACAGTAGAGCATGAAAGGCCGCCTCGAGGAAGGGATAGACCTAAGTGCATCGCCAATGTCCCTGGACCAAGCCAGTAACCGGTCATTCAGGTGGATCTTGAACGACCAGTGACTGTCGCCCATCTAGAGAATGTCCTGAACGACTTTCAGACTAAGATGGCAACAGTCGTCCAGGAACAGATTAAGAACAACATGCTGTTTTTCCATCATAATCCGGAGCCAGCCGCTAACAATCCAGCCCCTCCTAGGGGACAGTCCCAAGAAAATCGTCCAGGTCCTAGTCAACCCGTTCGTTAGGAATCCTTTAGGAGGACGGCCAAGGGAAAGCAGCCAGAAGGCAGTGAGCACCGAAGGAAGATGGACTGGAATCTGGTGGTTAGGACTCAAGATCAAGCTCGTCCGAATAGACACCGAATGGAAACAGATGCCAGGGATTACCTAGAGGCAAAGAGGGCTGCGACATTACAACAGTCGGCCATTGGCTCTACCCGGTACTTAAGAGATCCTCCTTTAAGGATACCATCCAGAACAGGAGGAAGGATTCTGGGTCCTTCGATTGTTCGTCCAAGACAGGAGAAGACGGTGGTTCAACCAATGGTCTATAGGCGTCCAGTACCAGCAAACACTTCATCTAATCCAGTGTTAAAATAATATCGTAAGGAGTTCATACCCTTTGAGGGACAGTTGGGAGCCCTGCAGATCAATTGGCCTACTCCATTCTCGGCCAGGATCATGGAGGTGGCCCCCTTCCCAAAGGTAAAACTCCCAACAATAGAGCCTTTTGATGGAACAACCGATCTAGATGATCACCTGTCCGCTTACAAGCATCAGATGGGCTCCAATATGAAGATGGAGATAAAGGACCAATATAAGCTGAAGGCTCCAGCTGAGATGAAGACTCCTTACAGAAATAGGAACAAGAGCAAATATTGTCACTTTCACAAGGACTGCGGGCACGAGACTAATGAATGTAAGCATCTTAAGAGGGCTCTGGAGGATCTAGCTCGGAAAGGAAAGATGAACTCTTATTTGCCTCAAGGGGGAAGGAAGTTTCAGAGGAAGGATGATCGACAGACCAAGAAGAAAGAGAGTGAAAGCACGGATGAGGATGTTATCCTCGTAATTTTGAGATGGTTTGCTGCTGGAGGACCAACCAATAGGGGGCACAAAAACTACCTCAGGGAGCTCGGCCAAGTCTTACTAGCTGATCAGACTAAGGCCGAGCCCTTCCCAAAAGTGGTGGTTAGTGAACAAGATCGGGGGAAGTTGAGAACTCCCCATGATGATCCTTTGGTTGTAGAAATGAAGATATCAAATTTGAGAGTAGGAAGAATTCTGATTGACACCGGAAGCTCGACGGACATCATTAGTGCAGATTGCTTGTCTAGACTGAAGTTTGATGAAAAGAATTTGGTTCCTGTCCACCATCCCATCATAGGGTTTGGGGGAGGGATCATACATCCTATGGGAACCGTTACTTTGCCTGTCCGAGTAGGAGAGAAAGATGCATCAAGGACTTTGTTTATCAAGTTCTTGGTTGTCCGAGATTTGACAGCCTATAATGTCATACTTGGACGGCCAACTCTGAATCATGTTAAGGCAGTAATAGTAACTCACTTGATGCTTATGAAGTTTGAATGTGATGGAGGCCAGATCGGCTCCTTGTATGGAGATCAGCAGGCGGCTAGGGAATGTTACCTAACTACTCTGAAACCATCATCATGGAAAGCAGACAATGAAGACCAGGCGAAGATTGCTGGTGGAAGGAACCCGTCTGAAGTTGGGAGAGATAAGACGAAGGTTGCGGGGGAGAGGAAGGCGTCCGAAAATGTAAAGGAGCATAGAATGGCGATTGAGAGTCCTCAGACGTCGGTCGCTCCCTCAATGAAAACGTCTGAGCATCTCCCCAGCAAGAAAAGAAAGTATGAGCCTGTCAAGAAAGAGCCTCCCTCGTCTGAAGAAGTGATGGCATCATGGGACTGGCACTAGAACGTCCAGAGCCGGTGGAAGCCCCAGAAGATGTCCGTCTGGATGAGGCTCGTCCAGAAAGAACTTTGATGATTGGATCTGCACTCTCTCCTGGTTTAAGGGGCCTTTGATCAGCTTGCTGAAAGAATTTCAAGACGTGTTTGCTTATTGTGTTGAAGAAATGCCTGGAATTGATCTAGAGATAGTCGTCCAACGGCTGAATGTTGATCCGAGTTTAAAACCTGTTCGTCAGAAGAAAAGGCATTTAGGACCGGCCAGGAATCAGGCGGTCGACTAGGAAGTTCAGAAGTTGTTGGAATCCAAATTCATCAGAGAAACTTATTATCCAAAGTGGATAGCAAATGTGGTCATGGTACCAAAGCCCAATGGCACTTGGAGAATGTGTGTAGACTACACTGATCTCAACAAGGCTTGTCCCAAGGAAAGTTTCCCTTTGCCTAAGTTGGATCGTTTAGTGGACTCCACAGCCGGCCATGCTTTGTTAAGCTTCATGGACGCCTATTCAGGTTTTCATCAAATCCCTATGTGGTCAGAGGATCAGGACAAAATGTCCTTCATTACTGAGAAAGGGTTGTACGGCTGGCTGAGGATGCCTTTTGGCCTCCGTAATGCGCCGACCACCTTTCAAAGATTGATCAATACTGTCTTTCAGCCACAGTTGGGAAGAAACATGGAAGCATACATTGATGATATGATAGTAAAGAGTCGGCAAGAGGAAGGTCATGTTGGTGATTTGAGAGAAACTTTCGAAACTCTCGGAAAATACAAGCTAAAATTGAACCAGCAAATGTGTCTTTGGAGTCTTGTCCGGGAAGTTCTTAGGCTTCTTAGTAGATCAGAGGGAAATAGAAGCCAACCCTGAAAATATCCAAGCTATTCTAGACATGAAATCCCCGTCAAAGATAAAGGAAGTTCAACGACTGACGGGTTGCTTAGCTGCCCTTGGACGATTCTTGTCTAAGTCGGGCGACAAGTGCCATCACCTTTTCGCTACTATAAAAAAGAAGGCCAAGTTTTAGTGGACAGCAGAAGCTGAGCAAGCGCTTCAGTAAGTCAAAGATCACCTTCCTCAGTTGCCTAGGTTGGCCAGTCCAGCTGAGAGGGAGAAACTGTTTATATACTTGGTTGTGTCCACTCAGGCTGTGAGTGCAGTTCTGCTGGCTGAAAGAGAGAGTGTGCAAGTTCCAATATACTTTGTGAGTCATGTGCTCAAGGATGCGGAAAATAGGTACACTCCAGTCGAGAAGTTTGGATTGGCCCTCGTCATGGCCAGCAGAAAGTTAAGGCCCTATTTCTTAGCTCACAGTATACTCGTCTACACTGACCAACCCTTGAAGCAAGTTTTGCAAAAGATGAAAGCCGTCGGACGGATGTTAAAATGGGTTGTTGAGCTTAACATGTTCGATATATCATTTGAACCAAGGAAAGCCATTAAGGGGCAAGCCTTGACAGATTTTATAGTTGAGCTTGGCCAATTATAGAACCAATACTTGATCCAACTGAAGGAAGGAAGCATTGGACACTCATGGTTGATGGATCGTCCACTGTCAATGGATGTGGGGCAGGAATCATTTGTCAATCTCTAGAAGGGGACAAGTTTGAATATGCCCTGAGATTCCAATTCCAAGCGTCCAATAACGAAGCTGAATATGAAGCACTTCTAGCTGGAATCAAAATGTGTAAAGCGGCAGGAGCTCTAGAAATTGAGGCCAAATCGGCCTCTCTCTTGGTCGTCAGTCAAGTTAATGGAGATTTTGAATGTAAAGAAGCATCGATGGGCAAATATATGCGTCTGATTAAAGATGAGATTGAGCCTTTGAAACGATTTGTTCTCGACCAAGTACCAAGGTCAGAAAATCATCAAGCGGACGCTCTCTCAAAATTGGCCAGCTCGGCTGAAGGTGATGCGCCAAGAACAATGTTTTTGGGAAGTTAAACCCAAAAAGAGTATTGACCAAGAACAAGTCATGTTTCTTAGCCGAGGGGCAGTTTGGATGGAGCCTATAATATAATACAAGAAGACATGACGGCTGCCTTCAGACCCTTTAGAGGCCAAGTATGTGAAGGCTCGAGACAAGTGGTTTGAACTGTGGGATGAGACTCTTTACAAGAAGTCATTCAATCGTCCTCTCCTCAAGTGCATCACCAGGGAAGATGGTCTAGAGGTTCTAAAAGAACTCCATGAAGGAGCTTGTGCATCTCACATTGGGGGAAGAGCTTTGGGGGAAAAAGGCTTTAAGGACGGGGTATTATTGGCCAACCTTAAAAGAAGATGCTCTCGTCTATGCAAAGAAGTGCGACAGTTGTTAGAAGCATGGAAATTTGCATCAGAAGCCGTCCAACTACCTAACTCCTATCTTATTCCCTCTGCCTTTTGCCAAATGGGGCATGGATATCCTAGGACCTTTCCCTATGGCCGCTGGGCAAAAGAAGTTTGTAATCGTAGCAGTGGACTACTTCACTAAATGGATAGAGCCTGAAGCCATGCGAAGTAGAGGTGGGCATGGGTAGGGCCGGCACGCGGCCGGCCCGGCCCAGCACGATTGGGCCCGGCCCGCACGATTTGGGCCCGGCCGCACGAGCCCGCTCAAGGCCCGGCCCGTTGTCCGCTACGTGGGCCGTGGGCCTGTCACGGTAAAGAAATTTTATTTCAGGCCCGTACCGGCACGAGCCCGCGTGGGCCGGCCCGCGGGCCGAACGCTCCTTTCTTTTGTTTTTTAGCCTAAAACTGTCAAAAATACAAAAAAACAACATAAAACACGGGCGAGGCCCGCATGAGGCACGAGCCCGGCCCGCGGGCCCGTGGGCCTGGGCCGGGCCGTGGACAAATTCTGGAAATTTCAAGCCCGGCCCGGCCCGCCATATCCCCAAGCCCGCGGGCCGAGCCCGTGAACAGGCCCGGCCCGTCCCATGCCCAGGTCTAATGCGAAGTATAACAACGAATGACGTCAAAGGCTTTATTTGGAAAAACATTATAACTCGTTTTGGCATGCCGCACTCCATCGTCTTTGATAATGGCCTACAATTTGAAACGCCCAAGCTGAAAGATTGGTTGGCAGAAAGGGAAATCAAAGCCCACTTTGCTGCAGTCGCCCACCCACAAGCCAATGGGCAAGTAGAGTCCTTTAACAAGATTCTATCCAATGGAATCAAAAGGAAGTTGGATAATGCTAAGGGACAATGGGTTGAAGAACTGCAACTGGTGTTATGGTCCATCAGAACCACTGTAAAAAAATTCTACAGGGGAGACACCATTCATGTTAGTTTATGGCACTGAAGCCGTCTTGCCCATTTGAGATTGAAGAACCCACCCTACGAGTCATGTTGTACACGGAAGACGCCAATTGGGCTGCATTGCGCACGGCTTTGGATCAAGTACCAGAAGTCAGGGGCAATGCCTTGTTAAGAATGCAATTGTACAAGCTGCGAATGGCTCGGGACTTTAACAAGAGAGTCGCTAGACGACCACTCAAGGTGGGGGATCTGGTTCTAAGGAAAATGGAGGCAGTTGGACGAGCTAAAGAGCTGGGGAAACTAACACCAAATTGGGAAGGACCCTATCTGATTGTCCAAGAGGTGCGAAGCGGAACCTTTCATCTCCAAGATATGGATGGACGACCCATACAGCGCACTTGGAACTCAGACACTTTGAAGAAGTACCACGTCTGACTCCTCTAATCATCAGCAAAAGCAACGAGTAGTTTGTAATCACTCCAAAGTGCCATGGCACAAAGGAGGGAAAAAAGAATTGTAAACATGTATCTTGACATTTAGTCAAGCAAAAATCATATAATACAACTTCTGATTCCTTCTTATCTTTGTTATATTTTACCAAGTTGTTTCACTTTGGGGCACTTAACCAGTTAGTTGTCTAAAAGTGACAGTAACTTGGACAAACTACAAAGAACAATAGAGCGTCAAAAATGCTCACTTCTCTGCCGAACATCACTCCTTCAAAGAGAGCGGCCAAAGTGTAACAAATCTAAAGGTTAGATCACATATATGGTCAACAAATTGACAAAAATCTCTAGTAAGAGAAGCGTCAAGGTCTCTAAGGGAAAGCTGATCTAAAGTAAGCAATTCTTAGTAAAGGAATCTTACTTTCTAATATAAGGTCAGCTAAGTAGTAAAGACCCTAGTAAGGGATCACTACTTCATGACGAGTGTTGCTCCCTCAAGGAAGCCGGCCAAGACATGGTTTGCCCATATATCGAAAGCTCGTCCTTAATAATATCAACAGGCTTGGCCAATGATGGTCGCTCTCCTTCTTGGAACATGGCTCGTCCATAAGATACGGATGAGCTAAGCCCAAGAAGGGGGGGACAAGACAAGTCTGTAGGACGAGCTAAAGTTGCACTTGGCCTCGATTGAGGGAAGTCAAAGGTCGTCCAAAGACCAGGACGAACTAGGCAATAGATGCCCTTGTAATGGTTCGCTACTTCAAGACGAGTGTTGCTAACTCGAGAAAAACGGCTAAAGCGTGGCTCGTCCATAAACCGCAAAGTATTGGCCGCTTTCTTTATTGAGGCAAGACTCGTCCGAGTTTGTAGACCGTCCACATGTCCAGGACGAGTCTCTTTTTTTTTTTACTTGGCTACATAAAAAAAAATTCACGATCGACCAAGGACAAGGATCAAGGATGACAAACCGAATTAGGTTTTTCTACGTTGTACCCTTGTGTTTTTTCAATTTCTACATTGTACCCCAACCTTTAAAAAATTCCACATGGTACCCTCAAACATACCTCTTTTAATGCACAATAGCCCCACCGCTGATTATACGTCATTAATTTCGTCTACTTTTTATTATCTACTGGAGCTAATCTAATTTGTGAATATTCCCTCCGAGCGTTAAACTATGTATAAGTTAAATTAGTTCCAATAAATTAAAAAAATTAAACGAAATTAATGATATATAGGCCCTGTTCTTTTGAACTTATTTTCAGTTAATTTCAGTTCAGTTAATTTAATTTCAGTTAATTTCAGTTAATTTCAGTTCAGTTAATTTAATTTCAGTTCAGTTAATTTAATTCCAGTTAACTTAATTTAATTTCAGTTCATTTAATTTAATTTCAGTTCAGTTAATTTAATTTCAGTTTAGTTCAGTTAATTTCAGTTTAGTTCAATCTTATCTAATGCTTTAATTATTATTTTTTATTTATTATATTTATTATTATTATTATTTATGAAAATAATAATTATTATTATTTAATATTTAATATGATTATTATTATTATTATTATTTATGATAATAATAATACTAATAATAATTATTATTATTTATGATAATAATAATCATAATAATAATTATTATTATTATTATTATTATTTATTATGATTACTTTTATTATTATTGTTTATTAATTATTATTTATTATTAATATTTTATCATTATTATTATTGTTTATTATTCCTATTACTATTACTATTACTATTATTATTATTATTATTATTATTATTATTATTATTATTATTATTTATTATTATTTATTAGTTATTATTATTTTTATTATTATTTATAATTATTATTATTATTATTATTATTATCGTTATTAATTGTTATTATTATTATTTATTATTATTATTTATTATTTATTATAATTTATTATTTATTATTTATTATTTATTATTATTTATTATTTATTATTTATTATTTATTATTTATTATTTATTATTTATTTATTTATTATTATTATTTTTAATATTTTTTTTATTATATATCATTATTATCATTATTGTTATTATTTATTATTAATTATTATTATTATTTATTATTTTTTGGCTATTATATATTATTTATTATTATTATTTATTTACTATTATTGTAATTATTATAATATTTATTACGATTATTATTATTTATTATTATTATATTATGTATTATTATGTATTATTATTATTATTAATTATTATTAGTATTATTACTATTTATTATATGACTATTATTATTATTATTATTATTATTATTATTATTATTATTATTATATTATGTATTATTATGTATTATTATTATTAATAATTATTATTATTTATTATGTATTATTATTTATTATTTATTATTATTATTATTATAATTATTATTATTTATTTTATTATAATTATTATTATTTATTTAGTATTATTTTAGTTATTATTATATTTACTATTATTATTATCATTATTTATTCATTATGTGTGATTAATTATTTATGATTATTATTATTATTATTATTTATTATTTATTATTTATTATTTATTATTTATTATTTATTATTTATTACTTATTACTTATTATTTTTACTTTTTATTATTTTTTATTTATTATTATTATTATTTATTATTATTGTTATTATTATTATTATTATTATTATTATTATTATTATTATTATTTATTATTATTATTATCATTATTTATTATTATTTATTATTTATTATTTATTATTTTAATTTACCAATGTTTCAGCCCTCTTCTCAGCACTGCTTTTGGCGTACTCCTTCCATAAGTTGTCTGTAAACGTAGACATACTTATATCCCCCGTCCAAGAAGGCTTGAGACGTGTTCTGGTTAAGTCTGCAAAAAAATAAGAAATAAAAAAGGTTAGTCCGATATGGGCTATGGACGAAGCATTTTTCATGGGGAATTTGAATGTATACCTCTATCTTCGGCCAACCGCAAGCCGGCGGCGACCAAGAAGTCATCACTGTAAAACATTTCTTTAAAGGGTATCCAATTAGCTGGCCCTTTAAAGGATGGCTGGTCGGGCCTGAAGTACTCCTTTATTCTAAAGTACTCCACTACCTCCTCGTCATAATGGTCCTCCAATTCCAGCCAGGACTGCTTTTGTCCGGTATTCGTGACGGCTCGATTATAAAAACAGGAGCCTTCCGTGGCGGAGTCGTTGGCCACTCTTAGGAAGATGAAGTCTGCTTTCCATTCATGCGTCTTCAACGGCTTGCCCCAAGCAGTTAGAAAGCCAGGGCGGTTACAGATGTTGAGCCACGTTCCGTCCACGGTCCCGGGAACCTTAGCCGCATAATGAATATGGGTGAAGGCTTGGATAGAAAGAGCCATGCCGCGCAACTCGCAGACGGCTATGAACGTCAGGACGTTGTGCCAGGCATTAGAAGCCAGCTGGTTGTGGCCGATGTTGTAATACCGGAGCACTTGTTCTATGAAATCATGGAGGGGGAACCTTAATCCCGCGTCCAAGGCTAGCTTGTAAACGGCAAAGTGGTTCCTGGGAGCACTCAAAATGGTGGCCTCCTTATTTGGGATGACGAAAGAAAAGCCCGGCATGAGCATGTAATTGGTCAAATAACTAGGGTCAGGTCCTATCTTCTCTAACCATTTACGATTGGCCAAAATGAACGCAGGGTCAGAAAGGGGACCTAAGCGTTTCCTAATCTCAGACTCATCGGCAGCGCCAGATTCACTGTCGTTATTGTCCTCGCCGGTTTCCTCTATATCGACGTCCCGGCCAGAAGGACTAGCCTCAGGATTTATTTGGGAATCTTCAGCACTTTGGGCCTCCCTCGCCTCATCTGGAACTCGTCCAGTAGATTCCTCCATGTCTGAACTATTTGATGGGAGTATTACCTTTCGTCTTAGACGGGCCGTTTGCTTGACGCACGCCAGATTACCTTGCACAGGTAAAGACTGGGTCGTCTGACTTTCTCGGCCAAAACCACAAAAAAATATATACTCGGCCAGAAGAGGCCCAACTCTAGAATGCACCGAAGAAGAACTACTCTCGGTTCTAGGGTCAAGACAAGCTCTTGGTCGGCTAGGATTATTTGACGAAGAAGAAGATTCCATTATATTGATTTTCTAAGAAAAAAATAAAGAATAAAGAAAAGTAAAAAGAACAAATAAAAGATACTTGATGGAACACCTGGGCGATTTGGTCAAGAAGACTGGGATTAGACGATGTCTCTCTCTCTCTCTAGAAAAAATAAGTTGCAGAGCTTCTCTCTCTAGAAAAAATCTCTCAAGGTGTGAAATGATTTAATGAATTCATACCAAGGATATATAGGGGGGTAAGAAACCCGTTGAGCCGGTTAAGGATGACCGAAAAAAGTTTAAAACGGTCGATTATGACCGGTAAAACCCAGAAAAGGGCGCGTCATTGCCTCTTTTTTGAATTCGAATAAACTACCTTGGGTAAAAGGGTATTAACCGTCAGATAGGCCAACAGTGAAAACCCTTTTCGGGGCAAATGTTGTAGCCTAAAAATCTACGGCTCCTTTAGAGACACTTGGGCTCATCAGAGCCGTATAGGTGTCCTCCCATAATAAATAAAGGAAAAAGATTTAACCTTTGGGTTGTATCCAGTTGGTAGTAAAGGCTAACTTTTCTGAAGGTGGCTGTAAGTGATTGGTTGATGAACTCTCACAAATCAAGCCAAGAAACTTAGAAAAATAAACCTAAAGATAGGCATCTCATTCAGCAGGAGTTTCTTGGTCGTCCTCAGGAGTTTCATCCTCGCCAGCACCTTCTTCGTCCGACTCAGTAAATTCAGGAGGTTCTTCAGCGGACACCAATGCACGGTGAACACTCTCCTAATATTCCAGACGTCGAACAAAGTTGGGAACCTCGCTAGGCTCGACCAGCATTTCGAAAGCCTTGACGGCCCAGTCTTTGGACGTCGTAATAACCTGATTCAAGGCTTATTTGGCGTTATCAAAGGATTAGGCCACCTCCTTTTACAGACGGGCATTGTTCGCCCTTAGAATGATATTCTCCCTCCTCAGTTGGACCGCGGCTAGAAGAGCAGTATCCCTTTCACCCTTCAACTCAGCTGAGACGGCGTCTACGATCATTTTCAGTCGGTCTTGTTCCGTGTACAGCTGGTTGATAGTAACAAGATAGTTCTTGTTTTCGGATTCCATGAGTGCTGATCTCTTCTCCAAGGCCTCCAGTGATTGGCGATGGAGAGTGTTGGCCATCTCAATGTCATGGATAGCCTTGTCACCAGCCGTCGTAGCAAAGTGGACGAGTTTCTTATTTTCCTTCCTCAGATCCCTCGCCTACTCCTCAGTCAGCATACTGCGAGCAAAAAGCTGGAACAATGATAACAAAGCAAGTCATTAGACGAGTTATAAAAAAAAAAGGAATTTTGCACAAGTATAAAACAAAAACGACAACAAGTTATGCCTCAGCAACAAGTTGTGACATGTAGCCCACATGCCCGACTGATGCTCCCCTCAACCCTTTAATATAGGATTCAAGGTAACATTTGAAGAGCTCCTGCTTGAGCCGATCTCTTTCTACTTTTGACATTTTGGCAAAAGCAGCAGGAGACTCTTCGTCCGAGTCTAGGGAGGGAGTAGATGTGGGTAAAGCTGGTCCTTTGCCCTTATCTGAAAGAGGGGGGGAGTCAGTTATCTTGATGGGAAGGACAATAGCTTGTCTATTGGACGAACTCATGGACCGTCCGCCAACCCGCACCGTCCTAACTCTATTTGGATAATACGACTCACCCGACGAGATGGAGGCCGTCCTAACGGATAGCGGCATCTGCGAGACCAGCTTCGCCACCGAGCCGCTGAAGCCCGGGTAGTTCTCGGTAGCCGTCTCCGGCTCCACAATAACCAAAGCCAAGGCTGACTCTGGTCTGATTTCAGCAGAATCCGCAGGCAAAGCATCCAACTGACCAGTAGGGTCAGAACTCTTCTCCCCCTCGGCAGGAGCAGCAGCTGAAGGCTCCTCCTTCAGGACCTTGTCCTTCGGGGGGAAGCATGGCCTTCTCTCCAACTCCTTCACCAGCCGGAGTAGTCTTCTCCGTCTTCTTCCTTGTAAAGCCCTTAGGCTTTTTTGCTGGAGGCTGGTCCGCGGCCGTTGTAGGCCTCTTCTTGGATGAGGATGACTTCCCAGGCGGAAGTTTGTTGGTAGGGGCATTTTTCTGCAAAAATGAGCAAGTCATTATACGGGTCGTCCAAAGAGCAAAAACTATAAAATATTCATAAGGCTTCGGACGAGAATCACCCAAAGAAGGAAGGCGTCCTAGAATGGACACCCCCTTTCCTAAGGGAACCTCGTCGAAAGTAGTTTTCGCGCGCAGACGAAAGTGATCCAAAGAAGGAAGCCGTCCAAAATTGGACGGACTAGAATTGTCTTCGTCTAAGGACAGGAAAACGACTCTTCGTCCGGTATTAGAACGAAAAGTCGCTCAATAGAGAAGGGCCCAAAGAAGGTGGTCGTCCAATCATGGACGCGCTCCTTCTTCGGGTAATACTCGTCCAAGGATTGGGATTCAATCTGGACGAACCAGATTGACCATCGTCCAAGGTTGTCCAGTATCTCAGACGAGAAGGGCCCAAAGAAGGTGACCGTCCAAGCATGGACGCCTTCCTTCTTCGGAGGATTCTCGTCCAGAGAATGGAATTCGACTTGGACAAACCCAAACGGCCCTCGTCCAAGGCTGTTCAGTTTCTCAGACGAGAATGGCCCAAAGAAGGTGACCATCCACGCATGGACGCCTTCCTTCTTCGGGTGATTCTCGTCCAAGGATTGGAAGTCAATCCTTGACGAGTCAGAATGATCCTCGTCAAAATATATATATATATATATATATATATATATATATATATATATATATATATATATATATATATATATATATATATATATATATATATATATATATATATATATATATATATATTATTTTCATTTACCAATGTTTCAGCCCTCTTCTCAGCATTGCTCTTGGCGTACTCCTTCCATAAGTTTTCTGTAAACTTAGACATACTTATATCCCCCGTCCAAGAAGGCTTGAGACGTGTTCTGGTTAAGTCTGCAAAAAAATAAGAAATAAAAAAGGGTTAGTCCGATATGGGCTATGGACGAAGCATTTTTCATGGGGAATTTGAATGTATACCTCTATCTTCGGCCAACCGCAAGCCGGCGGCGACCAAGAAGTCATCACTGTAAAACATTTCTTTAAAGGGTATCCAATTAGCTGGCCCTTTAAAGGATGGCTGGTCGGGCCTGGAGTACTCCTTTATTCTAAAGTACTCCACTACCTCCTCGTCATAATGGTCCTCCAATTCCAGCCAGGACTGCTTTTGTCCGGTATTCGTGACGGCTCGATTATAAAAACGGTAGCCTTCCGTGGCGGAGTCGTTGGCCGCTCTTAGGAAGATGAAGTCTGCTTTCCATTCATGCATCTTCGACGGCTTGCCCCAAGCAGTTAGAAAGCCAAGGCGGTTACAGATGTTGAGCCACGTTCCGTCCACGGTCCCGGGAACCTTAGCCGCATAATGAATATGGGTGAAGGCTGGGATAGAATGAGCCATGCCGCGCAACTCGCAGACGGCTATGAAAGTCAGGACGTTGTGCCAGGCATTAGGAGCCAGCTGGTTGTGGCCGATGTTGTAATACCGAAGCACTTGTTCTATGAAATCATGGAGGGGGAACCTTAATCCCGCGTCCAAGGCTAGCTTGTAAACGGCAAAGTGGTTCCTGGGAGCACTCAAAATGGTGGCCTCCTTATTTGGGATGACGAAAGAAAAGCCCGGCATGGGCATGTAATTGGTCAAATAACTAGGGTCAGGTCCTATCTTCTCTAACCATTTACGATTGGCCAAAATGAACGCAGGGTCAGAAAGGGGACCTAAGCGTCTCCTAATCTCAGACTCATCGGCAGCGCCAGATTCACTGCCGTTATTGTCCTCGCCGGTTTCCTCTATATCGACGTCCCGGCCAGAAGGACTAGCCTCAGGATTTATTTGGGAATCTTCAGCACTTTGGGCCTCCATCGCCTCATCTGGAACTCGTCCAATAGATTCCTCCATGTCTGAACTATTTGATGGGAGTATTACCTTTCGTCTTAGACGGGCCGTTTGCTTGACGCGCGCCAGATTACCCTGCACAGGTAAAGACTGGGTCGTCTGACTTTCTCGGCCAAAACCACAAAAAAATATATACTCGGCCAGAAGAGGCCCAACTCTAGAATGCGCCGAAGAAGAACTACTCTCGGTTCTAGGGTCAAGACAAGCTCTTGGTCGGCTAGGATTATTTGACGAAGAAGAATATTCCATTTTATTGATTTTCTAAGAAAAAATTAAAGAATAAAGAAAAGTAAAAAGAACAAATAAAAGATACCTGATGGAACACCTGGGAGATTCGGTGAAGAAGACTGGGATTAGACGATGTCTCTCTCTCTCTCTAGAAAAAATAAGTTGCAGAGCTTCTCTCTCTAGAAAAAATCTCTCAAGGTGTGAAATGATTTAATGAATTCATACCAAGGATATATAGGGGGGTAAGAAACCCGTTGAGCCGGTTAAGGATGACCGAAAAAAGTTTAAAACGGTCGATTATGACCGGTAAAACCCAGAAAAGGGCGCATCATTGCCTCTTTTTTGAATTCGAATAAACTACCTTGGGTAAAAGGGTATTAACCGTCAGATAGGCTAACAGTGAAAACCCTTTTCGGGGCAAATGTTGTAGCCTAAAAATCTACGGCTCCTTTAGAGACACTTGGGCTCATCAGAGCCGTACACGTGTCCTCCCATAATAAATAAAGGAAAAAGATTTAGCCTTTGGGTTGCATCCAGTTGGGAGTAAAGGCTAACTTTTCTGGCCCAAAAGTTAGTCAGAGCCCAGCCCCTTGAAGGTGGCTGTAAGTCATTGGTTGATGAACTCTCACAAATCATGGCTTGCCACATGTCATGATCTGATTACTTAGCCAATCAGATACCACTATTATAGGGCAGTTTCTAAGGATAGCTATCATACTACAATCACTATAAATACCCCTGAAATCAGGAGAAAGATCATTCAATGCAAACAGTGTAAACTTACTCTGAAGAAATTCTCTCTCACTTTCTCTCTCTATCTCTACTTTTTCTTACAACTCCTGATATCTGACTTAAGCTTCGGAGGGGGAATCACCACCCAAACCTCTAGGGTGGGTCCCTTTTTGCAGGTTCGGGAACGAAGCATAGGTTCGGACCAGACAGATTTAGACATTGTTGCACAAGTCTCCTAAAGAAGAACATCTAAGGGATACTAGTTTACTTGCTAGACAAGAAAGCTAAACATGTAGCTTACTTGTTGGACAAGCGGACTAAACAGAAACCCTTTTAAAATCAAGTACTTGATCTTTCTTTTTCACTCATCATTAAGGGTGCCCTAACGACTTTCGGTCATGCATGTTGAGAAGTTCGTCATACAAAGAATTAGAAGTTTGAGTTGATAGTTGGGTAAGGATGGGGGCAGGAGAATGCTCATCATTAATGTGAAGGCTACATTGAGATAGTTGGCAAACTATATTAGTAATAAAATCAAATTAGTTATTCATAAATTGTATTTACTTAAAAAATAGTAGTAACTAAACTTGTTCTTGAATGCTATGATTTCATCAATATCCTCACCAAGAAATAGCCTTGTAGAAAATAGTGAAGTCGATAATGTGACCTCCCCTAAGCAACATAGAATTATTATATTGATTAAGTAATAGTAGTAAGTATAATATTTTAATTTAATAACAAACAATGGTAAATAATTATACCCTTCCACTGCTTAATCATTGCAAATTGAATCACCGATATGATAGGCCCGGTATTATTTTTTGTCAAGTAGTCTGACACTTGCTCAGCATATCTATCCCACAAAGTACACTTTAATTTCCCTTTCCTGCAAGTTTTATGGCAAAAAAATAGCCAATTTCAATCATCTATATGTAGCTGGAAAAAAAAGGGTGGGGGTGAGAAAGCAAAATCTTACTCAGTATCAGCTATTTCCAAAATGAGCTTCTTTGATTCTTTTCCATTCCTCTCAAAGTTCTCAATTTGTACAAGTACAACAGCTACAACCTCTCCAATAACATCTAAGAAAAAAACCCGTCAATATAACTATGAAACTAAAAATAATAAATTAAATGTAATATGGAAAAGCATACCTATTAAGAACTTATCATCCAATCTACTTGACAAAATATCATCAAATGATGAAAATTTTAACCCATATAAGGGGATCAGCATGTCTTCACACTTGGTAACTTTGGTAGAGAGAAAAAAAATGATCTTATAAGGATGGTGCGCTGTTCGGTAACTACCAGCATTTTGCCCAACACCAAAATTACTGATCACATACAATTGGCCCTCTTCAAGCATATCTGAAAACTTTCTAATCAACGATCTTTTAATTGTTGCTTGAATCTTATCTCCTTATAGAAAGAAAAATTGTATGAAAAGGATTAATAGTGCGACAAAGTTAACCGTGTACAGTCTATGAATAACATTGACTTTGTATTTCATTTCACCTTTTCATCCATTCTATACTGCCATCTTCACTTGGATTTTCAAAACTTGGAGGTTTCCATAAGCGAATGACTCTAACTTTGATATTCCAAGAATCTCTCATAGGTGTAATATCCTCATCAAAATTATACGCTTGAGCCATATCCTTGCAACAAAGAAAGCTAACGCAAAATAAGGAATGGAAGTTAAGAGTAACAAAGTACTCCTAAGAGCGTGAGAAAATGAAAGCCCAACAACTTAATATATTATTTATGGGAGCAGTAAAGTAATTTGAAAGAGACAGAAAATGCAAGTTATTTTTCTAGGAATTTATTTTAAATAGTTAGAGTGCTACTGCTGCCATATAGTAAGTAGGGCTGTTCATAGTGCGGTCTGGACAGCACCAAACCGCAACCCAAACCGTTTTTTCGCAGTTTGGGTTGGTTTGCGGTTTTAAAATTATGGTTTGGGTTATGATTTCAAGCAAACCGCAGTTTGCGGTTTGGGTTGGGTTTTGATTTTTGTAAACCGAAACCGCACCGTAAACCGCAATTTTATATGATTTTTTTTTTAAAAAAAATTATATCTATTTTGATTTTTTTAAATACACTTGACAAGGTGGCATACAAGTATACAACTGAAAAAAAGAAGTTTGAGGTAAAGAACTTGGACACTTTTGATAAATTATTATTTATGTTTAATTATGAAGTCAACTTCATATTTATTTGGACTCGTTATATTTATTAACAAATTTTTTTTTTACTCTTAGATTACAAAATTAATGTCGCAGAGGAAAAAATGGTTAAACCACAAACCAAATCGCACCAAACCGTTTTGTGCGGTTTGGTTTGGGTTGGTTTGGGCAAAAGTGCGGTGCGGTTTGGGTTGGGTTACATCTCAAACCGCACCAACTCAAACCGCGAACACCCCTAATAGTAAGTTTAAGAGACATGAAGTGTATTATGATGAAGAAAGAAAATTTTATCTTTAGCTTGTTATGGGGAAAAAGGTTATTTTTTTTATAATTTATTTATTCTAGAAGAATGAATGCTGGCTGACAGCTTGTTTCTATGTATTTTATTTTACTTTTACAATATGTATCTTCCCAATGTAGACATTTACTTCCTTAACTTTGGTTTTTTTCCCAAGGAACACTCCATCTTCCAACCGGAAGACACAGTTTGAGTACTTTGGTTATCCCTCCAAAAAAAAAAAAAGAGTACTTTGGTTAGCTGTTGAATCATTAGGCGGTAAAACAATTCACATAGCCACATGGATAGTTTTAGGGGGAAAAACTGAGCCAATGTCTTCTGAATTAGTATAGTCATATAGATGATAAAGTGTAACACTCATTCTAGAATGGAAGAAGTATAATTCTACTTTATTTGACATTTACTTTTCATTTTTGTAGTAATAAAACAAAGCACTAGATTGCATTAGGTAATTTTAATAAGGTAAATTCTCTTTGGTATCCTTAAACTTTTAACTTTTTTTTCTTTGGTAGCTTTTTTAAAAAAAAATTCTCCTTGGTATCCCCTAGTTATTGTATATGTTAATTTCGTAGGCGTAGACCGTATTTAGTGTTTTCCGTTAAATGTTTGTTAGTTGTGTAACCTAGGTTAGTTAATTTTTAGGCACAAGTTTTGAAACGATCTTAAACGGGTAATTTTAACCTTCAAAATGACTTTTTTTAGAAAAAAAAAAAAGGACGTCAACAAGCATCCTTTAAGGGCACAAATTTGGACAAACCGGTCAACATAACTACCAATAAGGTAATTTTTTGATATAAAAAAATTAAATGAACCCGGTGCACACTAACTTAGCGTGTATCGAGTTGGTAATGAATAATAACTTCATATAGTGACTTTTATAGAGATATATATTAAACTTATATACAATATAGTTGATTATATTAACGGAAAACATATAGTGAAATTATATGCAATATAGTAAAGGATTGAATTTTAATGTTTTAAACTGCATGAAGATGTAGGTTGAGGAATTTAAGCATAGACTGGATCCTGAACCAATCACGAAGAAACAGCCGGAGGCATATGTAGCTGATATCATTGGAAGGGAGCATGACTTAGAGAGTATCGTTGGTATGTTACTAGATTCTAATGTTCAACGGAGATGGTTCAGGTTTAACACACTTGTTAGGCGGCTTGTCTTTTGGATCCCAAGAGTCAAGCTTCCCTGATGATTTGGTTGAGATTGGGCAACAGATTGTTGAAGGATGTGCCGGATTGCCTCTTTTTATAAGAGTGGCGGGAAGTCTCTTGCACGGTCAAGACAAGAGTAAATGGCTAGCATTTCAGACGAGAATTATCAATACTATTGATTTTACTGATGAGTCTAGTATCATGCTTATATTAAAATATAACTATCATCATCTTGAATCCAGGTTGAAGGGTTGCTTCCTATGTTGTGCTTTGTTGCCTGAACACTTCGAATTAACGAAGAAGATGTTGATTAGCCTTTGGATGTCACAGGGCTACATTGTGCCATTTGATGAAGGTCAGAGGATTGAAGATGCTGCTGAGGTATATTTCACTATTTTAATGCGAAGATGCTTTTTCCAAGATGCAGTGCTCGATGAGTACGGTGAAGTTGTCTCATTTAAGATACATGATCTCATGCACGATATGGCTGAAGAAGTGGCAGGAAAGGATATTTGCAGAACTGATTTTATCACTGATAATGTAAATGGAAGAGTCCGCCATTTAAGCTGTATGAGAAGTGGATATGCACAATCTTCTTTTGGTGAGACCCCCATTCGTTCACTTCTGAATTTTGGGAAGTGGTATGGAGCTGCCAAGATAAATCAGTTTGATTTGGAGGAAGTACTAGCAAAGTGCAAGTGCCTAAGGGCATTGGACCTGAGTGAACAAGGTATCAAATTCTTGCCGCACTCATTAGGGGATTTGGTACATTTAAGATATTTAGATCTCACTGGGAATAGGGAGTTGAAAGTGCTTCCTTGGACAATTGAGATGCTAGCCAATCTGGAGACTTTGAAATTAAGTGCGTGTGATAGATTAAAAAAATTGCCAAATGGTTTGACACAGCTGGTTAACCTCAGGGTCTTGGAGATAACAGATTGCTATAGTCTGATACGTATGCCTAAAGACATGGGTAGATTAAACTGCCTTCAGACGCTGACTGAGTTTGTGTTGGGTGGAGCTACTTCTCGGGAGACATATGCTCAGCTCAAAGGCCTAAAACATCTCTCAAACTTAAACGGTCATCTCGTTATCCGAGTTCAATTACCTGAAAATGCTATATATGCTAAAGAAGACAGAAGAACAGGAGCATATTTGAGAAACAAGGAATATCTTTCTCATATAAGTATTAGCTTTGTATGTAGAGATGATGAGGTTGATGGAAAAGTGGAGTATGAGCTAGAGCCGCATTATAATCTCAAGAGGTTGGAGGTGTGTGGATATCATGGATTGAGATTGCTGCATTGGGTAACCTTTCTCCAAAATCTTACAAGGCTACGTCTGGAAAATTATTGGAAGTTGCAGTACTTTCCATATCTGGGGAATCTGCAACATCTAAAAGTCCTCAGTCTTGTTAACTTGCCATACTTGGAGTATATAATTGAAAATGATACTACATTTTCAGACAAGGACAATCCAGAAGTTTCTGCACCAATTGGATTGTCGTTCTTTGGTTCTCTCGAGCAACTTGAGTTACACCACCTGCCAAAGTTGAAAGGATGGTGGAGGGGAATGGGAGATGATCACCTGCTTGTTGGTGGCAGCAAAAGCACGACAGATTTTCATTTACTGTGTCTTTCTCAACTGAAGTCATTGACCATAAACAGATGTCCAGAGCTGACATCTTTTCCGCTGTGTCCCAGAGTGAAAGATTTATCTTTGCGTGATTGCAACGAAAGACTGCAGATAATGAGAATTAGTGCGTCGGATCTTCAGCATTTGTCTCACTGTTTCTCAGGAAGAGGCAACATGAGATAGCCGATATAGATTTGTTAAATTTGCTGCAACTTGGGAGGATTGACCCAGTATTATACACATCTATCGCATTGTACCTGGTTTAATCATGTTTCCACTGCCCACTGGCACCGGATGTATCTCTAAAGATTTCTGTAGGACCAACCATTGTACTGAAATTGCATGTTTATATCTTTATGAGTTTTAGTACAAACAAAAAATTAGTTTAGAAGAATTTAACTTGTTCAAGTTTTATTTTAAATCCTATTTTAATAAAAGATGAAATTGTGAAGCTTTGCTAAAGGTTGGTTTTCTACTTTTCTTCTTGTATTTGTAACATTGTTGAATTTCTTTTTTATTTTTTATTTTTTTTTAGTAAGGTAAGAAGAAAAAAGGTTAGGAGACCCTCCGCACGAGGGGAACTCCTACCTTATCAGTTACAATGATATTATGGAGAGCAGAAGAAGTACAATCTACTATAGAGAAATGACTATCTACTAAATGACCAACATTACTTATCCAATCCGCCGCCTTATTCGCTTCCCGAAAAACATGTGACGTATATCCCATGACTGAAAATCTTTGAGAAGGTAGTGGATGTCTCGAATGATGTTGGAGATCTGCCAGGGGGGACCAGATGCCTTTTACTGCATTGATGACCATAAGATTATCGCCCTCGATGAGGATGTAGTGAATATGATTTTGGAGGGCTAGGAGAATACCCTGATGAAGAGCTGTAGCTTCGGCAATGAAAACTGAGGAGGAGTCGAGATTAATTGCTAACATTGTTGAATGTTGACATGTTAATCGATGTATACGATTTTCCTTGGCAAGGCAAAGTACTTTTTCGATAGAAATTAACAGCTTCTGCTGCACGTTGGCAAACCAATAAATTTCGGATTGGAGTATACTTCTTGCGAATTAAGAAGATCACGTATTCACGTTCAAGCTGGAGTGGAGTAGTTGCTTAGAAATATATTACTGCTCATTCTGATAGTAGTCATTCTTTTTTTAAGTTTTTATAAGGTAAGATGAAATCCCTTGCAAGTAAAGGCGAAATTGGGGATCCTTTGTTGAAAGGGATGAGACTCGATCCCAGGATCTCTTTTTAGAGATTGTTCGACCATTTCAATCCGCTGTTCACATAAACATTCGATCGATGAACCTTTCATATCACGAAAGACATTCAATTATATCATTTGAAAATAAAATAAAAAGGAAAAAATGCAACGTTTTAGCCCGATGCATCTTATCATTTAAACCACATAAAATCTCATGGATTAGGTTATCAATAACCCACGTCTTAACCATACAATTCCCTCATCATATAAGTTATGGTCACATGATTTGAGGCCATTGTCCAAGACAATTATTATTTTAGGTAATGCCCTAAAATTGTTTAGGAAATGACTTAAAATGTTTGGTAACACCCTAAGCTAATTAGGTGATTACCTAACATGCAAAGTGGTCATGTTAGGTCATGACAAAAATATCTTTAGTAATTACCTAAAACCTGTATTAACTTGCATCTTTAGTAATTATTATTTTAGGTAATGCCCTAAAATGGTTTAGGTAATGACCTAAAAGTTTTGGTAATCTCCTAATCTAATTAGGTGATTACCTAACATATGTAGTGGTTGTATTAGGTCATGACCAAAATATCTTTAGTAATTACCTAAAATATGCAGTAACTTGCATAAAAACAAGTGACATTCCACTACAGTGGCGAGGATTCTTTTTAAAGATTGTTCGGACATTTCAATCCGTTGTTGATATAAACATTCTATCGATGAACCTTTCATATCACCAAAGTCATTCAATTCAATCATTTTAAAGTAAAAGAAAAAGGAAAAAATGCAATGTTTTACCCCGATACAATCTTATCATATAAACCACTTAAAACCTCATGGATTAAGTTATCAATAACCCACATCTTAACCATATAATTCCCCCATCATATGTGTTATAGTCACATGATTTGAGGCTAGTGTCCAAGACAATTATTATTTTAGGTAATGCCCTAAAATGATTTAGGTAATGACCTAAAAGTTTTGGTAATATCCTAATCTAATTAGGTGATTACCTAACATATGTAGTAGTTGTACTATATTAGGTCATGACCAAAATATCTATAGTGATTACCTAAACTCTGGATTCAATTGCACAAAAAACAAGTGACATTCCACTACAATGGAGAGGATTCTTTTTAGAGATTGTTCGACCATTTCAATCCGATGTTCACATAAACATTCTATTGATGAACCTTTTATATCACCAAAGTCATTCAATTCTATCATTTGAAAGCAAAAGAAAAAAAAGGAAAAAATGCAACTTTTTAGCCCGATCTAATCTTGTCATATAAACCACTTAAAACCTCATGGATTAAGTTATCAATAACCCACATCTTAACCATACAATTCCCTCATCATATATGTTATAGTCACATGATTTGAGGCCATCACCCAAGAAAATAATTATTATTTTAGGTAATGCCCTAAAATGGTTTAGTTAATGACCTAAATGGTTTGGTAATATCCTAATCTAATTAGGTGATTACCTAACATATATATTGCTTATGTTAGGTCATGACCAAAATATCTTTATTAATAACGTAAACCCTGCATTAACTTGCACAAAAAAACAATTGACATTCCATTACAATGGAGAGGTTTCTTTTGAGAGATTGTTTGACCATTTCATTCCGCTGTTCACACAAAAACTCTCGATCGATGAACCTTTCATATCACGAAAGTCATTCAATTCAATCATTTGAAAGCAAAATAAAAAGGAAAAAATGCAACGTTTTAGTCCGATGCGATCTTATCATTTAAACCACACAAAATCTCTTAGATTAGGTTATCAATAACCCACATCTTAACCATATAATTCTCTCATCATATATGTTATAGTCACATGATTTGAGGCAATTGCCCAAGACAATTATTATTTTAGGTAATGCCCTAAAATGATTTAGGTAATGACTTAAACGTTTTGGTAAGATTCTAATCTAATTAGGTGATTACCTAACAAATATAGTGGATATGTTAGGTCATGACCAAAATATTTCGAGTAATTACATAAATCCTACAGTAACTTGCATAAAAAAAAATTGACATTCCACTATAAGGGAGAGGATTGTTTTTAGAGATTGTTCGACCATTTCAATTCTGTTTCACATAAACATTCTATCGATGAACCTTTCATATCACCAAAGTCATTAAATTCAATCATTTTAAAGCAAAAGAAAAAGGAAAAAATGCAACGTTTTAGCCAGATGCAATCTTATCATATAAACCACTTAAAACCTCATGGATTATGTTATCAATAACCCACATCTTAACCATATAATTTCCCCATCATATATGTTATAGTCACATGATTTGATGCCATTGCCCAAGAAAATTATTATTTTAGGTAATGTCCTAAAATGGTTTAGGTAATTACCTAACATATGTAGTGGTTGTATTAGGTCATGACCAAAATATCTATAGTGATTACCTAAACTCTGCATTCAGTTACACAAAAAACAAGTGACATTCCACTACAATGGAGAGGATTCTTTTTAGATATTGTTCGACCATTTCAATCCGCTGTTCACATAAACATTCTATCGATGAACCTTTTATATCCCCAAAGTCATTCAATTCTATCATTGAAAGCAAAAGAAAAAGGAAAAAAAATGCAGCGTTTTTGCCCAATGCATTTTTTTATTATATAAACCACTTAAAATCTCATAGATTAGGTTATCAGTAACCCACATCTTAACCATACAATTCCCCTCATCATATATATGTTATTGTCACATGATTTGAGGTCATTGCCCAAGACAATTATTATTTCAGGTAATGCCCTAAAATTTTTTAGGTAATGACCTAACAGGTTTGGTAATATCCTAATCTAATTAGGTGATTACCTAACATATATAGTGGTTATGTTAGGTAATGACCAAAATATCTTTAGTAATTACCTAAACCCTGCACTAACTTGCACAAAAAACCAGTGACATTCCACTGCAATGGAGGTCTCGAAAATGCTGCAAATTTGTTTCATCTAATTGCTAAACTAAAGTATGATCTTTGCATCAAATATAACCCAATAAAAGTGTGAAGTGCATTGATTTATTACAATTATCTCACACACCTCAATTTTATTTTTGGTCATGTCCAAAATATGTTTAGTAATTACCAATATTTCTTTATGTTTGGTCATGTCCAAAATATCTTTAGTAATTACCAAATTACTGCAATAACTTAGACAGAAAACCAACTCAACCTCCCAAGGAGGTCGCGAAAAATCTGATTTTTTTTTTTGCATCATTGCTAAACTAAAGTATGAACTACTCAAATGTAACCACAAATTGTCCCATAAAAGTGTGATGTGCATTGTTTTAGAGCAATTTAATCACCAATACCGGCATTTTATTTTCCCTAAAACCCTAGATCTTTTTTGGGGAAAATTTTCATAAATTGCAAGTTTAATCTTACTCAAACACACAAATGAAGATAGAAAATCATTAATTCGTTACTATATGCGAAATATTCAAGCCAACTTACATCCATTTCATCAACGGGTGAAGAGTTTAGATCGAAATCCATGGAGGTGAAGTTCATCGATGGAGGTAAGGGTTTGGGGCGAAATGGATGTGAAGAATGGGTCGAAATGGAGGAAGAAAATGGAAGATAGGGTCGAAATTGAAGGAGAAAGTGGAAGAATGAGTCGAATTTGGCAGGAATTCGGTTGAGAATGGTGGAAGAGGAAGTGTTCTTGAATTTTTGGTGAAGAACACCAAGAACAAGGAGGAGAGAGAAAATGGGTTAAAAAAAAATTTGCTCAAATTTTTTTTCCAAACATGAATTACTGTTTGGAAGCTGAAAAAAAAATTCCGGATTTTTTTAAAAAAATTTTTTTAATTATTTTTTCGATTTTCAGAAATTAATTTCATAAGTTTTGGTAAATAAACAAAATCAAAAGAAAATTATTTTGGCAATTAAAAGAAAAGGGAAAAGAAAAGAAATGAGGGTCCTACAAACACAACATTGTTTTGTCCCCATGGTCTGAAATCAATTCAGACCATGTTAGAAACGTCCTTCCAAAGTGGATGGGGGATTAGGGGAAAAAACATGTTAATAATAAGGGTCAACAACACGTGGGAATCACGTGGGGTGTATTTACTTGCAATTGTAGGTCACTTATAGCCTTATAGGTTAGGGACCAACCTAAGAAGATAAGCTTAAAGGTGAGATTATATTGAGTTAATCAAAAGGTAAAATTGTTTTAAAAATACCACCCAAAGGTGAGGTTATTCCTATCACTTTTTTCTTTTCTAAATGAAAGGATCTATTTATTAACTAGTTGTTCATTTATTTGGTATCAAACGTACATTGTCTAAAATACCCTTACTAGAAGAAAAAAAGAGTTATAATTTGTCCATTTCTCTCTCCTTCACTTTGGCAACCTAATTAACTCTTCCTTTTAGGTCTTTCTTTATTTTAAGTATTCTATTTTATCTCAGGTAAGTCATGGACCCATGGTCGAAAAAAATATGGAGATGAAGAAAAAGGACAACTATTTCAATGTTGGAAAAAAAAAAGTATGGAGACAAAGAAGATTAGAATTGGAGAGAAATTCATTCTAGTACATCCAAAAGTAGTTTTGCGTATATACAATAGATTTTTGTTGTACATGAAATTCATTCTTCTATATCCTGAAATTCATTCTTGTACATTAAAAAGTAGTCCCGTATACATATCATAGGTTATTCATATACCACCTGAAATTCATTATTGTATATTCGAAAGTAGTTTCTTTTACATTTAGATTATGTCATGCACATCCAAAAATGCTATCCTCAATGGAAGTCTCAACCATAGGAATGGCAACGAATTGGACTTGGACCGGATTATATGCATAATCCGACTCCGACCCTACAAGAAGTCGGATTTTAAATCCGACTCCGAAAATCCGAGTCTAATCCGACTTAAAATCCTAACATCCGACTCCGCTCCGATTTTTTTTTCGGCCTATTTTTTTTATAGAAAAATCTTCTATAATACATATAATCTAATTATTACGTTTTTTTAATAATCTTCTGGAAATTAAACATTACTATTATTTTTAAGAATCATTTCTTCAATGAAAAAATCTTATATAATACAATTGTCTCAAATCAGAGTCAGATTATACATACATAATACATTAATAATATAAATAAAAAAGAATTAATTGCCTTAAAGTCGGAGTCGGATGTCGGATTTTTTTATGGGATCCGACTCCGACCCTCTTTCGACTCGGAGTCGGACTTTTTAAAGGGAGTCAGATTCGGATTTTTTTTTTGTCGGAGTGGGCTCGAGTTTTTTCCTTCGTATCGGAGCGGACTAGGATCGGATCGGGAGTGAATTGCCATCCCTACCCAACAAAGTCCTTTAGGTAGCATTATTTGAGGTCGTCTGATATTGTTGAAGTTCAATGCACATTGATGTGTGTACAACAGACTATTGTTTATACATGCATATATATGATCGTATATTCAATTTATAGATTTAGGAAATATTTTAGTAAAAAAAATAATATCTTAACATATTTGTGAGATATCTTTACATAATACGTACATTTGATTTAGAATTTTAGTCTCCTAATAGTGGAGAACTAAATGTCATCCTAAAATCTCCTAATAGTGATGCAGCAGTGGGAGATGGGGTCGGTGATGGTGCAACTGTTGTGGCCTTGTGGGTGGTGGTGGCGGAGAGAGAAATGAAATAGAAGTTGATTTCAAGATTTGACTGTAGGGTCAAGTCACATATTTTTTAAATCTCATAGGCTCCTTGTGCATTTTTGAAATTGCGAGGGCACCCCTACACATTTTTTCTAAAACTCAAGGATACCTGGTGTGGTCCAACAAATAGAATTACTTCCATTTGGACTTTCTATTAGCTGACTGAGGGAGACTAAAGACGATCTCCGTGCATCAATCCCTATCCAAACGAACCGAACCGAACCGACACCTATTGATATTTTTAAATACCTTCTTTATCTTCTCCCAATTCAACCAGATCGCCGTGAGTAGGACTCTGGCCATAACATAATCAGATCCAAGACGCACTTGTACAAGTAAATGGAATTCAAATGGATATTGGTTGGGCTCAAAGCGTTATGAATCGATTGATAAATCCAACCCCAATATTTTAATTTCGGGTGGCAATGCATCGTGAACCTCAAAAACCATGTATTAATAAGTTTGTTTGTCATCATCAAAACCAATATCACCATTGTTGACATTATTTTTAAGTGTCTTTTACTTCATCCAAAAAAGGACCTGGATTCGCTGCTCAATTATTCATCATCTGTCAAAGACTGAAACCAAAAATGGACTTGGGAACAGCGTCGTCGGTTGCTCAAACTCTGTTTGCTGCTCTACAATGTTCGCAGCTGAAACAAGTCTGCTCAATTTATGGCTACGATTCAGAGCTTGCTGACCTTCAAGTCACGGTCTCCACTGTCAGAGCCGTTCTCCGTGATGCAGAGACAAAGCAGGAGTTGTCCAATGAAGCACAAATCTGGATCCAAGAGCTCACAGACGCAGTGTATGATGCCGACGATCTCATCGATGAGTTCATCTCTTTTTCAGAGCAGAACCAGCTCATCGACGAGGACGACACTGTCTTAACAAAGGTGCAACTCTTCTTTACTCGTTTTAATCCTTTAGTTGCTTACAAAATGTCTCAAGGAGTAAAAGTGATTCGGAAAAAATTGGATGATATTGCTAAAAATCATAATCGCTATGGATTTACTGTTGATTATCAGCCTATTCGAGGGCGGAGGGAGGATACTTGTTCTTATGTGTATGCGGGTAGTATTATTGGGAGAGAGAATGACTTAAAGAACATTATAGGAATGTTGCTAGATTGTAATATTCAAAGGAGTGTTTCTTTCCTTAGTATTGTGGGAATTGGGGGGTTAGGGAAAACGGCACTTGCACAACTTGTGTATAATGATGAAAGGGTCAAAACTGCATTTCCGTTGAAGTTGTGGGCTTGTGTTGCTGATCAGTATCAGAAACAATGGGATTTAGAGTTTATTCTTGGTAAGATTCTAGCTTCGATTACGGGTCAGAAGCATGGTAACTCCACCATAGATTGGGTGCAAAGCCAACTTCGAGAAAAACTAGCAACCAACAAATACTTGCTTGTTTTAGATGATGTGTGGACTGAGGAGCGAAGTGACTGGCTTAAGTTGGCGGACTTCTTGCAGGGCTCTCAAAGGGGGAGTTGGGTTGTAGTTACTACACGTTCAGAGGGGACAGGGACAATTATAGGAGACGGTTCAATGTATAAGCTAGAAGGCTTGTCCAAGGAGAATTCATGGCGTTTGTTTGAGAGGACGGCGTTTGGATCAGAAGATTCAAACCCCCTGATGACTTTGTCGAGATTGGGCAACAGATTGTTGAAGGATGTGCTAGAGTTCCTCTTGCTATAAGAGTTGTAGGAAGTCTTCTGTACGGTCAAGACAAGGATAAGTGGCAATCTTTCCAGGAGATTGGTTTAGCCAATGTTAGGGGTAGCGATGGGATTGGGTCTATATTGAAGCTTAGTTATCATCATCTCGAATCCCCACTCAAGAGTTGCTTCAGTTACTGTGCTCTGTTCCCCAAGGATTTTGAGATAAACAAGGAGATGTTGATTAATCTGTGGATGGCACAAGGCTATGTCGAGCCTCTAGATAAAGGTCAAAGAATTGAAGATGCTGCTCAGGAATATATTTCGATTTTGCTACGAAGATGTTTCTTCCAGGATATAGTGCAAGGTGAGTCAGGCGAGATCATGTCATTTAAACTGCACGATCTTATGCACGATATCGCTCAAGAGGTAGCAAAATCAGAGATTTGCATAACCAACTCCATTATCGAGAAGGTGGATAAAAGAGTACGCCATCTGAGTCTAGTGAGAAGTGAATGTGTAGAGATGTCAAAGAACGATAAAGAAATAAGTGAAAGTGTAGAGTACTCTTTCACTAATACCCGTATTCGTTCGTATGTTCATGTTGGTGGATGGTATCGAGCTGCCAAGATGGAGCAGCTTGCTTTGGAGGCACTGCTAGCAAATTGCACATGCCTTCGGGCATTGGACCTGAGTTACCAAAATATACGAAGTTTGCCAGACTCAATAGGGGAATTGCTCCATTTAAGGTATCTAGATCTCACAGGGAATAGGGATTTAGAAGTGCTTCCTGAGTCAATCAAGAAACTACACAATCTAGAGACTTTGAAACTGAGTTTGTGTGATAAATTGAAAGAGTTGCCACAACATCTGAACAAGCTGCTGAAGCTTAGGGTCTTGGAGATGAAAGATTGCTATAGTCTGACTCATATGCCTCACGGCATGAGTAGGTTGACTTGCCTTCAGACACTGACTCAGTTCGTGCTTGGTGAAGCAAATTTGCAGCAGTGGCATGATCAGCTGAATGACCTAAAACATCTCGAGAATCTAACAGGTCATCTTTTCATTCTGATCCAATTCCCTAAACTTGCTACATATGCTAAGAAAGTCGGTACAGCAGATGGAGCATATCTTACGAATAAGAAACATCTTACTCATATATATATTAGTTTCGCTTATAGAGATTGGGAGGTTGACGGAAGAATGGAGTATGAAGAATCATTAATGGAAAAGCTGCAGCCGAATTCCAATCTAAAGGGATTAGAGTTGTGTGGATATCACGGTGCCCAAATGCCAAGCTGGACAACCTTGCTCCAAAGTTTGATAAAGCTACGTCTTGAGAATTGTAGGAAGTTGCAGTGCTTGCCAATCCTGGGAGGGCTGCCTCATCTGAAGGTCCTTGAATTTGTGAACTTGCCAAGTTTAGAGTACATATTTGAAAGTAATACTGCACCAGCTGGATTGTCACAAGCGCAAGGCTTCTTTATATCTCTTGAACGACTTGAATTACTTCACCTGCCGAAGTTAAAAGGATGGTGGAGCGGGGTGGAAGATGATGATCTGTTTGTTGATAGAAGCAGAGGCAACAGAAGAATGACTCCATTGGGTTTACTATGTCTTTCTGAGTTGAAGTCATTGATTATAGGCAGATGCCCGGAGCTGACCTCATTTCCGCTGTGTCCGAAGGTGCAAGATATATCTTTATGTGATTACAATGAAAGCTTGCGTATAATGAGGATCAGTGCATCAGAACTTACTCAATTATTTCACTGCCTAGGAAACTAGTTAACTGAATGGTTGATACTTGTTATGTTATCACTACTTTGGCAAGTTCCTCCCTTCTGTTAGTACCATTGATTGTTATAGCTTTAGCTGCGTTTCCTTGTGTAATTTTTTGTATAATTTTATGTTGTGAAGGTTTTGAACATGGTGACACTTGTTAAAAAGCTTCCTATGGCTAAATTATTGTGGCAAATATTTGTTTTCTTGGCTGGTATTGCCTGTTATCGTGTGTTAAGTAGTACTTGTGTATTCATGTGTTCCAATTTTAGAGATACAGGTATGAATTGTCAGATCTTTTTGGGTTTTTTTTGCAGCTGAATAATGCATTCCGTTCTGAATGAATAATGATAATCAAAATATTGCGGATTACTACCTCCGTCCCATATTAGTTGCTACATTTTGACCATTGGCACTATTCACGTCATAACTTTGACTGTCTTTTAGTTTATATACATAAGAAAAAACATAGTCATGTGGGATCTTGTTTGATTCGTCCCAATTTGTATTTTCCGTAAATATATAATTTTTATAATTTTTTCATATATGTAACTCAAGATATTGGCGTTTGAAGTTGCATTTCGTAAACTGTGAAAAAACAAATGTAACAACTAAATTAGGACGGAGGGAGTAATATTTAACCACCTCCATTTCTATTTCATTGTTATATTTTGGCTTTGGACACTATTGACAAATTTCAATTTGAGTATCATTTATGATTTATGGGGAAGGAAAAATATTGTCATATGAGCTCAATATGTAATTTTGTAATATCAATTTTTTTATAGTTTTTACATTTCACAATTAAACATTTATATTGACAAGCGTGAAAAAGAAGTTTAACTATTAAATAAAGACGCAGGGAGTACATGTTTATTATACATGGCTTTATTTTATTTTTTTGACGGGAAGAAAAATGATTTTATTCAAAAGGGATAGTCAAACGGTACTTACAATCAATTCCTGAAAAATCATCCCCTCAAAAAAAAAAATTCCTGAAAAATAAAAAATTCCAACAAAAGTATATAACACCTTAGAACTAGATACATCGCAGATTTGATTAAAGATAGCCTTAATAAAAAAAACTTCATCTGAAGCAATACAATCTGTGAGTTCGCTCTGATTCAGCTTAACTTCCGCTGATGCATAGTCGCTTGGGTGAAAATACTTCCATGGTCTTCTAGATTCTTCCAGATAATAGAGATTGTTAGATCTTCCTCCTTCATCAAACGAACAAAAAAAGAAATTGAACACCCTAAAATAAATACCATCTTAAGGAATGCCTCTGATTCTTCAATTGCTCTTTCTTTCGCTCCATTCTCGGCCCGGGGCTTAGTTCAAATGTTCCCGCTTAGTTCGCCAGGTATGTGGCGAGCAAGAAATACTAATATACTTATTGGAAGCAATTAAAGGAGTTTTTGGGGCTTACCACCGGTACGAACACCAGTGGAAGCCCCTACAAATATTCACAATTGAGGCCAAGAAGAAAAGAGATGAAAGAGAAAGAAGGGTAAAGAATGAAGGAAAAACCTTCAAAGGAGAAGAAAAACCTAGCAATGAAGGTTAGGAAAAAACCCTCCCAATGAGAAACCCTAGAGACAAAAAAAACCCTTCCAAGGAGAAACCCTAGAGAGAAAAAATCCTCCCAAGGAAAAACCCTAGAGGGAACCAATTCTATATGGATGCGTATGGCTTTATTTAGGAAGGTGTAGTTAGCATTAAGGAAGTTTCTAACATGGTCTTAAAAAAAACATGACCATGGAGCCAAATGAATGTGAGCCACACATTCTTGTTAGTGGAGCCCCCATTTCTTTTCTTTTCCCTTTTCTTTTAATTGCCAAAACTATTTTCTTTTGATTTTGTTTATTTACCAAAACTTATGAAATTAATTTCTGAAAATCGAAAAAATAATTTTTTTTGAAAAAATTTGATTTTTTTTTTTCAGCTTCCAAACAGTAATTCATGTTTGGAAAAAAAAGTTGAGCAAAATTTTTTTTTACCTATTTTCTCTCTCCTCCTTTTTCTTGGTGTTCTTCACCAAAAATTCAAGAACACTTCCTCTTCCACCATTCTCAACCGAATTCCTCCCAAATTCGACCCATTCTTCCACCTTATCCCACAATTTCGACCCTATCTTCCATCTTCTTCCTTCATTTCGACCCATTCTTCACCTTCATTTCGCCCCAAACCTTCACATCCATTGTTGAACTTCACCTCCATGGATTTCGATCTAAACTCTTCACCCGTAGATGAAATGGATGTAAGTTGACTTGAATATTTCGCATATAGTAACGAATTAATGATTTTCTATCTTCATTTGTGTGTTTGAGTAAGATTAAACTTGCAATTTATGAATATTTCCCCCAAAAAAAATCTAAGGTTTTAGTGAAAATAAAATGCCGGTATTGGTGATTAAATTGCTCTAAAACAATGCACTTCACACTTTTATGCGACAATTTATGGTTACATTTGAGTAGTTCATACTTTAGTTTAGCTATGATGCAAAAAAAAAAAATCAGATTTTTCGCGACCTCCATGGAAGGTTGAGCTGGTTTTCCGTCTAAGTTACTGCAGTGATATGGTAATTACTAAAGACATTTTGGACATGACCAAACATAAAGAAATATTGGTAATTACTTAACATATTTTGGACATGACCAAAATTAAAATTAAGGTGTGTGAAATAATTGCAATAAATCAATGCACTTCACACTTTTATTGGGTTACATTTGATGCAAATATCATACTTTAGTTTAGCAATTAGATGAAACAAATTTGCAGCATTTTCGGGACCTCCATTTCAGTGGAATGTCACTAGTTTTTTGTGCAAGTTAGTGCAGAGTTTAGGTAATTACTAAAGATATTTTGGTCATTACCTAACATAACCACTATATATGTTAGGTAATCACCTAATTAGATTAGGATATTACCAAAACTTTTAGGTCATTACCTAAACAATTTTAGGGCATTACCAAAAATAATAATCGTCTTGGGCAATGGCCTCAAATCATTTGATTATAACATATATATGATGAGGGAATTGTATGGTTAAGATGTGGGTTATTGAAAGCCTAATCCATGATATTTTATGGGGTTTAAATGATAAGATTACATCGGGCTAAAACGTTGCATTTTTTCCTTTTTTCTTTTGCTTTCAAATTATTGAATTTAATGAATTTGGTGATATGAAAGGTTCATCAATAGAATGTTTATGTGAAACAGGATTGAAATGGTCGAACAATCTCTAAAAAGAATCCTATCCCTTATAGTGGAATGTCACATGTTTTTCATGCAAGTTACTGCAGGATTTATGTATTTACTCAAGATATTTTGGTCATGACCTAACATAACCACTATATTTGTTAGGTAATCACCTAATTAGATTTGAATATTACCAAAACGTTTAAGTCATTACCTAAACCATTTTAGGGCATTACCTAAAATAATAATTGTCTTGGGCAATTGCCTCAAATCATGTGACTATAGCATATATGATGAGGGAATTGTATGGTTAAGATGTGGGTTATTGATAACCTAATCCATGAGATTTTATGTGGTTTAAATGATAAGATTGTATCGGGCTAAAACATTGCATTTTTTCCTTTTTATTTTGCTTTTAAATGATTGAATTGAATGACTTTCGTGATATGAAAGGTTCATCGATCGAATGTTTATGTGAACATCGGATTGAAATGGCCGAACAATCTCTCAAAAGAATCCTCTCCATTGTAGTGGAATGTCAAATTTTTTTGTGCAAGTTAATGCAAAGTTTAGGTAATTACTAAAGATATTTTGGTCATGACCTAACATAACCACTATGTATATGTTAGGTAATCACCTAATTAGATTAGGATATTACCAAACCTTTTAGATCATTACCTAAACCATTTTAGGGCATTACCTAAAATAATAATTATTTTCTTGGGTAATGGCCTCAAATCATGTGACTATAACATATATGATGAGAGAATTGTATGGTTAAGATGTGGGTTATTGATAATCTAATCCATGAGATTTTATGTGGTTTAAATGATAAGATTGTATCGGGCTAAAACGTTGCATTTTTTCCTTTTTTATTTTGCTTTCAAATGATTGAATTGAATGACTTTCGTGATATGAAAGGTTCATCGATCGAATGTTTATGTGAACAGCGGATTGAAATGGTCGAACAATCTCTCAAAAGAATACTCTCCATTGTAGTAGAATGTCAAATTTTTTTGTGCAAGTTAATGCAAAGTTTAGGTAACTACTAAAGCTATTTTGGTCATGACCTAACATAACCACTATATATGTTAGGTAATCACCTAATTAGATTAGGATATTACCAAACCTTTTAGATCATTACCTAAACCATTCTTGGGCATTACCTAAAATAATAATTATTTTCTTGGGTAATGGCCTCAAATCATGTGACTATAACATATATGATGATGGAATTGTATGGTTAAGATGTGGGTTATTGATAACCTAATCCATGAGATTTTATGTGGTTTAAATGATAAGATTGCATCGGGCTAAAACGTTGCATTTTTTCCTTTTTCTTTTGCTTTCAAATGATAGAATTGAATGACTTTGGTGATATAAAAGGTTCATCGATAGAATGTTTATGTGAACAGCGGATTGAAATGGTCGAACAATCTCTAAAAAGAAACCTCTTCATTATAGTGGAATGTCACTTATTTTTTGTGCAAGTTAATGCATGGTTTAAGTAATTATTAAATATATTTTGGTCATGACCTAACATAGCCACTATATATGTTAGGTAATCACCTAATTAGATTAGGATATTATCAAACCTTTTAGGTCTTTACCTAATCTATTTTAGGGCATTACCGAAAATAATAATTGTCTTGGGCAATTGCCTCAAATCATGTGACTATAACATATATGATGAGGGAATGGTATGGTTAAGATGTGGGTTATTGATAACCTAATCCATGAGATTTTATGTGGTTTAAAATTTAAATGATAAGATTGCATAGGGCTAGAACGTTGCATTTTTTTCCTTTTTCTCTTGCTTTCAAATGATTGAATTAATGACTTTGGTGATATGAAAGGTTCATCGATCGAATGTTTATGTGAACAGCGGATTGAAATGGTCGAACAATCTCTCAAAAGAATTCTCTTCATTGTAGTCGAATGTCACTTGTTGTTTGTGCAGGTTAATGCATGGTTTAGGTAATTACTAAATATATTTTGGTCATGACCTAATACAACCACTACATATGTTAAGTAATCACCTAATTAGATTAGGATATTACCAAATCTTTTAGGTCATTAACTAAACCATTTTAGGGCATTACCTAAAATAATAATTGTCTTGGACAATGGCCTCAAATCATGTGACTATAACATATATGATGAGGGAATTGTATGGTTAAGATGTGGGTTATTGATAACCTAATCCATGAGGTTTTATGTGGTTTATATGATAAGATTGCATCGGGCTAAAACGTTGCATTTTTTTCTTTTTCTTTTGCTTTCAAATGATTGAATTGAATGACTTTGATGACATAAAAGGTTCATTGGTAAAAATATTTATGTGAACAGCGGATTGGAATTGTAGTGGAATATCACTGGTTTTTTGTGCGTGTTACTACAGGGTTTAGGTAATTACTAAAGATATTTTGGTCATGACCTAACATGACCACTTTGCATGTTAGGTAATCACCTAATTAGCTTAGGGTGTTCCCAAACATTTTAGGTCATCACCTAACCATTTTGGGCATTACCTATAATAATAATTGACTTGGGGAATGGCCTCATATTATGTGACTATAATATATACGAAGTGTTAATGTACGTATTTGAATTTGTTGCATTATGTTATTGTATTAACTTGTGTAGCTTTTTGTGCAGATGGAAGTAATGTGTGTTGAACGTTTACTCGCTTTAGCCAACATTTTTTGAAGCAAACATAACCAAATCGATATAGCTCGATATTGTCGCGCTAAGTTTGTTTGCAATGCGCGTAAATAAATCAATGCCTTGGTATTGTTTTGTCGTTCCACTTGGTGTACGTATTTGTTAGACATATGACAATCTAACTTAGTAGATCAAAGAATTCACTTGTAATGTAAAAGTTTAGGTAATTACCTCACTTAAATATGGTCATTACCTAAACTTTTGATGGTCCACTCTGTCCATTTTTTGTGTAAATAGATCAATGTCTTTTAGTAGATCAAATTAAATAGTTTAAATGTAAAAGTTTTTGGTAATTACCAACTTTGACTATATTCATTACCTAAACATTGTATGCTACAATTTGTCCCTTACATTGTATACTTTGGAATTGACGGTTTTGATACTTCTCTTAGTTTCTATTAAGCTTTGGTAATTACTGGAACCCTTTATAGTAATTGCCTAAAGTTTTCGAAGTATTTGAAGGTTATTTTTTTTGCTTATAAAATGTTTGCTTCAAATCATGAATACATTATCCACCACATGCATTATGCACACTAAAACATCCATATTATATACTAAACTAACATCCCATCAGTGTTAGGATATTACATTAAACATCATAATCATAAACTAATTACATGGAAAAGTGAAATAATATCCAAACATATGTCTTGTAAATAAAAATTATCCAAACCAGAAACTGAAGTTCATAAATATTATCCAACCCACAACCACGAAAATAGTTTTTAGGGAAATAATGTCTTGGCCACAACCTCATCTTTGAGAGTATTATGCTCCCAGCAAATGGCATCGACCAAGGTGTCGATGTGGTACCTGTCCATATCCTACATTAAGACAACAAGAACCAAGTTAATGAAACACCTTTTATGAAAAAAAAAATTGGTGCTAGGTAATGACTGAAAAACTATAGGTCATTACCTAAGACTGCAAGAAAACCAAATAAAAAGTTGTAGATGTTTTGGGTGGTAATTAAACATGTTATGGTAATTACCAAATAACCCCAGACCACTACCTTAAAATGCTGAGGGTTGTTCCAACCTCCAAATTCCTTTGTCTCCAGCAACTTAATGACATACATCCCACAATCATATCTGACAATGATTTAACAATTAGTTAACATGATTTTGTAAACCCAAGATCACTATGTTCACAGTAGTACACTAAGATAAGAATTTTTAAAGTTATAAATGACCTATATGTTATTGGAAAAATACCCATTTTCCTGAACTGGAATACGGACAGATTTCAGTGGCCAAGTAGGCATATCATCGATCTTCCTGCTGTATGCATCCTTCTTTCCAATCGACAGAAATTCAGACAACTTCTTCACTTACGTTGGTCAAATTTTTAAAAATTTAAACGACTAAAAATATTAACCCTTCGTATAAAGTACTAATAAGATTTGTTTCGAAGTTAGACCTGTTCCCCGGCATACTTAAATCGCTTTTTAGAATTTGCCCCGGGATCCGAATCAAAGAAGTATGTACAACATTGCGGCAATGAGATAATAATTAGGAACCAATGATTTGGGTTCGGCAACCACAGAGGAACAAGAAACTATATCATAAATATCGGGACCCCATTGAAAGAGAAGTTAGGAAAAGATATTTTGCGTAAGGAGTGCATAGTGTATACCTGACGGCATCGAGAAAGAACTGTAGACAGGTAGGTCATCTTAACAAGTGGATTATACGGCAATAGTCCTTGCTTCCCATCAGCCTGTTCTTTCTTATCAATTTTTTTGTCTTTGTTAAGTTATTACCTAAATAAGTTTGGGTAATGATCAAAGTTGAATCAGTCCTGTTTGAATATTACCTAAACCTCTTTAGGTAATCCCCAAACAGTAAGAAAGTTAAATCAGTCATGTCTGGGAAATACCAAAACATTTTTAGGTAATCACCAAATGATATGAAAGTGAAAACTCAGCTCCTGTCATGTTAAGTCATCACCTAAACATCTTTAGGTTATAACCAAAATAGAATCACTAATTTTTACTTATTACCTCAACATTTTTAGGTTATTACCAAACAATATCAAAGTGAAAAATGTACCTTAAGATTTTTGTTTTTCTTTCCCTTCACAGTAGGATCTTTATCTTTGTCCTCTTTAGTTGGTGCTTTGGTAGTGTCTTCTGGAGGATTAGGCTCACCCCCTTGCTCCATAGGAGGCTCAGAGCTTTCCTCAGGCTTATTCTCAGACGAAGTCCCACCTACACCATCGCCTTTTCCTGACCCATTGTCATCATCATTGTCTGGTTCATTTTTCTTGTCCTTCTTCCCATCTCCCTATGCCTCAGTCTCCGTTTCTTCATCTTCCTCCTCCTCAACCTTCTTTTCCTCCTTCTCTTCCTTCTTCTCATCCTCCTTTTTCTTTTTTCTTGCCTCATGCTTCTTCTCTTCCTCCACGTTCTCTTGTTACACCTTTTTCTTTTTTTCTGTCTTCTGCTCTTCCTTCTTTTCTTCCTCTTTCTTCTTATAAACCTGTTCTTTCTTTTTTGGTGCCTCTTTTTTTCCCTTCCCCTTCACATCGATTTCTTTCTCTCTTCCTTCTTTATCTTCAACACCCTTAATTGAGATAATAGGGTTGCTTTTAACTAACGACTTAACATCAACATCACCAATCTCCTCAGCACCAATTACATCCTCCTCTCCTTTTTGTGTTTTCTTAATATTTTGTTGTGCCTTACCCTTTTCAGGTTCTTTAGGCAATTGAGGTGTTTTTTTGGATTTAGGTGTAACCTTCTGAACAATGGGAAAACTAGGTCGTTACTAACTCCCCTAATGTCAAATAATAAAAAAAACCTAACTATCCACCTAAACTAGTCAAGTGGTAAGTAAGGGTCGAACCACAAGGATCGGAGGTCTCACCAAGGTAGAGTCGCTACAAGTAAGCTAAGTCGAAGAAATGGTCAAGTTTTGGTTGGATTAAATAATTAAAACTATTGGAATCAAATTAGAAAAAGTACTAGGAATGGGAAATCACCACAATCATAGCTCACATCCAACAATCAAGTAGAGAAAAGGGGTTGACAAGCATTGGGGATATGCAAAGGGAATAAACAAACTTAAACACCTCTAAAATCGTTGTTAGGGAGTTTAGAGTCCTAATTACGGTAACAAAACCTATATTTCGAGGCGTTATCACCTAACTAGGCCAAGTTAAGGATTGATATCAAACCCAAGTTAATACCAACCAACAAGTGATGTGTAACAACTAATCAATCAATCATGAAGGTTAACCACATAAAAGTAATCCATTAAATGGGCAACAAAGGATCAAAAGATGATGGAGCTCACATCAACTAAGTCACCAATCAACATCAAAGATTGAAATTGCACAAATCCCAAACAAAACCAACCCAATGAACTCTACTCATGAAAATAGGATGCAAACAATGATTGGGTTACTCCCAATCCTAGTTAATGAACTACTCACTACCCATTATACTACCAAACATCTTAAACATGGAAATCTAGCTATTAAATCACCAAGCTAAAAATACCAAAAACCAAAAATCAATACTTTAGAGTAAAAACAAAACCAAATCTAGTGAGCAAACAAGAAGAAACTAGGAAAAGATGAAAATTTTAATCTAGATTAATTACTAAGCATGAAGATTAAACAATGAAAACATGAACCTAACAAAGTAGGAATGCAATAAAAACAATGAGAAAGAAAGAAAGGATTGAGAGGATTACTAAGGAAACAAGAAACTTCAAAGAAATTGTCACTTTTTCATTGATTTTCAATCTCCAAATTACACCTCTTGAGCCAAGTTTTCTCTCTCCTACACTAGTAAACAAGATTAGGGTTCTAAAAATCTGGGATCCTTTCCAAAATAGGGTAGAGGAGTATTTATACCCCCTCTAATTACACAAGTCGTAAAGGAAAAGAAATCCGGAAAAAGCCCAGCGAACAGAGGCCCGGGCGGGCTAAAATGGGCCCGGGCGGGAAGGTAAGAGTAGCCCGGGCGGTCTCCCTGGGTGGCCCGGGCGGTGCAGGGTAGATGGGCCCGGTCTGGTGCCCCGGGCGGGAACCCAAATTTGCAGGCAAGAGGCAGAAAGTTTGGCCGCTGATGGGCCCGGGCGGGCTGTCACGTAGCCCGAGCGGGCGACTTGGCCCGGGCGAGCTGGTACATAGCCCGGGCGGGCTCATTTGCTCGGGCGGGCTTCTGGAGCTCGGGCGAGTGTCTTTGCTCGGTTGGTCCTTAAGCTCCCCGGGCAAACTCTTGCTTCCCCTTTTTGCTCCCTCTTAGCTTGTAGAAGCTTGAGTTCCTACACATCAAAGATCAAATAGAAGAGTAGGGGAGGGGGATGCAAATACATGTACACACGTGCTAAGAGAGAGTTAGGTAGAGAAAAAGGCAAAATTAAGAGAAAAAGAAACTAAAATAGGAAATAAGTCAAGTAAAAATAGCCTTAATACTACCCTAGGAGTGAGATAAATCTCACTCATCACCTTCCAATCACTTTGTTGGTGTCTTACCCTTTTTGGGTGTCTTACTCTCCTGAGGTAGATTGGCAAATGTCAACTTCTTTTTTCGTTGAGTCGGCTGCTGCAACTCCTCGTCATCGCTCTCACTAGCAGAATCCGTGCCAGCTTTCTCACTCTTAGACATAGGGTTGACATCACTGAATTCTTCATCATTATCTTCATCATCATCACCATTTGAGTTTTGGGCAACCTGTTTACTGGTTTGTTCTTCATAAACAATCAAATGATAAGATTAGAAACAATCAAATAACAAAGATCAAAGCTAAAACTTCTCTAATTTATAACATTGCATCCTCAGATACAATCTTAAAAAAAACTTTTGTTTGGTCAGAGTATGTTTGGTAATCACCAACTCAGTTTTAGTAATTACCTAAACTTCATCACAAATGTATATGTTAGTTTGACTTTGTTTGGTAATCACCAAAACGTTTTTAGTAATTGCCTAAACCTTTTCATTACATAAACAAGTTCAACTGACATAGTTTGGTAATCACCAAAAGTGTTATAATAATTACCTAACACTCTTCAGAATACAAGTACATAAGGTAATTACTGAAACTATGTTGGTGATTACCAACAATGTCAGATAGTGAGTAGATGGAGTGCTAGGTAATCACCAGAATGAGTTTGGTGATTACCAAATATATGATAGGTAATCACCAAACATAGTTTAGCCTATATATTTATCATGATATCTCATGAACCAAACCATACTCTAAATTTGCATATCGTTTATATTTTAACATGATAATTAGATTCTTGCATTTTATTTTATGAATGACGACATCGAGACATAAACTTCGAATTTAAAAGATTTAGAAGTTCAAAAACTACTTAATATTTATCAAACAATACACTGGTAAACACCAAAAAAAAGTTTACGCAATCACTGAGAACTTTTATTATATCAACGTACACCATTATAACTACCATTATAATTCATCAACCAATCTACGTAAGAAATTAGCATCTTATTTAACCACCATAGAGCCCAAATTAATGCAAGCATAACATATTAGATAAGAATTAAACTACTAGAGCACGGACCTTCAAGCATCCATTTGAACATTTGGTTAAAATTCTACGAGAGTTGGTCAATTTTGTTCAATATGACAAATTGCATCTTCAAGCAATTTGCCGCGAAATCGCTTGGCAAATTTCCCTTGATCAACTCCTTCTCATTTTCAATCTTGTTCATCAACTGCGATAAACAAAACAATAAACAATTACTTTCATAAATTGTGAGAAAACAACTTGAAAATGAAGGACTTAATGATCATTTACAAACTCACTTTCGGGGTTCTGTAAGAACCTTGCAAGTCAAGGACGACGTCATTCAAGCGCTTGGTGTTGGCATCACTCCAGTCAACCACTCTTGGAGTCTTAAACCTCCAAATCTCGTCGAGGCCAGAAACTGAAGAGTACTCAGTGAAATCAACTGTTACAGATATAACAATTCCAAAATAATTTTTTATTTACTCAAGGTAAACCATAGAATGGAAAATTTTATCATATACATTTTGCTTTAGACCTCACCTAAACATGTTTGGTAATTATCAAATACGTTAAGAAGACAAATTAATCAGCTGATTTTTTTAAGATATAGCCCAAATCATTTAGGCAATATTGTGTTCTGAAGAAGTTTCGGCAATTACTAAAACTATTTTGGTGATTACCAAACAATGTCAGACCAACTTATATACTTCTGTTCTGAAGAGTTTTAGGTAATTACTAAAACACGTTTGCTGATTACAAAACAATGTCAGACCAACTTGTATGTGTTCAAAAGAGGTTTAGGTAAAAACTAAAACCATTTCGGTTACTATCAAACAATGTTAGACCAACTATTATACATGTGGAGAGGCAAATAAGTAATGAATACTTACCATCGAAAACAGGAAACAACCACCAACATTTGCACCGGATGGCTTGGCTTGAAATTTAGCCACTTCACTAACAGAAGTGTCGAAGATAAACTTGGCGTAATTCCATTGCGAAATCATCTCCGCGTTAACCACAACATGAAGCCATCCCTCCTTGGGTTTACGATCAGGAGTGGGTGAAAGTAGTGCAGTCATCATGAAGAGGGTGAACAACGCCTTGAACAACTTGTCGTCATGATCAAGTTTGCATAGATTGACAGCCATATTATCTAAATCTATATTAGCCAACCCCATAAACCTTTCCTCATAATCGTTGTAACAGCCCAGCTTCCTACAGCTGCTAACTGAGCCTACTTAGTAATCATAGACATAACTAGCTTTACAAACCCAAAAGCTTAGTCCTTCTTTCGATCACTTGCCTACAATTTCAACATACTTTCTGCTTTAATATCAATATTAATATAATACTAGTTATTGAACCATACAAACGATCACCAAGCCATTCACCGAGCTTTAACGAGGAGTGTCAGAGTCAACTCATGATCCAACTATTTACTTAGTTAAAACGTACCAATATTACATATATTTGAACTTAAGATTGTTCATACCAAAAACTAGATCATAGAGAACTACTCACACTGTTCTATAAGCAGTTACTCAAACATCTATAACTTTCATTACATAAGCTAAGTATAATCCATTTTAAATATTAGTCGTATTATAAATGTTGCCACTTCCACAGTTTACCAGGAATGACGCTTCCGTGACATCATCAAGTAAATCTAACAAAAGTGCGTCAATCAGCCATGCTACTTTACCTGTAACAACAATTGGCACTACCTCCCACCAAGAGACAGGCCACAAAAATGACAAAACAACAATCAGACGCTGAGTACTAAACTTGCCTCATAAGTAAAACATGCTTTTGTGGTTTTCTTGAAAAACTTCCAATATCATATACACCTATTCAATGCAACACTCAAAAAGTTAAACAAATAGAGGATTGCCACTTTATCTAATCTAGGTAAACTCCACTCTGCGTATAACTTACTAGTCTTTAACCTAGAGGTACGACTTTTTATTCGTTGAGGATGCTTTGGAGATATGTCTCTTATCTACCTAATCACATCCCTTTGGTATCCGTGATCCAAGTTACTAGACTAGAAACGTGTCTCTGCACTTCCATTAACCCTATGAGGAAGTGTCTCTGTCTCCCCCATAATTACTGGAAACGTGTCTCCGTGCTTCCATATCCTATATTTCAGAAGCGTGTCTCCGAGCTTCTGTTCTTCTTATGAAGAGGTGTCTCCGGCTCTCCATAAAGTTAGTTTGGGCATGTCTCCGTGCTCCAAAACCAGCTCTACTTAAAGGCTATCCCTAGATTCCATATTTCTAATTCGAATCCATAATATTGTACTTAGCATAGTGCATATATATAGCAAACTCTAACCCACTACATAAAACTAAAAGATGCTCGAACATCAACATTATGAGATTGGTACAGCTACTAAAATTATCTCTCATATATCAATTCTTGCTTAGCTTTCCTCAACTTTGCATACACAACATTCTTGCTATTAATCATGTATTCACATACACATAACCACATAGTAATTGATAATAACACAAACACAACATGGACAAGCATTTCGCAATCATAGCAATAAGTTCTCATTCTCAACAACATACTTGCATATCTTCTTCCACCCTTTTTACTCAAAGATACTTAATTAAGGTTTCCTACACTTTTAGGTACTGTACCACTCATCTAACAAGCTTAAACATTCTGATTTTTCCATTACAAGACACATGCACACTCACTTTAAAACATGAACATAAATATTAAGAGGAAAAATGGAGTGACAAGTTTAGTACCTTAATTCCTTTGCTTAATACTTGAATTAATTCTTGATAACCAGCCTCCTAGGTTAACTAACTTAATAACAATACTCCAAAGAAGATAAACCCACGAAATCCATAGGTTAGGCTTGGTCATAGCTGAATTCCACTCAAACAGAAAAGTGGTTTGTAAGCTTCACAATCCCTTCACTTCTATGGAGGTTTTCTTGGTCTTCCAAGGTCCAAAATTCACAAAATAAAGCTTGTACTTGTAGGTAATTTAGTGTAGAACAATAATATTCAAGAAAAATAGACATGCATGAAAGAATTATGGAAGAGAAGTGAAGAACATCACAAAGGGGTGATGTACCTGTTGGTTAGGTGAGTAGAGAGAGGGAGGAAATATCTTCTGGGCTCTTCTCTTTTCCTCTTTTTTTTGAAATATAAACTTTTATTCTTCTTATATAAGGTGTTAGGATTGTTGTGTCAAATTTTGGCCTTGACAACTCATCATTTGGTTGGGTTTTAATGCAAATACTTGTTAACTATGCAAGCTGATCATTCTTAACCTTTAAACTTGGATTAACTAGGTACTATCTACACTTTAGGTCACGAATTGATAACATAACATGGCTAACATAATGGGTTAGGGTCCTACTTGGGTTTTATATCTTAATTTCTTCTTATAATAATATTTTTAATTGTTAAAACTTGGTCTCTCACGTATCGAAAATACTAAGTTGCTAGGCTAGAATTGTTTTCTTTTAAGGTTTTTTTTTCTTATACTGATTTATTTCCTCAATAAAAGAGTTACTCAAGCATCTAAATATTTATTAATTGATGCTAATAAATACTTATAAGGTCGTCACACTTAGTTAATTAAGTCATCAAATAATGCTTAAACAAACAGCTCAATTTAGAGGGTTGTTACATACTTCCCCGGATAAAATAAGTTTCGTCCTCGAAACTTGCACATAAGAAAACTATTGTAAACAAGTTATAACAAATTGTTTTTACCTTTAGTTTTGGTCTTTATGTTCTGATCTTTTCGGGCAATACTTCGCGATATGTCCTGATCTTTTACATCTATAGCAGATGATTCTCCCATCACAATTCACACCTGGGTGATTTCTCCCACACTGGTTACACTTCCATCTCACGAGTGAGACCTTATGGGAGTTAGTATGCTTATGTGCATCATGATCGTTACTCTTGATTCTTTTGCTATTCTCCTCTTCATCACTTGCTGCATGAATTCTTTTACCCGACTCCTCTTGTTATTCGTATATCCTTTCTAGTTCCAAGGCTCGGTTGTATAAGTCTTGATAGGAATTGTATTGTCCTATAGCTTTCTGATACTTAAACTTTAATCCCTCAAAGAATCTTGCCATCTTGAACTTTTCTGTACTAACTAATTCTGGCGCAAACCTTGATAATTCGATGAACTTGGATGCGTATTCAACTACTGTCATATCTCCTTGTCTCAGAAATAAAAACTCAAGTCTCCTTTTTCTTTTGTAAAGCAGGGGGATAAAATCTTTCTTTCAACATTTCGATAAATTTTTCCCAAGTCAAATCAGATTGTTGTGAAGTCCCTTTGATAGTTTTCCACCACATTTCAGCTTGTCCTTCAAGACAAAACGTACCTAATTTCACTTTTAAGTTTTCGGGGCAGTTGACAACATCTAAAAGCTTTTCCATGTATGATATTCATTCCTCAAATTTTACAGGATTAGCCTCCCCATCATAACTCTTTGGTTTGTGCGCTGCTAACCTTTTGTAAAGCTTCCCTTCTGCATCATCGTTTCGGTTAACTTGATTTTCTAATAGCCCTAACAGACGAGCATTCATACTTTCCAGTTGGTTGATTCTATCTTCCATTTCTTGCATCCGCTGGCTGGTTGCTTCATTAGGTTGATCAGTACTTGTTCTAACCATCTTAATTCAAAGTACATACATCAAACTTTTAGAATAATAACATAACATAACTCACTTCATGCTTTAACATTATTGCATGTACATAACATATACACAGTGAATTAAACATATTATCATCCATTCTCAAAAAAAAAAATTTACACAAAGATCGAACAATCACATGATATCACTTCATATACTGACAAAGTAGTCGTATCATTAAAACTCCTATATCAATTACCTCACACAATCTCAACAAATAAGTACTCTAAGTTTGACATTATATCATATGCTTCTTTTCATAGACTAAATTTCTTCTTAATATTTTACTTTTTAAATACTCGATATAACATTAACTTATTCCACAATTCATGAGCGTATAAACGATTTCATTAACTAATCACGTAACTAACTAAAGAACTTCATAATTTCAACCATATAATTCTTAATCACATTTAACCTATTAACAAAATGCGTAAACTCCAATCCTAATTATTATATTAATGCCAATGAAACCATTAGATATGAAATTCAATCTCAAAGGAATCTAGTTTTTTATCTCTATACTCAACTATCAACTTGGACAACTACCAAAACCATTGATATTATAATCCTCGATATTCATCCTTTAATAACTCAATACCTCCAAAAAACTTCTGTTATATCTCAAGTCCTATTCCAAATCCACGAGTTTCTTATTCCAAAAACAATTCAAATCACCTTGAGGCCTTAACCAATATGGTAACTAATTCCCAACTTACACACCATGATATGACGATCACGACGACTCCAATAACAACCAAGCTCTGATACCATCTGTAATAGCCCAGCTTCCTAAAGCTGCTAACTGAGCCTACTTAGTAATCATAGACATAACTAGCTTTACAAACCCAAAAGCTTAGTCCTTCTTTCGATTACCTGCCTACAATTTCAACATGCTTTCTGCTTTAATATCAATATTAATATAATACTAGTTATTGAACCATACAAACGATCACCAAGCCATTCACCGAGCTTTAACGAGGAGTGTCAGAGTCAACTCATGACCCAACTATTTACTTAGTTAGGACGTACCAATATTACATATATTTGAACTTAAGATTGTTCATACCAAAAACTAGATCATAGGGAACTACTCACACTGTTCTATAAGCAGTTACTCAAACATCTATAACTTTCATTACATAAGCTAAGTATAATCCATTTTAAATATTAGTCGTATTATAAATGTTGCCACTTCCACAGTACACCAGGAATGACACTTCCGTGACATCATCAAGTAAATCTAACAAAAGTGCGTCAATCAGCCATGCTACTTTACCTGTAACAACAATTGGCACTACCTCCCACCAAGAGACAGGCCACAAAAATGACAAAACAACAATCAGACGCTGAGTACTAAACTTGCCTCATAAGTAAAACATGCTTTTGTGGTTTTCTTGAAAAACTTCCAATATCATATACACTTATTCAATGCAACACTCAAAAAGTTAAACAAACAGAGGATTGCCACTTTATCTAATCTAGATTCACTCCACTCTGCGTATAACTTACTAGTCTTTAACCGAGAGGTACGACTTTTTATTCGTTGAGGATGCTTAGGAGATATGTCTCTTATCTACCTAATCACATCCATTTGGTATCCGTGATCCAAGTTACTAGACTAGAAACGTGTCCCTGCACTTCCATTAACCCTATGAGGAAGTGTCTCCATCTCCCCCATAATTAGTGGAAACGTGTCTCCGCGCTTCCATATCCTATATTTCAGAAGCGTGTCTCCGAGCTTCTGTTCTTCTTATGAAGAGGTGTCTCCGGCTCTCCATAAAGTTAGTTTGGGCATGTCTCCGTGCTCCAAAACCAGCTCTACTTAAAGGCTATCCCTAGATTCCATATTTCTAATTCGAATCCATAATATTGTACTTAGCATAGTGCATATATATAGCAAACTCTAACCCACTACATAAAACTAAAAGATGCTCGAACATCAACATTATGAGATTGGTACAACTACTAAAATTATCTCTCATATATCAATTCTTGCTTAGATTTCCACAACTTTGCATACACAACATTCTTGCAATTAATCATGTATTCACATACACATAACCACATAGTAATTGATAGTAACACTTATAAACACAACATGCACAAGCATTTCGCGATCATAGCAACAAGCTCTCATTCTCAACAACATACTTGCATATCTTCTTCCACCCTTTTTACTCAAAGATACTTAATTAAGGTTTCCTACACTTTTAGGTACTGTACCACTCATCTAACAAGCTTAAACATTCTGATTTTTCCATTTCAACACACATGCACACTCACTTTAAAACATGAGCATAAATATTAAGAGGAAAAATGGAGTGACAAGTTTAGTACCTTAATTCCTTTGCTTAATACTTGAATTAATTCTTGATAACCAGCCTCCTAGGTTAACTAACTTAATAACAATACTCCAATGAAGATAAACCCACGAAATCCATAGGTTAGGCTTGGTTATAGTTGAATTCCACTCAAACAGAAAAGTTGTTTGTAAGCTGCACAATCCCTTCACTTCTATGGAGGTTTTCTTGGTCTTCCAAGGTCCAAAATTCACAAAATAAAGCTTGTACTTGTAGGTAATTTAGTGTAGAACAATAATATTCAAGAAAAATAGACATGCATGAAAGAATTATGGAAGAGAAGTGAAGAACATCACAAAGGAGTGCTGAACCGGTTGGTTTGGCGAGTAGAGAGAGGGAGGAAATATTTTCTGGGCTCTTCTCTTTTCCTCTTTTTTTCGAAATATAAACTTTGCTCCTTCTTATATAAGGTGTTAGTATTGTTGTTTCAAATTTTGGCCTTGACAACTCATCATTTGGTTGGGTTTTAATGCAAATACTTGTTAACTATGCAGGCTGATCACTCTTAACCTTTAAACTTGGATTAACTAGGTACTATCTACACTTTAGGTCACAAATTGATAATATAACATGGCTAACATAATGGGTTAGGGTTCCACTTGGGTTTGATATCTTAATTTCTTCTTATAATAATATTTTTAATTGTTAAAACTTGGTCTCTCACGTATCGAAAATACTAAGTTGCTAGTCTAGAATTCTTTTCTTTAAGGTTTTTTTTTCTTATACTGATTTATTTCCTCAATAAAAGAGTTACTCAAGCATCTAAATATTTATTAATTGATGCTAATCACTTAGTTAATTAAGTCATCAAATAATGCTTAAACAAACAGCTCAATTTAGAGGGCTGTTACAATCGTCGTCAAGCATTTTACTCTCAATATCAAATCCTACGCTTTTAAACCCCAACAACCATTCCACATGCGTCGAGGTTATTACAGTTTGTTTCCCATGAATATCTAAGATGTGTGTTTTAGGATCGAAGTGGTCAACCACCCACTTACACATCGTTTTCCTTATTACCTTGCAACTTATGGAAAACAAGCAATCAATACCAAGTTGGATCAAAACATTCTTCTTGTCTCTCGGAAACTTTTTAATGACATGAACAAACAACTCAACATCTCCTAAAGTTGACCATGTACTCTGTGTGGATATTATAAAGTATTAATTATTAATCAAATAACAGAGTTTCTAAAAAGGCAACAGAAGTCCTTACAGAATTATAGTTACGTCCATACCTTGCTTGTTGATGCACTCGGCATGTTGGTTTGCCGTTTAGCAAGAGGTATGACAGCTACCTCAATTGATTCGGGTTGCTTTCTCTTTGACATCGTGCCTAACAACATTAAAAGAATCTCAACATTTAACAAAAATCACAATTACTTAACGGTTTTGATAATAACCATAACAAGTTTGGTTATTACCAAACTTATTACAGGTATCACCAATCATATATAGGTTATCACTATATGTTGCATCTTATTGATAAACAAACCACATCTGAAGCATAAATAGCAACAAATTTAACAAATATATTACCTTAAGAATTTAGTGTGATAAAACTTTTTTGACACAAGATATAATTTTCCATTAAACTTTGAAGAAAAATCAAAGAAGTTCTCAAATAATTACCCCCCAACAATATACATCATAACCCAAAATTCAGTGTTACACAACTTTTTTGACACAAGATATAATTTTCCATTAAACTTTGAAGAAAAAACAAAGCAGTCGACAAATGAAACAACTCGAATAATATACATCATTCCCAAAAATTATGGTAATTACCAAAAATCCCTTTGTAATCACCACATATTCAAAATTACATGCAAAAGTGGATTTTACTCAATGTTCTTCATCAAGGAGCATCCTAAAACCACAGTATAACCAAACCCATAAAATAGTTATTCTACAACACTCGCAACTTTTTAGGGCAAAATTCAAATTAAGTACTTATCATAACAAACCAACCCAATCATATAATTCAGTCACAAAATAAGTACATTCAAACATAGGAAAAAAACCATTCAAACATAGAAAAAAACAAAAACAAGGAACAACACTATACTTGCACTAGTGGAAAAAAGTGCTTTGGCTACTTGTCAAATGCTTTGGTTGTTTCACAAACGGAGCATTTGGTGAGTTCCTTTAATATTTTAATTAAAAAAATTCACATATGCTCCGTTTGACCGGAGCATTTGTTATTCCTACCTACTTTTTTTTTTCACTCGCTCCCCTCCTCTCCTAGATTCTAGTTACTGCTCTCCCCCTTTTGATTTTTCTCTTGCTCTCTCTGTTCGACACACTCTCTCTCTCCCTTTCCATCAAACTGGTTCCCTTTCTATCTCTTACCCTCTCTACTCTCGATCTCTCTCATCTACCCTCTATCACTTTCGATATCTGTCGCTGCTCTCCCGCTGGTTGCTCTGCTTCGGTGCTAGTTTGGTTCTAGGGTTCAATTCACTGCTGTGCTGAATTTTAGGGCTTGATTTGGAAATAAGGTAGACTTGGGGTGTCTCTCACTCAACCACCGTCCTCTCTTTTTACTCCTCTCACTCAACCATCGTTTTTTTTGCTCCTCTCACTCAATAAGACGAATTTGGATTGTGGATCGAAACCGGAGCCAAGCAATACTGGTGCCAACAACCCAAGCAACCATCGCCAGGAAGCTGCTACGATGGTTCTTGTATCTGATACAACAGAGTAATTTTCGGCTCCTTCTGTTGGTAGATTGAAATTTCATTTATCATGTTTTGTTTCACTGACTTAGGGTTAAGATTGCATTTCTAGGTTAAAATTTTTCTCGAATTTTATTCTAGTTAGGGCTATGATTGCATTTCTAGGTTAAAATTAGGGATATAAGATTGTGTATATACTTTGAACCTATCGTATTTTAGAAATTTCGCCTCCTTCTCTGTCATAATCATGTTGAATTTGTTGGGTAAGATTTCTAGGTTTCAAAGCAAACTGTTATGGCTATCAAGTCTTATCAGAATTAGGCTGAAAACATGGTGAAGAATTATTTGCTGTCTGATTTTGTAATTCCTTACACTTCATTTACTGTTGGCATATTAGTCTGCAAAGTGGTATATTTTTAGAAATCATTTTTTTCCTTTTTACTTTACTTTTTATGACAATTCATGTGAACTGACCCCAAATCATATTGTGAGGCTCTTAGTTTTTTCTATTTTGTGACAATTATACAACTGGTGCTCTAAAATGGCCAATTTAGCTCTCTGTTATGTTCAATGTATTAATGAACTACTATATGTTCAATGTAGATGAAAGTTTCATCTTCTTTTCTTTTTTTTTCTATACTCCTTCCTGTTTCTCTTGTGGTTATTATTGGATGATGTATATCTGCTGTCATTGTGGTTTAAAATGTAATTCTTAGGAATTGTTCATTTATGGGATATATTTGTCTTTTTGACATGTATAGCATGACAATATGGTCGAGCTTATAGAGTAGCTAGCACTTGCTGATGATGCTTTTCATAGATGAACCATGTATGCGCTCTATGCTTCAATGGGAGAGGGAGCTGTAACTCATAAATTGCTCATCATAATTGGGAAAAAGGAAAACCCCATTACCGTTTTCAAAATCAATATATGTTCTGTAGATGTATGATTGTCCCATCTCACAAACCATTTCATTTATAACAATGACACCCTTGAATTTTCTGTTTCAAAAATGCAGTGCCAGTGGTCAAAATCAGTCTGCATATAATAAATAATGTATTGCAGAATTGCTAAGGGGCAATGAGCTAGTAACTAATAAGGTAATTCCCAAGGCATCTCAATGTTGCTGGGCCTGGCTACCCATTCGGGGACGTGGAAGGACTATTATTGTCAACATGATCACTCAACACTTTCAGCAACGTTAAATAGCGAGAACAGTAAGTAAATTGCATTGCTTGGAGATTGTTAAGGCTATGTTATTCATGACATCGTATACTGTTGTTGTGACATGACTAATGACTTGTGGTCTTATAGGTTGTAGCCTGTAGGAGAGAGTCCAGATGAAAGGGTGACTGTCTATACATTATCATCTCCATAAATTATATAGTTTGATGTTTGGATAGCCTCAGCTTGATCGTGATTCAAGTCAATCTTACCTTGAACTTAATCTCTGAAGGCACACCCAAATATAATCTATGCTGACTTTGCTCAACTTTCAGACGCGATAGAATCCACTTAACAGGCATCTAAGCAGTACATGGTTCTACTTTAGTCGTACTTAATTACTTGTTTAAACCATCTTTTTATGAACTTATAGATGCATTACTTTTTAAAAGATTATGCTGTTATGAAATGAGAATCAGAGCTTAGCTGCTTGTATTGAATACGGTTGTTAGGAAAGACTATATTTTTGGATGAGACTTTTAACATATAATAGCAGATCGTCTTTCGTGGATTTTTAGAGCTAATTCTTCAAGTAATCGACATTTTCAGCAGTGGCACTCTAGTATGTTTAAGTTCATAGTTCTCTATATTATCATTGAACAATGATGTAAAATATAACGGCTTTAAGTTATTGACTGTGTATTTGTGTGAAATCTGCACACCTAAGCTTTGAGATAGATGCAAGTCAGTAAAATAGAACAAAATTCTTATTACATGCAATTGGATGTAGCTGCGCTGCTGAAGCTCAGATATTTATCTTTAAATGTTTACTCTCCAGGTTTTGGCTTAGCTTATCACCTTGGAGTTATGGCCTATCTTCCAACAATTGGAATAGGAACAAATGTGAGTTATGGCTGTATATGGCTATATGAATTAGTTGATAGATTTCAGCATCTTATGTAAGCTAATTCTGAGATCTCTATTATTCGTGGAGGAATTTGAACACTTACTGGCTTGCACTGAGGAATTGTGGTTAAAGTAATATGCTCAACATGTTGAGACTGGTACTCCGTTTATTTGGCTGCTGCTCTTGAGTACCTTGCTGATGAGTGGTGAGGTATTCTCTTTTTTTTCCTCTATCTCTACTTTGACTTTGGCATTTGACCTTACATGACCTTTTGGGATTGGTGTTTGTTAGTATTGTGATTTGGTTGTATTCATAATAGAAGCTGAACAACTCTTGTTCAGGTTCATAGAACAAGCAGAATGCTTAATCGAAGCAGTGAATCACAATTCTCAAACTTGCAAAGTTTTACTAATCAACAAGTTTAGTGCCAGATCAGGGTGGCACCTCAGGTAACCGGGTGAATGAAATATCTTTTGGCTTTTTTATTCCTATCATCTTACCTCATTTAGATAAGGACAGGGCCATGCAATTCACATCTCTGTTTGAAAAACTACATGTTTGCTTCTATCTTATGTCAATGAAATTTGGTTTCTTTCCTGTTCAAGTTCAATGGTGTAGTTGAGGTCTGTCTCTTTTCCTGATTCAAAGCTTTTATGGATGATCATTAGTAAAACGAGATGTCCAGAGATACATTCTTCAGGCTTATGATTAGCATTGTTGGGGCCAATATGCTGAGGTGGGCTGTGAGTAAGATTAGAGCAAAGGTACGTTGACTTTTCATTTAATTGCCTGCTGCTGAAGAGGCAGTCAATATTTAGCATGAGAGGACCTAATTGATTTCTGGTGGAGTTAGAGAGAAGTCGTAGTCAGCCGCCACACCGGAGACTGAAAACTGGCAATGCAGCCCAATTCTCTGATCCTTATTCATTTGTGCAGCTATATCAGAAGAGCCATATCACTCCTGCCCTGACACGGACTTCTACTTCAACCATGCCTCAGACTAACATGTCCACTATTTCAATGCAACATACTCCTGTTCCTTGGCAGGTAAGAAAAAATCGTAGAACCGGCGCTTCATCAAACATGAGTAATGTGAAGCGAGAGCCTTACGAGCGGGGCTCTTGAGAAACAACCAAAGCCCCAACCATCTTTATCCGGGGGCCTATTATTTTGGGTTCATCTTGGTTGATCAAGGAGAATCACTTCCAGTATCCTCACATGATGAACTGTTGGGGAGATATAATCCTGGAACTGCCTTTCCAACTTCGTTGAGGACGGAAAATGTGGTGACTTCAGCTTCTATTTTGTCCCCTATGAATACAGATTTCCAGGTATCTTCTAGTATGTCCCCTATGAATACAGATTTTTCTAATTGATTAGATGATAGTTTCGTTCAATATTGAGATCGATGATCGAATTTGGGCTTATTTCTCCTCTAATTTAGAGATCAAATCTATGTTTGGCATGATTTTGACTGTTTTTATAGCAATTTCTGTGATAATTTTTGGTGATAATGTGAATTATGGGAGTTTAGGGTCTGATATTGAAATTGTAAAGTTAATTCTCCCCTAATTTGAAGATCATGTCTGTGTTTCGCTTGATTTTGACTGATTTTATAGCAATTTCTGTGATTATTTGTTGATAATAATATAGATCAATATGTGAGGATATCCTTATGAGCTTTATACTCCATATATATCTTAGTTTTATAATTCCAAGCAGGATTAGATTTGTACAGTTTGGTGTTAGTTGCTTTGATGTCTATTTACAAGTACTCCATTACTCCATATATCCTTGTGTACTGCTAGTATTGAGATGTATGGTAAAGTTTGATTGATCGCTAGATAGCTTATAGGTACTAGTATGACATATACAGAAATTGACTTGATAAATTATTGAAAGTCCTTTGTGGGAAAATATTAGCACCTTCTGGACAAACTTGTCTTTTAAATTTAAAACTATAGTCTCTCACATATGGAGAGAACATTATAGAGAATATAACCTTCGTGACCCTTTAAAAAAATTAAAGGGGCTTAACCGACAAAATTTTTAATGACAGCTCCAAGAATTCAATGTGGTGTTTTGTCGAGTGAATTGTGATATTCCGTTTACGTACATCTTCTTAATGCATCTTGTCCTAAAAAGGTTCAGAGAAGCGTTCTATTTAATTAATAAAGAAAGTGATGAACTGTTAAGCTTGCTTGATCGTTTTAAGTAACATTTGTTGCTGCTTTTATGGTCTGTGAATCTATTATTAGATGAGATTGCAATGGTGACTGAAACAATTGGGAAAAGAAAAACATGGTGAATGCAAGAATCTGCTTTGAGTATTGATACTTTGGTTATGTTTCAGGTATTGAGTGTTCAACAACTGTACAGAATATGTACCCTGTATTGGGACGACGACTATAATACCAGAATTGTACTTCGAGTCTCTCCTTGGTAATAAGGTATCAATGACAATGACAGAAAAAGAAGGTAGTGAGAAATTTTCCTTAATTGGACTTAGCACTGTCAGCTTATTGATCATAGTGCTAGTGAATATCTTTTCTCGTTCAGTTTATGATTGATGCTGCTAGAAAGTTAGCAATTCTAATTGATATCCTTGAAATTGAAGGCAAATGAAATTAATGACAATGTAGCCAAAAATTTTAGCAGGTTTATTAGATTTTGTAACTCGAATCTACACTTGTTTTGTAACTAATGTACACTTATTTAATTTTATCAACAATAATATTTTGAATGTGTTGGATGTATGATTTTCGTGTGCGTTTTTTGAATATTATGTAAGTGAGAGGAAGACGAGGTGTGTGGTGGTTGAAGCGAGGGGCACAAAGAGTGTCTGGTATATGTTAGATTTGGAGTGCTACTGCTGCTGGTCTACTGCCCTATTGTAATAGTGTAAGCACGCTACGCATGCTGGCAGTAGCTGAATTTTTTTTTACTATATAAAGTATACAAATGCTCCGGTTGTTTAAGAAAACCGGAGCATTTTGTATGCACAAGTGCTCCGGTTTTCCCAAAACCGGAGCATTTGTGGTATTTTACTCATGTAAAAAAGCTCAAATGCTCCGGTTTTAGTAACAACCGGAGCATTTGATAAACAAAATGCTCCGGTTAAGAACCGGAGCATTTGTAAAATACTCAAATGCTCGTATGACGTCTGCTACGGGTCAAATACGGAGCATTTGAGGGGTTTTTAACCGGAGCAATTGAGATTTTTTCCACTAGTGTTGCTCTAAAACAGAAACCAAAAATTGATGAAAATGTGGGAGGAAAATAAACCTCGTTAAGCGTTTTCCGGCGACTTCTGCAGGTTTTCACGCCGGTGGTTTTTCACGGTGATTGTTAGGGAGGAGAGAGAAACGAAAAAAAACAGGGGATGATGTAGAGAGGAAAATGGGGGTTAGGGAGGAGAGCGAAAATGAGAGTGAGTAAAGAATGAGGAAGAGTGGGAAGAGAAAAGGGGGGAAGAATACTAAGAGGGGCGGTTTCCCCACAATGAAAAAATATCAAATTTTTTTAACAAAACAAAAGGTAAAAGAAAATATAAATTTTTTTGTGCCCTAACCTATATTTTCTGACTTTTGTAACACAAGCTATCAACTCAAGTCAATTCTAGGAGAAGTCAAGTTCAATCTCCATTGGAGGAAACCTTCATACAATAAGAAAAAGGTTAGGTTTTTTTATATCCTAAATTTATATTTTTGTTCTTAAACTATGAATTATTCATTAATGTTACAAAAAGACTATTTACTTCCATTATATGAAATCACAATTTCCTCAAAATATTATCATGATAACATTCATAATCATCATCTAAAGAATTTATTGTTTTTTTTATGGTTGTAACTTGTAACAACGATAAATGTAGTATTTGACTTTGAAAAAATCAATAAATGCTCAAGATTTAACTTTTATAATATTATAGTTCCACATAAATTAAAAGTAAAAAAAACATAAGTAAACCCTTGAAATTTTGAACTCAACAAAGCATTTGATTTTATTTTTGGGAACAAAACAACCAAAGTGAAGATTCTAAGTTTAAATAAAGTGGTGAAACTTAGCTTTCTCTTTTAATGGTATTTTTTTCCATAAATAGTAGTATAAATGTTTCCTTGTACAGTTCATGTTTAGTAATGACCTGCATATATTTAGGTAGTTACCAAAAGTATACAGAATTTTCTAACACAGTTAAGGGAATTCAAAAACATATTGATGGCTTGGATGACTTGGAGAATCCTCACAAATTTCACGAAGAAGACAAAGCTTGGGATACACCTAACTCCCCGATGGATGAGGATATTGACGATGCTGATACTTTCTTTGATATGGAGATTTGGGAGAAATTTGACAAAGATCAAGAAGATTTCGATGAGGAAGATATGAAGCGATTATACTTCGACACTCATGAAAACTGTGTTCGGTTTTATATATTGTATGCCAAGGTTAAAGGATTTGGAATCCGACACAAGGCCCCAACTAAGAGTGCAAGTGGTGATCACTTCACCTCAAAAACCATATGGTGCAACAAGCAAGGTTTTCGGGATAACCAATATTTGGAAAATCCAAATAGGAAAGGTTCCGAAAGAGCACTTACAAGATGCGGTTGTCAGACGATTGTTAAGTTCAAATGGGATAAACTTCAGGAAAAATACTTTATCAAGGAATTCAACGATGTCCACAATCATGATCTTGTTCCCTCACACCAACTACCATTCTTAAGGTATTTTCAGTAAGGGATCATTACATTTATTCTTTCAACATGATGTTTCTTAAGGTATTATCTTCACTGTTAGGTAATTACCACAACTTGTTTGGGTAATGACCTAAACTTATGGTAATGATTTGGATAAGCAACTTGTTTGGAGTTTGGTGTGGTTGATAAAATATAATGATAAATACGAAGTGGTTGAACTATGTTTGGTGATTACCTATCATGTATTTAGTAGTTACTTAACCTGTCCAGAAAATGAAAATGTTGGGAGTCTCTAGTTTTATTTTTTCATTTGGTAATTACCAAACAACGTTTGGTGATTACCTATCACTCCATGTATTTGTTTCAGTAATTACCTGAGTTGCTTTTGAATACTACCAAATATGGTCAGTTGGTGGAGATATATGATCAGTAAACATGATTTATATCATAAAATGTGCCATTGTGTGGTTCACAGTGAGAATTAAAAATTACCAAGTTATGATAATCATTTTTTTACCGCCACTATCGTATTGTTTCCGAGGCTGACAAGGGTCGTATTAAAGCCATGATCAATTCGGGAGTTTCTCCTTGTGTAACTATGCGAAATTTCGTTCAAGAAGCAGGAGGTCCAGACAAAGTTTCTTTCCTAGCAAAGGACATGTACAACACTATTAACCAGTTGGAAAAGGAAGAAATTGGCCATGGTGATGCAGAGGCGGTAATGGCATACTTGCTTTGTGCACGAACACATGACAATGACTTTTTCTTAACACACACACGGGACAAAGACAAAAGCTTGGAGAAGATGTTTTGGTGTGACGGGACGTCCCGCCGCAATTACAAAGCATTTGGTAATGTCATTGCGTTTGACACGACTTACAAGTGCAACGCTTACAATAAGCCATTAGTTGTTATCGTCAGCATCAATCACCATGGGAAAACAGTTCCATTCGTTGTTGCTTTGGTTTCAGATGAAACAACGGAGACCTATAAATGGGTTTTGGAGCAGTTAATCCAATCAGGGGAAGGAAATATACCACACACGGTCATAACTGATGGGGACAAGGCCATGGCCGTTGCAATCAAGATTGTCCTACCAAATGCCCATCATAGATTATGTTTGTGGCATTTGATGAGGAATATAAAAAACATGGAGGAAAACGGTTTGGCAGCGGCTTCATGAAATGCGTTGACAAATGTCGAACAACAGAAGAATTTGAAGATGTGTAGCGTGAACTTGTTGTAAAGTACAAATTGCAAGATAAACAATGGGATAAGGATTTGTACAATAACAAGGAAAAATGGGGAGAAGCATTTATGCATGGCCACTTTTTTGCCGGTAAGAACAAATCCAAATTATTCCCTTCATGCATAGCTTTCTAATGTTTAGGTAATTACCATACCTTGTCTAGGTGATTACTAAATAGTGAATACCAACTTCTTAGTACACACTGAAGATCACTGTTAGAGTTTAGTAATTACCTAACATGTTTTGGTGAGTACCCACCTTGTTAAGTAACTACTTATGCTTGTTCCAGTAATTACCTAAATTATTCTTGTACAAAGTTCTCACTTATTTAACCAATGAATAGGTATGAGAAGCACACAGAGATGCGAGGCAATGAACCGCACTTTGAAGACTGTTCTTGGAACGAAAATAAAGTTGTATAGATTTGTTGCATTGTACGACATAGCACTAAAAAGAATTAGATTCACTGAGACAGGAGATGATTACATCACGGAACACACATCTCCGGTAGTCAAAGGAGTCTTGAAGAATGTCAAACAACATGCATCAACTATATATACGCGGGGTGCTTATAACATGATGTGCAAAGAACTTGACTATGATAGAATGCACATCGTCATTGATAATCAAGTTGAACATTTCCATCCCGATGGTCCAGTTACATGTTATTGGCTATCAAACTCCAAGCACAAAGATGCACAATACATTGTTGCTTATTATAAAGGAAAAATGGAAAATAATAATCCCACCTTTCGGTGGTCTGCTCATAATAATCCCACATTCACTTAATATCAGAATAATCCTAACTTTATGCCCCATCTTCTCAAAATGAGTCTTTTTACCACCAACCTGTTTAACAGGTTTGATTTTTATATTTTGCCCTTTAATCTCTCCTCTCACCTCACAACCTTGTTTCATGGCATCACCACCACTAGCACCACCTCATCACCACCCCGAAATCCTACCCCCTTCCACCTGACCCCCACCCCCACTAGACCAAAACCCCACCCCACCAGACTGAAACCCCACCTCACCCCGACACCCACCACCTCGAACCGAAAACCACCCCACTAGTCGAAAATTGCCTCCCTCTATCTTCTCCCATCCCTGCCACCAACAAGGCTCCTCCACCGCTATTTCCCAAACTTGTCCCCTCAGCCACCCTTTCTCTCTCTCTCCTCCCACGGCCACCTGAACTGAACCTTACCCCACCCTCATTGCCACCCCGAAATCCTACCCCCTTCCACCCCACCCCCACTAGACCAAAACCCCACACCACCATAAAGACCCACCATCCTCAACCGCCAGTCCGCCACAACCCCTCTTAAGCCGACGCCACCATCACCATCCCGTTCTATTCACCTTCACTTATCTCCTCCTTCATTCAGCAGAACCGTCCAAACCACCACCACCACCACGCGACCAGCAGAACCACGTCGGGGAAAAGAAAAAAGAAAAGAAAAGAAAGCTTGGAAGAGATGGGATGGTACAGTGGAGATGAGATGGTGGCGATGATGGAGTGATAAGGAGAGGAGATGGTGGCGTGGTAACGTGGCGTGATTTTTGGTGGAGATGGTGGCGTGATTTTTGGGTGGTTTTAATGGTGGTGGTAGGTTGCTTGCTTGCGGTGGTGGTGGGGATGTTGCTTCCTTATTTTCGTGATTTTCGTGGTGTTAATATTGGTGATGGTGATAGTAATTGTGGTTGAGATTGTGGATGGTGGTGGTGAGGTTTTGGGTAGGGGAGATGGTGGCGTGGTAACTAGTAATGTGGAGAGGAAATGGTGGTGATGACTGGTGAGTGGTGAGAGAGAGAGAAAGGGGTGAGAGGGGGTTTATTTTCTTTATTTTTAAAAAATTAAAAAAACCAATCACAAGGTGACACGTGGCAAGTCACCTCCTAAAACAAGTTACCAATTTCAGAAACAGGTAAAAGGCTCATTTTGAGAAGATGGGGCATAAAGTTAGGATTATTCTGATATTAAGTGAATGTGGGATTATTATGAGCAGACCACCAAAAGGTGGGATTATTATTTTCCATTTTTCCTATTATAAAAGAATTGAGACAATGTATTGTTGTTGTACGAAGTTTGAATCGATTGGTTTCCCATGTCGCCACATGTTTACTGTCATAAAGTCTGCTTATTTTGATCAGATTCCGGTGGGAAATATTCTCCGTCGATGGACAAAACATGCAAAGACAATCTCTGATCCAAGCGAGGCCATGGATCAATTCAAGAGCGATGATGATGTCGCGATACTTGGACGGTTTGCGTACCTCACATTGGAAGCAAAAAAATTTGTAGGGCGTATTCCAAAACGTACAAGTCATCATAAAAGCTGAAGGCAGCTTTCTTCAAGCTTCAGTTGTCTGCTCCACCAGAGATAAATGACCATACCTTAACTCCAAGGGTTTTGGTAGGTTTAAATGATCCTAAGGTAGTGCCAGTAAAGGGTAACACTAGTGGAAAAAAGCCCATCTGATGCGGTCAAAATCGGGCTTACTGATGCGGTTTTGGTCCGCATCAGGTGGGCTCGCAGCAGCTATGAGGAATATACTGATCCGGTCCAAAACCAGATCAGATTCGTTAGATACTGATGCGGTTTTGAACAAGGACCGCACCAGAAAGTGTGGGAAGGGTTTTGAAAAAAAATAGCAACAGCGACATATCAACAACAGCAACAACGACTGAACGACATATCAACAGCAACAACGACATATCAACAGCAACGAATAACATTATATTGCACGAATTTAGAATGAAATCAACAATGGAAAGAACAATTGAACAAACAGAAATTAAGATATAATATATTACAACAAATCTATTACAGATGACAAAATAAAAAGGAAGAAATAAAAGAAATTGCGGCAAAAAAATTACAAAAAACTAATTCAAAAAGACGAAACCTAGATTTACAAAAAGGAAACTAAAAACGAAAATAAATCGGAAACTAATTATAAAAAAAAACACAAATTACGAACCCTAAAATTTCAAAAAAGAAATACAAAAAACTAATTAAAAAATACGAAACCTAGATTTACAAAAAGGAAAGTAAAAACGTAACCTAGATTTGAAACTAATTATAAAAAAAAATTCGAACCCTAAAATTTGAAAAACGTAGAAGATGGCGACGGTTTCCTCTTCGCATCTTCATTTTCGCTTCGCTTCATTCTTCGCAATCAAGAGATTTATGGCGAATTTGGGACTGATGAAGACAAACGACTGATGAAGGATGAAGACGGTGAATTTGGGGTTAGGGATCTGAGGGGGTGAGGGAAGAGATGATTGAGGAAGTTAGAGAAGAGATAGAAACAGCGGGTTAGAGGGAAATTAGGGTTGAGGATCTGAGGGGGTGAGAGGAGAGAGAATAGAGGGTTGAGGAAGTTAGAGAAGAGAGAGAAACGGCGGGTTGGGAGTGAGAGGAAATGAGGGTTGGGGGTGAGAGGAAATGAGGGTTAGGGGGAAATTAGGGTTTTTACGCTATTTTTGGGCCAAATGAGGAAATGAGGGTTCGCATATATTATGCAAAAATGTGGAACGAAAATCAGATGCGGTGTTGGGCCACAACCGCATCAGATATTTTTAACTGATGCGGTTTGGGCCAAACCGCATCAGTTACCTTGTGACAGGTGCACTTTTTTCCACTAGTGTAAGCCAAAAAGGAAGAAGGCAAAATGTTTGTTCAATGAGCCCTCCACGCCTAAGAAGAATGCGGAGGAGAGCGAAATCGTGTCGTTCGATCTCAACAAGACACCTCCCGTTACTCCGCACAAAAAACCTGAAACAAGCACCTCCGCAAACTTAGCGACATCCTAAAGCATCATATGCCTAGAACATTTATACTTGGAGAAGCAGCAAACTGCATTTCGTGCTATGAAGTTTCTCACTTTAAGAAGGATCCCCTAGTTTTTGATTGGAGGCCCCAACCATTTTGGTAATTTTGCTAGTTATTGGTTGGTGCCCGCAACCATTTTGGGAATCATGATTTATTTTGTATCTCTTTTTGGATCATGATTTTTTTTTTGTATCTTTTGGAAAGTTATACAAAGCAATCTCAATATACATCTTCACCTAGTGTCTGACATTATTTAGTGATCACCAAAACTGTTTTAGTAGTTACCTAAACCTCTCCACAAATGTATTTGTTGGTCTACACGTGTTTGGTAATCACCAAAACAGTTTTAGTAATTACCTAAACCTCTCCACAAATGTATTTGTTGGTCTAAAACTGTTTGGTAATCACCAAAATGTGTTTAGTCATTACCTAGAACTCTTCAGAACATAATTACACAAGTTGGTCTGACATAGTTGCTAATCACCAAACATCATCAAACGGATAAGCCTATTATTCATAATCTGGTCAAGTTAGATATTACCAAGCATGCTTCAGGCAATCACCAAACATTTTTTTTGGGTTATCACCTAAAACAAAATGGCTTATGCGCTATATATTTTTGGTGGGTAAAATAATAATAAATAAATTAAATTCACTTTTAACATTTGAGATATAAACTCGCCCCTTTAATAGCAAATCACTAGATAAATGAATATTTACACATTAATCGCAATTTCTGATAAATAGACTTTGTTTGTGTTTGGTGATTACCAAACTACTTTAGGTAATAACCAAACCTGCAAACATGAAATCACAAAATATAATTATAAGTTTTACTACCAATAAGCAAAGGAAACATTGTGCTTTAAAACCAAATACAATCCATATATCCTAATGGAAAGACAACATTACAAACTTAATAGTAAGTATGTCCACAAAAGCTATAGTACCAACTACCTAAACAAACATTATCATTGAAAACCAAATAGAATTCATAGATCCTAATTATAAAACCATATTATAAATATCTAATTCAAGCACCAAATATTACACATCAATTTAAGTCTCGGGGTCAGAGGCATAGGTCTTGTTTGCTTCTCCATCATCTTCCTCTTCTTCTCCATCACCATTACCATCAGCATGATCAGAACCTGTGGTAACGATTAATAAAAACTGGTAACGATTGAAAATCATTACCTAAAATTGGCATATTACCTACTCAAATTATGTAAACATTTAGTAATGTCAAACAAGTTCAGGTCATTACCAAACTATGTCAAACAACATAATCCTAAAAGTTGGCAGATGACCTATCACCAACCTTTTAAGTTTTAGGAAATGCCTAACAATGTTTATGTCATTACCAAACAGTATCAGATTACCTTATTCCTCTTCTACATGTCTCATTACCTAAAACAAGCATAATACCTACCCTAAACTTTGTAACATTAGTTAATATCTAAACATGTTCAGGACATTACTAAACTATTTAAGATAACATAATCCTAAATTTATCAGTCTTAAGTAATGACTAAAACTATTTTGGTGATTACTATATGACGGCAGATTACCTACCACCAACTTTTTAAGTTTTAGTAATGCCTAAACATATTTATGTCATTACGAAACAATAACAGATTACCGTATTCCACATTTATATATTCTGTAATGGCCTAATAATCGAAAAAGAATGACTTTAATAACCAATTTAATAATTATTACCATAATTTTCATCTCCACTATCTACGGTTTTTTCTTCTGCCTGTCGAGGCCCCGTTGGAGCGGTCCCTTTCATCACCTCCAAATGCATCATATTCCTGAGGTCATGCATGAAATCATCGGGAAAAAGTTCTGGATATGCGCGTTTGAGCATTTCTTGTACCATTTTGGCCTCCACAAGGACATGTTGTGTGTTACTCAGTGTCTCAGCAACATTTCTCCCAATCGATGAAATAACTCCACCAACCTCTTCTCCACTTGGCCCATCGCCCTTTTTCCTCTCCCCTTTGTCAGCTACAAGTCCACACCTCTTTTTCACCTTCACCAATTTATCAACCGCTTCATCAAAAGTGAAGCCTAGAGCATGAGTGATGGTCCTATAGTCAAATGGATCATGATCCATCTCCTATACAACCTCATCTTTCAAATCCAATTTAAATTTAGTAAATACCGCAGTCAACCACATGCCATAGGGCAAACATGACTTACGACCTTCTGATCTGCTTATATGGGACATTAGCTCCACCATGAAACGCGGCATGTTCATTTTTTCTTTGAAATGACAAAATACATAATGAACATGTCAGCCCACATTAATGTTGATTTCCCCCCTATCCGAGCATTGAAGGACTGCTGAATGACAAGGAGGATGAAACGTGTCTTGAGAGGAAGCTCATTAACTTGAGGCTTACGGGTCCTCTCGTCTTCATCATCCATCAACAACAGCTTGTTGCACTTCTGAACATCAAAAGTGTCGACTTCACTGGGTTTGTTACAGGGGTAATACCAGTCACCATCGACAGGCATATCAAAAAATCTTCCAAGTTCTATATCATCGAACGAGATTTCGACACCTTTCACCCAAGATGTTACTCTGCCATCATCAGTGTCATCGACTTCAAGATGGGTGTAGAATATTTTCACAAGTTCAGGATAGCAAGGAAACTTAGTCTGGAGTAGTGATGTTATGGTTTTATATAGTGTTTTTCCCCCTATATTTGAGCTAAAATGTGTATCAATGGTGCTCTTAGGAGCCATTTTATGCTAACTTTCTCCATCTAGTTGTGGTTTTCTGTTCTGTGTCTGATTGCAGGTTTTAGGGAGTCATCTCCCTATTTTCTACTATTATTTGACCATTACACTGGACTGGAGATGTTTCTATGCGGAGTTTCAAAGTCCCGAGGATACTTTCCGGGATCCTTGAGCAAAGAAGAATTGAAGACTTGGCATTTAGAGCCAAGAATGAAGAACCGGACCTGCGTCCGATGTGATCGGGCAGGACACGCCCGATCGGGCGCTGGCAAGTGTCATACCAGTTGTTGTTGCGGGCCCGATCGGGCGCTATCGCCCGTTCGTTAGTTCGGTGAGTCGCCCGATCGGGCGGTTCGGCCCGACTTCATCGGGCGTGCTTGAGCGATGGTTTGGGCGCAATGCTTAGAACTGATGGGCTGCCCGACTTCATTGGGCGTGTCGGCCCGACTTCGTCGGGCGAGGTCTTTTTGGAGCTCTGCTGCTGCGTTTAGCCCGATTCCATCGGGCGTAGTCGGCCCGATCGGGCGACTTATCAGACACGCGTTTTTTTAATGATTTTCGGACTATTTCTCTGAGACTTTTCCTAGTTGTTTTAGGATTAGTATAAATAGCAAAAATCAGAATATTACTATTCATCTTTGTTTTAGTCCTTAATTCTCATAGTTTCTCTCAAGAACCCTAGTTACTACTTTTCATTGTGGATTCAAGATCAAACCTTTGGATTGCTTACAAGTTCAATATAGTTATTTTATTTGGTAATCTTCTTCCTTGTTTTCTCCATTATTGTTTGTTTTCTCTATTATTGATTGGATTGATTTCTTAATTAATTGCAATAGTTGAAAGTATGAATTTTTACATTGATTTTGTTATTGTTTTCTCAAGTATGAGTGAGTAGTTCTAATTCTGGGATTGTGGGGATCTATGTATGCAATGAGGGATTGATAGATTAGTATAATTACCCTTTATTTCAATTGTTTCCTGTGATTGAATCGTTCATGCTAGACTTATGAATTGGGCCTGATTTGTATTTCTACTTTCACAATATTGAATCTGCTTCGAGAGGAGAGATTTCGTATAGGCTTTCAATCATTAGGCATAGTGATCCTTGACCATGCGAGAGCGGCTTGGTGATCTTTGAGGGAGGTAATGTTCGAGATAAATTACATGTGCCCTAGATAAATTAACTTATTGGGTGATTATTATTCGTCTCTGATTTCCTGAATTGTATGTATAGTGATCTATAGTCCTAGTTCTTTATTAATTGATTCTTACCTTCATATTCAGTTCTATCATTTGCCTATTAGTTTAGTCACACACCCATTTTCAACTGATTTAGTTAGTATAATATTAGAATTCAGATACAATAATATAACTTTCTCCCTGTGGATTCGATCCTGACTTCCCTGACTACTTGTTAGTGGACCTTAGGTTATTTTTTATTAGGTGATACGACTTTAGCCTGTCAAATTTTGCCGTCGTTGCCGGGGAGACAATTTATTTTTATTTTGTCTGAATTATTGTATTACACTAACCTCTACTCTGAAGAACACCTGTTCTTTGGAGCATCTCACGTTTGTTTTAGTGTTTTTGGTGTATGAGCAGGAAATTGAAATCCCCAAATCTCATTCCATTTGATCCGGAGATTGAAAAGACCGCTCGTAGACTCAGAAAGCAAACTAAGCAAGCGAAGTTGTCTGCAGGGACACCATCCCAAAAGACACCTGCTCCACCATCTTCACCACAACAAGAATTTTCCATCTCACCTATTACTGCTATAATGGGTGACGAAGCTAAACCAACCTTCAGAGATTATGCACAACCTTCTCCTGATAATGTACCCACTGGGGTCCGGATGCCTATCATTGCTGCTACAAACTTCGAAATCAAGTCTCATGTTCTGAATATGGTTCAGAATAATCAGTTTGCTGGGTTACCATCTGAAGACCCAAATCAGCACCTGCAGCGGTTTTTACAATGTTGTGCTACTCAGAAACAAGCTGGTGTTACTACCGATGAGATGAAACTCATTCTATTTGGTTTCTCTCTGCGCGACAAAGCTCTATTTTGGTATAATAAGCTGCCTTCCACCATCACCCACGGGCGGAACTATCCAAAATCTTCCTCATCAAATGGTATCCTTACCAAAAGACTGCGGATATGCGTCATGCCATAGTAACTTTCACCCAAGACCCTGGAGAGTCATTATATGAAGCTTGGGAGAGGTTCAAGGATATGCAACGCCTTTGTCCTCATCATGGTTTAGACCAGTGGTATTTGTGTCAGATTTTCTACACTAGAGTTAATGCAGATACAAGGAGGGTAATTGATGGAGCTTCCGGTGGGTTTTTCATGGATAAAGCAATTGATGAGGGGTATGAACTTCTGGAGAAACTCGCTTCTAATCAAGCATCTACCATTCGTTCCTCCATGAAGAAGGGAGGGAAACATGATGTTGAGGCCATTTCTTTACTGTCCGGGCAACTAGCTGCTCTAACCCAGAAGATTGATTCTTTGAAGCTAGGTAATGACTCCTCCCATATGAGTGTTAATGCGATGGCTAGTGCTTCTAATTATACTGCTCCCATTTGTGATGCTTGTGGGATACCTGGGCACAACTGTCAAGAGTGCCCTGCGCTCCTATCTTCTAATGTCGGGAGTAACTGTGAGGCGGTTAATGCTTTTCAGTCACAATCTAGGGGCCAGTTCAATCCATATTCTAACACTTACAACCCCGGGTACAGAAATCACCCCAACCTCTCATATCGGAGCAATAATGTGTTGAATCCTCAACCTCAACAACCATATGTCCCACAAAATCAGGTTCAACAATATCAACCTCAACAACAAGCTCCTCCTGGTTTTCAGAGAAATCAGGCTCCACAATCACCTGCTCCTCCTACTGACCCAGCCATGACAGAGCTGAAGAATATGATGTTTCATATGCAGAAAGGTTTTAATGCCTTTCAAGCCGACACAAAGGCTCGGTTGGAAAACTTGGGTACGCATAACAAGATGTTGGAGACTCAACTAGCTCAGTTGGCTAGTTCTTCTGCTAGTAGGCCGCCTGGATCCTTACCTTCACAACCCCTGAAACCAAGAGATACTGCCAATGCCATCACTCTTAGGAGTGGAACGCGGTATGATGGTCCGGAGATGCCTAAAGATGATCCGGTTGGGTCCGACAAGGATGAAGCTGTCACTGACAATTCCACAGCTCCTAAGGAGGCTAGCAATGCAGAGAAGCAGACAGTAGCTGAAAAAGTTCCATCTACCACTCCTGTGATCAAGGTACCGTTCCCCAATAGACTATTGAAGACTAAGCTTGATCATCAGCTCGGTAAGTTTTTGGAGATAGTGAAGCATCTGCAGGTAACTGTCCCTTTTACTGAACTTATTACTCAAGTTCCTGCATATGCTAAATTTTTGAAGGAAATTCTGACTAGGAAAAGAGCATTTAATGAAATTGAGACTGTAGCTTTCACTGAAGAATGTAGTGCTCTTTTGCAAAACCAGTCCCCACCTAAATTGAAAGACCCGGGGAGTTTCTCTATTCCTTGTAACATTGGCACCATTTTTATCGATAAGGCTTTATGTGATTTGGGTGCTAGTGTTAGTGTCATGCCCCTTACTGTTTGCAAAAAGCTTGACATGGGAGATTTAAAATGTACCAATATTACTCTTCAAATGGCTGACCGTTCTGTCAAATACCCCCTAGGTATCCTAGAGGACGTCCCTGTGAGAGTAGGTAAATTTTTTATTCCGGTGGATTTTGTTGTGCTTGACATGGAAGAGGATACTCAGATCCCAATTATTTTAAGGAGACCATTCCTTCATACTGCTGGAGCTGTCATAGATGTTAAGAATGGAAAATTAACTTTGACTGTGGGAGATGACAAGGTGACCTTTAGTTTGACTAATGCCTTAAAAAGTCCCATGCTAGAGGAAGCCTGTTATAGAATTGATGTCATTGATGTGCTAGTTAACGATGACATGCCTCAATCCCTTCTGCGGGATCCTCTGGAGGCTTTGCTTTGTTTTGCATCTTCTACAGGTGATGGTACTCCCTTGAGTGCTGCAGTGGATGACTGGGAAGCGGTTCTTACATGTGAAGAGCTTGACGGTATTACCACTCATGACAAGGAACGGTTAGTATATGATACTCAACCGGTAGAGGTAAAGAAACCTGAACTGAAACCCCTTCCCCCTTCTCTGCGCTATGCTTTTCTGGATGAATCTGAAAATTATCCTGTGATTGTTAGTGCTTCACTGAATGATGGTCAAATGTCTCAACTTTTGACTGCTTTGAAAAAACATAAACAAGCCATTGGATATAATATTGATGATTTGAAAGGCATAAGCCCCGACTTTTGCATGCATAGAATTCACTTAGAGGATGATCATCGTCCTAGTATACAAGGCCAGCGTCGTTTGAACCCCAATATGCAGGAAGTGGTTAAGAAAGAGGTTATGAAATTGCTTGATGCTGGAATCATCTACCCCATTGCTGACTCCAAGTGGGTGAGTCCAGTTCAAGTGGTTCCTAAAAAGGGAGGTACTACTGTTGTTAAAAATGAAAAAAATGAATTAATTGCTACAAGAGTAGTAACTGGTTGGCGTATGTGCATTGACTATAGGAAATTAAATGTTGCCACCAAGAAGGATCACTTTCCCCTCCCCTTCATTGACCAAATGTTGGAAAGGCTAGCTTGTCACTCTTATTTCTGTTATCTAGATGGGTATTCAGGTTTCTTCCAAATCCCTATCCACCCAGATGACCAGGAGAAGACCACATTTACCTGCCCTTATGGTACCTTTGCCTATCGAAGGATGCCATTTGGATTATGCAATGCCCCCGCCACCTTCCAACGTTGTATGATGGCCATTTTTTCTGAGTTCATTGAGTCCATTATGGAAGTGTTTATGGATGACTTTAGCGTGTATGGAATTGATTTTGATGCATGTTTGATAAATCTGGCTAAAGTTTTGAAAAGGTGTGAAGATGTCAATCTTGTACTGAACTGGGAGAAGTGCCACTTCATGGTTACTGAAGGAGTGGTACTTGGTCATATTATCTCTGAACGTGGCATCCAGGTGGATAAAGCAAAAATTCAAGTGATTGAGCAATTGCCCCCTCCTGTGAATGTAAAAGGGGTGCGAGGCTTTCTTGGTCATGCGGGGTTTTATCGCCGCTTCATAAAGGATTTCTCTAAAATTGCTAAACCACTTACTCAATTGCTCCTCAAGGATGCCCCGTTCCTGTTTACTGATGACTGTCTTGTATTTTTCAACAGGATCAAGCAAGCTTTGATTACTGCTCCTATCATTCGTTCTCCGGATTGGAACCTTCCATTCAAGATTATGTGTGATGCTAGCGACTATGCTGTGGGAGCTGTGCTTGGTCAGAGGAAGGGCAATATCCTCCATGCGATATACTACGCTAGTAAGACACTAGATGAAGCCCAAGTTAACTATGCCACCACTGAGAAAGAGCTTCTAGCTGTGGTCTATGCATTGGACAAGTTCAGGACTTATTTGCTGGGGTCTAAGGTCATTGTTTATACTGACCATGCTGCATTGAAGTACCTCCTAGCCAAAAAGGAGGCTAAGCCTAGACTCATTCGATGGATTTTGCTGCTCCAAGAATTCGATTTAGAGATCAGAGATAAAAAGGGAGCAGAAAATGTAGTGGCTGATCACCTGTCCAGGTTGCAGTATGAAGATATGGAAGAAGGTCTACCCATTGATGATTCTTTTCCTGATGATAAGCTCCTGGCAGTCACTTCTGTCACCCCGTGGTATGCCGACTACGCCAACTTCTGTGTGAGTGGACAGACTCCCCCAGAGCTGAGTTACCAGCAGAGGAAGAAATTCCTCCATGAGGCTAAAAAGTATTTTTGGGACGACCCTCTACTGTACAAGCTTTGCACTGACACCATCTATAGGAGATGTATTCCAGAATGGGAGGTGCATGACATTCTGAAGCACTCCCACTCCCTGCCATGTGGAGGCCATGCTGGGCCCTCCAAAACCGTTGCTAAGGTACTTCAATTTGGTTTTTACTGGCCTACTTTATTTCATGATGTACCTTTGTTAAGTCCTGTGATGCTTGCCAACGAACGGGAAATATTTCCCGTAGACATGAGATGCCCCAAACCCCCATTTTGGAAGTTGAATTATTTGATGTATGGGGTATTGATTTTATGGGCCCCTTTCCCTCTTCATCGGGCAATAATTTTATCCTTGTTGCTGTTGATTATGTGTCTAAGTGGGTAGAAGCCCTTGCATCCCCAACTAACGACTCTAAAGTCGTTATGAAAATGTTTAAAAAGATTATCTTTCCAAGGTTTGGGGTACCAAGGGTTGTCATAAGTGATGGTGGATCTCATTTTCACAAACGCACTTTCGAGGCTCTGCTTAAGAAGTATGGTGTCTACCATAGGACTGGCCTAGCTTATCACCCTCAGACAAGTGGACAGGTAGAAGTATCTAATCGTGAGATAAAGACTATCTTAGAGAAGGTAGTAGCTAAATCTAGGAAGGATTGGAGTGACAAATTAGATGACACCTTATGGGCTTACAGAACTGCTTTTAAGACCCCTATTGGCACCACCCCTTACAGGTTAGTTTATGGGAAAGCATGTCACTTACCTGTTGAGCTCGAGTACAAGGCTTTTTGGGCTGTTAAGGAGCTGAACTTTGATGCTAAGTTAGCAGGAGAAAAACGCCTTTTACAGATTAATGAACTTGATGAACTCCGGCTGAATGCTTATGATAGTTCGCGTCTCTACAAGGAGCGCACTAAGAGATGGCATGATAAGAAAATATTGAGTAGAGAGTTCTCAATTGGTGACAAGGTCTTATTGTACAACTCTAGATTAAAACTTTTTCCTGGTAAGTTGAAGTCTAGGTGGTCTGGTCCATTTTCTGTCACTAATGTTAACAAGTTTGGTTCTATTGAGGTGATGAATGCAACAGGTGAAAAATTCAAAGTCAATGGCCAACGCTTAAAGCTGTATCATACAGGAGCTCTTGTTGGATCTGTGGAGCAATTATACCTCCAACCCCCTTCCCCTTCTGTTTGAGGGATGCGGCATTATGGTCGTGCGGGACCCTTATAAACCAGCGCTACTCGGGAGGCAACCCGACTTCCCCTTTTCTTTTCTTCTTATTTGTTTTTAGTTTTTTTTTCTAGTTTCGTAGTTTTGGTAAGAGAGTGAGAGGGTACTAATCATCATCTTGAGGCTATATGTGTGCAGGAACTTTTCGCATAATAGCTTGGTCCGTTTTCCCATTGAAAGGATCGCAAAATTCTAAGGAAAAAGCTGTTTGGGCATCCGCCCGATGACGCCGGGCGCATCACGCCCGATCGGGCCCGCGAAGAAATTTTGGGCTGAAAGAAAAAAAGAAGCGCCCGATCGGGCAGCCTCCCGTCAACGAAAACCAAATCGCCCGACGATATCGGGCCATTCCGCCCGATCGGGCAGCACTCCGTCAGTTCCTGGAACAACAAAGATTGTCCCCCGATTCAATCGGGCGTACTACGCCCGATCGGGCCCGTGACCAGAATTTTGCAGCCTGAAGAAGGAAATTCGCCCGATGACATCGAGCTTACCTCGCCCGATCGGGCCGACTACCGCGGGTTCATTAAATCGGGATTTCCGCTCCCTTTTCTCATTCATCTCCCAATCTCTTTCTCTCTCTCCTTCAAGCCCTAACCCCCGAACTCTCACCTTCTTCCCCAAATTCTCCCTCCACCATTAAAGACCTCCATCCAAGCTACTTCTATCTTCACAAAATCACTCCTCTCATCTTCCCCTACCAATTACCCACTCCATCCTCTTCATTTTTCTTTCACTCCATCTCTCACATCCATCCTCCTCCTCCTTCCTTACACCATTAAAGTGAGAGAAAAGCTCCCATCCATCATCCCCCATTAGAGTGAGTGAGAAATCCATCTCTACATTTTTCAAGCAACATGAGTTCGAGGAGGCGTCGTGGACCCGGCACCGGGTCTCAACCACCACCACCGGTCCCCCGGGACGAGACTTTTCCGGATGTCATCTTTTCGTCGCCGGAGCAGCGTGAAAGGTTTCAGCGCCTAAAAGGGCGCGAGGTGAGTCCTACCCACTTTCTTGATATTGAATTTTTGAATAAATTGGGTATTGCCTCTGAATTCAAGGATTTCATGAAAATAATTGGGATGGAATCATTCTTTTCCGTGCATGTTAATACATATCCTGTACTTGTCTATGAATTTTATAGTAGTCTTGAGGTTACCAAACCCCGAACTGGACCCGTCTCATTTGTATCCTTTAGACTGCTAAATCAGGATTTCCACCTATCCCTACCGGACTTTGCACGAATTATTCGAGTTCAATGTCGTGGGGAGATTGGGCACCCCCCTAACTACCACCATCATGACACCTATTTTGCCATCACCGGTGATGGAAATGACTTCACCCTACAACATTGCAAGGCCAAATACATCCATCAACCCATCTTTAAAATTTGGGTCCGATTTATGTCTCAGACACTATTTGGGAGGGTGGAAGGACAATTAATCAGGGGGGATGAACTGTACCTAATAGGGAGCTACATGCTTAGAGGGACGCGCCACCAATTTCAATACAACATACCTCATCATGTTGCGCTCCGGGATGGAGCGTATAGCTACCACATATCCCAAGAGGCGAGCGGACGGTACCTTGACCTCTCGCGCCATTGTCAATGGGGGGTTGGTCACTCTTTTTGCTAGGAAAATCCCCGGTTTTGACGAGTCTCGCTACCAGCCAGCCATAGGACCTACCCTCCTGGATTATGCTTTCCTAGATCGTCTCCATTGGTTAGAGAGGGCTGGGGATAAATATCAGTGGCGCATCAACGGGAGGCGCTCTATTGAGCTACCTAGTCCCTTAGCAAAAATCCGACCTGGGCGGCCCCAATTACCACCTTCCCATAGCCGGTTTCGACTTTCCCACCCCCGTGCTCGAGATACCCCCAGGCGCACCTTTCACCGCCACCTCCCTCATTTCGATGATATTGCCTCTACTTCGATGCTCCCCCTCCCCCATATTCCGCTCGCTCCTCCTCCCTCTTTTGATTTTCGAGAAATGATGAGCATGCTCCGGCGGATGGAGTCCCGGTATCACTTGCCAACTCTACCGCCATCCCGAGCATCGGTCGACGGGTTGATGCCAACTCTCGCCGTTCTCCGAGCCTTAGCCGGCGTGTTGATACATTGGCCAATGATCAACACCTAGCTATGTACCCCATGTACGATGACTACTTGCAGACTGCATACAATTGCGAAACGAGATGCTCACCCATCTTGGTACACTTGGAACCCGAGTTACGGCCCTAGGGGGTCCAAGTAGTAGGGGTGGCGAAGGTGAGGATGCCGATGGTGATGACCTTTCCATGGATGATTGATATCCATGCGTTCCTTTCCCTTGTTGCAATGAGGCCATTGCCAAGTTCGGCTTGGGGAGGATTTACGTAAGTATTAGTATTGTTTTTCTTTTTGTTTTTAGTGCTTTTTAGGTTAGTTAAGTTAGTTTAATTGCTTTGAAAAAATGAAAAATCACAAAAAAATGAAATATTGCTGAAAAAACACAAAAATACGAGTTGAATATGAATAGATTGATTGCTTCCCTGTGCCCCGAACTTTGTTCTGAAAAAACGATTTAACTCATTATACTGGATAGTTGGGCATTTGTGATTGGGATGTTGTGATGTGATCTCGATTGCCTTGATCTTAAGTGAACTTTGATGATAAAGTGCCTATTTTAAACTGCATGCTTGAATTGGTTAGATTGTGAGGATTCATTCTAGCCCTCGGATTTATGTCTATATCCGGTCTATTCTTGTGTGTGAGTTCCTCGTAGCATTCTTATCTTGGCTTTGGCATTGTACTCGTTGATTTTTGGTGACTTTGGACATGTGCTGTGATAGAGGCGTTCATTTGTTTAATCTTTAAGCCTCAGAGTTGTTTAATGAATCATTTTCCCCCTAGCCCTGCTGAGCCTAATGACTTCTTTTTGGATCTATATTAAGCCACATTACACGCCTTGAGCCTTTTCAATGACTATTGTCCCAAGTCTAGCTTGGGGGAGCATTTGTTGAGTTAATAGCATATTGTGTGGTTGATTCTGTAGGGTGGTTGGAAAATAACGCTATGTTGGTACAAAGAAAAGAAAGAAAGAAATAGAAAAATAAAGTGAAAAATGATAGTGAAAAAAGCTGAAAAAAATCAATTATTCTATGATCTTCACTCATTAGCTTTCAAAAGTGTTGGAAATTATGATGAAAGAGACATGTATTGGTTGGTTCGTGAAATTTCAAAGTTGGTTATTATCTTGGTCATGTTGTTGATGTCATGGGAGTTGTTTCGACCACACCTAGTCCTACTAGTGTTTTTGCTCCCCTTTCTTGGCTTTTCCACCACATTCCCTAAATAATTTTCGTACCTTTACCCGAGCCCCATTACAACCCTGAGAAAGACCTTTTGAGCACGTGTTTGATTGTTTATTGGAATAATACTGAGTCAATATGCCAAAGTTAAAGATTAAGTTTGTTATTTGAGTCGACCTGATTAGGATGAGCGATATTATACCTTTCTAAACACATGAGAGTGTGAGTGGGAAGGGCTATTATGGTTGGGTTGGTGAGCGATCGGGCACACATTTTGCCTGCCACAAAATTGAGAGGAGTGACACCTCGGTGAGCACCTTTTCAAGATTTGCATGATATGTAGGGCAGCTGCATTTGATGGTTTGCTTGAGTGATTGGTAGTCAGGTGATCTGAGCAACTGAACTTGAATTTTGCTTGCTTGAACGATTTTGAGTTGGAAATAATTGAGTTTAAAATTTTCTATCTGAGGGGTGAAGCAATCCTATTCTTATTCATGTTGTGCTTTGCTTGGGGACAAGCAAAGGTTTAGCTTGGGGGAGTTTGATGTTATGGTTTTATATAGTGTTTTTCCCCCTATATTTGAGCTAAAATGTGTATCAATGGTGCTCTTAGGAGCCATTTTATGCTAACTTTCTCCATCTAGTTGTGGTTTTCTGTTCTGTGTCTGATTGCAGGTTTTAGGGAGTCATCTCCCTATTTTCTACTATTATTTGACCATTACACTGGACTGGAGAGGTTCTATGCGGAGTTTCAAAGTCCCGAGGATACTTTCCGGGATCCTTGAGCAAAGAAGAATTGAAGACTTGGCATTTAGAGCCAAGAATGAAGAACCGGACCTGCGCCAGATGTGATCGGGCAGGACACGCCCGATCGGGCGCTGGCAAGTGTCATACCAGTTGTTGTTGCGGGCCCGATCGGGCGCTATCGCCCGTTCGTTAGTTCGGTGAGTCGCCCGATCGGGCGGTTCGGCCCGACTTCATCGGGCGTGATTGAGCGATGGTTTGGGCGCAATGCTTAGAACTGATGGGCCGCCCGACTTCATCGGGCGTGTCGGCCCGACTTCGTCGAGCGAGGTCTTTTTGGAGCTCTGCTGCTGCGTTTAGCCCGATTCCATCGGGCGACTTATCAGACACGCGTTTTTTTAATGATTTTCGGACTATTTCTCTGAGACTTTTCCTAGTTGTTTTAGGATTAGTATAAATAGCAAAAATCAGAATATTACTATTCATCTTTGTTTTAGTCCTTAATTCTCATAGTTTCTCTCAAGAACCCTAGTTACTACTTTTCATTGTGGATTCAAGATCAAACCTTTGGATTGCTTACAAGTTCAATATAGTTATTTTATTTGGTAATCTTCTTCCTTGTTTTCTCCATTATTGTTTGTTTTCTCTATTATTGATTGGATTGATTTCTTAATTAATTGCAATAGTTGAAAGTATGAATTTTTACATTGATTTTGTTATTGTTTTCTCAAGTATGAGTGAGTAGTTCTAATTCTGGGATTGTGGGGATCTATGTATGCAATGAGGGATTGATAGATTAGTATAATTACCCTTTATTTCAATTGTTTCCTGTGATTGAATCGTTCATGCTAGACTTATGAATTGGGCCTGATTTGTATTTCTACTTTCGCAATATTGAATCTGCTTCGAGAGGAGAGATTTCGTATAGGCTTTCAATCATTAGGCATAGTGATCCTTGACCATGCGAGAGCGGCTTGGTGATCTTTGAGGGAGGTAATGTTCGAGAGAAATTACATGTGCCCTAGATAAATTAACTTATTGGGTGATTATTATTCGTCTCTGATTTCCTGAATTGTATGTATAGTGATCCATAGTCCTAGTTCTTTATTAATTGATTCTTACCTTCATATTTAGTTCTATCATTTGCCTATTAGTTTAGTCACACACCCATTTTCAACTGATTTAGTTAGTATAATATTAGAATTCAGAAAAAATAATATAACTTTCTCCCTGTGGATTCGATCCTGACTTCCCTGACTACTTGTTAGTGGACCTTGGGTTATTTTTGATTAGGTGATACGACTTTACCCTGTCAAGTAGTCTATGGCATTGTTGGTATGAAAACCAATCAAAAAGGAAGTTTGCACCGTTAGTTTCCAAAGACCCAAAGTCCACTGTCCTACCTGAGTGCACCTGACGTGTACCAAATTTTTTTTGTAACGTTGAGCATGGTCTGGGGTGCGAAACCTTTTGTTTTTATCAACATTAGTTTCGGGAACGATAGGATCAACACCCGAAAACACACGTTTCCTTTTCTTTGACCTCTCAGAAGTAGATGCCTCTTGCGTTTTTTTAGCTTGCCTTTTTCTAGATGCAAGAGGTGGGGATTCTTTACCTTCCTCGGAGTTCACATAATCCAAATCATCGCCAGCATTTTGCTCCTTATTCTTTCTCGTAGGCCTCATAGCTGTCCTCTTTACCCTTGCCATCTCACTGCCCAAAAAAAATATTATAAGCATATTACACATACTGACAGGTTAGGTAATAACCAGACATGGTTTTGGTAATAACCAAAGAGCATACAACAGAGAAGCACAATTTCTGGAATACTTTGGTAATCACCAAACATACATCACTAAAATTTCAATAAACTTTTGATAATCACCAAAGATATTCAAGTAATTACCAAATACTGGTGAGGCAACACTACCACAGACAGTTAAGGGAATTGGAAACTCTAGGACAAGCATAAACCTATACTTATTATAGATACCTTTTATTATTCATGAACCAAATAATATTAGCATAGAATACATGACAAGTCACAATTCATAACAACAGCACCACAATTTCTATTAAGTTTTGATAATCACCAAACATACATCAGGTTATTACCAAACACAGGTGAGGCAACACTAGCATGAATAACCAAACACAATTAATGCAATTGCCAAAGATAGGTGAATTATAAACCCAACCTTAATATAGCCATCATTATATATTCATGAACCAAACCATACTAGCATAGATTACATGAAAACTTACAATTCATAACATCGCCACAATTTCTATAATGTTTTGGTAATCACCAAATATATTTAGGTAATTACTAAATAAATGTGACAAAATACTAGCATAGATTACCAAACACAATTAAGGGAATTGAAAAAGGTAGGACAAGTATAACTCTAGCCTTATTGTATATACCATTTAATATTCATGAACCAAACAATATAAGCATAGATTACAAGAAAACTCACAACATAACATCACCACAATTTCAACAAAGTTTTGGTAATAACCTAGCCTTATTATAGCCATCTTTACAAATTCAAAAACCAAACAATACTAGCATAGATTACAAATAAACATAAATCCATATTCCCGAAGCGTTTAGAGAACCACCCAACAAAGTTTAAAACATCACCACAATATTTTTATAATTCATCAATGAAACCATGGTCCAAACTTCGATCACAGTCCATAACTAACATGATAATTACATTCTTACAAATTTCTTCTATTGTCAATTTCTAAACAAAACTTACAACAAAACCCTAACTTTCACTCTTCAAATACTTAAATCAATGGACTACAACAAATCGCCACAAATTAAAACCCTAAATTTCAATATTCATATCCTTAAATCATATGTTTCAGAATTTTGGTAAGCACCAGATTAATGTGTTAGAAACGCACAACTCATATGATTCAAACACAATCCTTCCTCTTTCCGCCAAAATATCAAAACAAGTCCTTTAATCAATTCAGAACAACATAATCAAGTGCTAACAACAAATAATTTAATATTACAATTCCAACAAAAATCGAAATTGCCATAATCAAGACAAAACATTAACTTTCACTATTCAATTACTTAAATCATATATTTCACAATTCAAATCATGAATGGAGTTGTATGGTACCACTATTCAAAACTTCCAAATTGCCCTAAAAAATTAAACCCTAGATTGAAACTCACCTTCAACAAAATTTAATGCCGAAAGTGTTGACGAATTTGATGCGAAAAAACGTCGTGCGTTTGTCAGAGAACCGCTGTGTTTTTTTTGGGAGAAGAAAGTGGTGGTTGATGAGAGAGAATATGGAGGAAGTTGAGAATTATGGAAGTTTTAGGAGAGAGAGAATGAGGGAAGTTTTAGGAGAGAGAGAAATTGAGGGAAGAAGTTGGCGGTTCTTTGAAATAGAGGTCGGTAAAAGTACAATAATGCCCTTAGTATTTTGGTTTTACAAATTATTTAAAACAATTCAATTATGAATTTTCGTATGACCCCCAAAACAAATAGTTTAGGTAATTACTGAAACTGATTTGGTGATTACCAAACAAAGTCAGAATCTAATTTTTACATAAAAACTACTCAACCATCAATCCTTATTTTCTTTGGCCCAATACTTATTTTGTGGTTTTCCTTAATCATTTGAAAACATTAGGTAATAACCAAACTATGCAGACTGTTAAGACTTAGCCACCGATGTCATTCAAATTTAATTTAATTTTCAAATATTTCAATAGTACTTTTAATAACAATGAAAATTCTAAGTTTAAAACTCCAATCCAGGTAAGAAATATTGTCCACTTAACCAATGACAACAATAAAGAAAGCTTTATAATACTTTCATAAGCTCCATTCAAGTTCCATTTACATAGTATTAAAATTTAACAACTTCTAGGTAATTACCAAACATGGTTTGGGCATTCCCAAACTTATCCAATCACAATCCATTCCCATTACACATCAAACCCATCCTATGGGGGTTGGACAATCAAGACCCTGGGTCCATTAGGCCTAATACCTCACCAAAGCCCATGGACTTGACTTTTGGGCCCCCATTGTCTCTCCTTGTACTAAAAAGCCCAAATTAACCCCAATCATATGCTTTAAGGTAACTACCAAACATGTTTAGGGGATTACCAAACCCACTAAGTGGAGGATGTTCTACCAATTTCAATCCTTTATTATTACTCATCAAAGCTATCCTATGGGGATTGGACAAGCATGTCATTGGGTCCATTAGGCCCAATACCTCACACAACCCTATTGACTTGAGTTTTGGGTCCCCATTGTCCCTCCTTGTACTAAAAAGCCCAAATTAACCCCAAATCATAAGCTTTTAGGTAATTATCAAACATGGTTTGGACATTACCAAACTTATCCAATCTCAATCCTTTATCATTACTCCTCAAAGCTATCCTATGGGGATTGGACAAGCATGCCATTGGGTCCATTAGGCCCAATACCTCACACAATCCTATTGACTTGAGTTTTGGGCCCCCATTGTCCCTCCTTGTACTAAAAAGCCCAAATTAACCCCAAATCATATGCTTTTAGGTAATTACCAAACAAGGGTTGAGCATTACGAAACTTATCCAATCTCAATCCTTTATCATTACTCATCAAAGCTATCCTATGGAGATTGGAAAAGCATGCCACTGGGTCCATAAGGCCCAATATCTCACACAACCCTATTGACTTGAGTTTTGGGCCCCCATTGTTCCTCCTTGTACTAAAAAGCTCAAATTAACCCCAGATCATATGATTTTAGGTAATTACCAAACAAGGTTTGGGCATTACCAAACTTATTCAATTACAATCCATTCCCATTACACATCAAACCCATCCTATGGGGATTGGACAATCATGACCCTGGGTAAATTAGGCCCAATACCTCACCAAAGCCCATAGACTTTAGTTTTTGGCCCCATTGTACGTCATTGTACTATAAAGCCCAAATTAACCCCAGATCATATGTTTTTAGGTAATTACCAAACATGGTTTGGGCATGACCAAACTTATCCAATCACAATCCATTCCCATTACACATAAAACCCATCCTATGGGGATTGGACAATCATGACCCTGGGTCCAATAGGCCCAATATCTCACCAAAGCCCATGAACTTGAGTTCTGGGCCCTCATTATCCCTCCTGGTACTAAAAAGCCAAAATTAACCCAGATCATATGCTTTTAGGTAATTACTAAATAAAGTTTGTGCATTACCAAACCTATCCAATCACAGTCCATTCCCATTGCTCATCAAAGCTATCCTATGGGAATTGGACAATCATGTCCCTTGGTCCATTAGGCCCAATACCTCACTAAAACCCATGGATTTGACTTTTGGGCCACCATTTTCCCTCCTTGTACTAAAAAGCTCAAATTAACCCCAATCATATGTTTTAAGGTAACTACCAAACATGCTTAGGGGATCACCAAAGCCACTAAGTGGAGGATGTTCTCCCAATCTCAATCCTTTATCATTACTCATCAAAGCTATCTTATGGGGATTGGACAAGCATGCACTGGGTCCATTAGGCCCAATACCTCACACCACCCTATTGACTTGACTTTTTGGCCCCCAATGTCCCTCCTTGTACTAAAAAGCCCAAATTAACCCCAGCTCATATGATTTTAGGTAATTACCAAACATGGTTTGGACATTACCAAAACTTATCCAATCACAATTCATTCCCATTACACATCAAACCCATCCTATTGGGATTGGACAATCATGCCCCTTGGTCCTTTAGGTCCAATACCTCACTCAAGCCCATGGACTTGAGTTTTGGGCCTCCATTGTCCCTCCTTGTACTAAAAAACCCAAATTAACCCCAATCATATGCTTTAAGGTAACTAACAAACATGTTTAGGGGATTACCAAACCCACGAAGTGGATGATGTTCTCTCAATCTCAATCCTTTATCATTACTCATCAAAGCTATCCTATGGGGATTGAACAAGCATGCCATTGGTTCAATTAGCCCCAATACCTCACCAAAGCCCATGGACAAGAGTTTTGGGCCCCCATTATCCCTCCTTGTATCAAAAAGCCATAATTAACCCCAGATCATATGATTTTAGGTAATTACAAAATAAAGTTTGGGCATTACCAAGCCTATCCAATCACAGTCCATTCCCGTTGCTCATCAAAGCTATCCTATTGGAATTGGACAATCATGCCCCTTGGTCCATTAGGCCCAATACCTCTCTAAAGCCCATGGACTTGACTTTTGGACCCCCATTGTCTCTCTTTGTACTAAAAAGCTCAATTTAACCCCAATCATATATGCTTTAAGGTAACTACCAAACATGTTTAGGGGATTACCATAAGTGGAGGATGTTCTCCCAATCTCAATCCTTTATCATTACTCATCAAAGCTATCCTATGGGGATTAGACAAGCATGCCACTGGGTCCATTAGGCTCAATAACTCACACAACCCTATTAACTTGAGTTTTGGGCCCCATTGTCCCTCCTTGTACTAGAAAGCCCAAATTAACCCAGATTATATGTTTTTAGGTAATTACCAAACATGATTTGGGCATTACCAAAATCTATTCCATCACAATCCATTCTTATTACTCATCAAAGCTATCCTATGGGGATTGGACAATAATGCCACTGGGTCCATTAGGCCCAATACATCACCAAACCCCTTGACTTGAGTTTTAGGCCCCCATTATCTCTCCTTGTACTAAAAACCAAACTAACCCCAGATCATATGATTTTAGGTAATTACCAAACTTGGTTTGGGCATTACCAAACTTATCCAATCACAATTAATTCCCATTACACATAAAACCCATCCTATGGGGATTGGACAATCATGACCCCGGGTCCATTTGGCCTAATACCTCACCAAAGCCCATGGACTTGAGTTTTGGGCCCTATTATCCCTCATTGTACTAAAAAGCCCAAATTAACCCTAGATCATATGCTTTTAGGTAATTACCAAACATAGTTTGGGCATGACCAAACTTATCCATTCACAATCCATTCCCATTACATATCAAACCCATCCTATGGGATTGGAAAATCATGACCCTGGGTCCATTATGCCCAATACATCACCAAAGCCCATGGACTAGAGTTTTAGGCCCCCATTATCCCTCCTTGTACTAAAAAGCCAAAATTAACCCCAGACCATATGCTTTTAGGTAATTACCAAATAAAGTTTAGGCATTATCAAACTTATCCAATCACAGTCCATTCCCATTGCTCATCAAAGCCATCCTATGGGAATTAGACAAGCATGCCACTGGGTCCATTAGGCCCAATACCTCACACAACCCTATTGACTTGAGTTTTGGGCCCCCATTGTTCCTCCTTGTACTAAAAAGCTCAAATTAACTCCAGATGATATGATTTTAGGTAATTCCTAAACATGGTTTGGGCATTACCAAACTTATCCAATTACAATCCATTCCCATTACACATCAAACTCATCCTATGGGGATTGGACAATCATGACCCTGTGTCCATTAGGCCCAATACATCACCAAAGCCCATTGACTTGGGTTTTTGGCCCCATCGTCCCTCGTTGTACTAAAAACCCCAAATTAACCCCAGATCATATGTTTTTTGGTTATTGCCAAACATGGTTTGGGCATGACCAAACTTATCCAATCACAATTCATTCCCATTACACATCAAACCCATCCTATGGGGATTGGACAATCATGACCCTGGGTCCATTAGGCCCAATATCTCACCAAAGCCCATGAACTTGAGTTCTGGGCCCCCATTATCCCTCCTTGTATTAAAAAGCCAAAATTAAGCCCTGATCATATGCTTTTAGGTAATTACTAAATAAAGGTTGGGCATTACCAAACCTATCCAATCATAGTCCATTCCCATTGCTCATCAAAGCTATCCTATGGGAATTGGACAATCATGCCCCTTGGTCCATTAGGCCCAATACCTCACTAAAGCCCATGGACTTGACTTTTGGGCCCCCATTGTCCCTCCTTGTACTAAAAAGCCTAAATTAACCACAGATCATATGCTTTTAGGTAATTACCAAACATGGTTTGGATATTACCAAACTTATCCAATCTCAATCCCTTATCATTACTCATCAAAGATATCCTATGGGGATTGGACAAGCATGCCACTGGGTCCATTATGCCCAATACCTCACACAACTCTATTGACTTGAGTTGTGGGCTCCCATTGTCCCTCCTTGTACTATAAACCCCAAATTAACCCCAGATCATATGCTTTTAGGTAATTACCAAACATGATTGGGCATTACCAAACCTATTCAATCACAATCCATTCTCATTACTCATCAAAGCAATCCTATGGGGATTGGACAATAATGCCACTGGGTCCATTAGGCCCAATACATCACCAAACCCCTTGACTTGAGTTTTGGGCCCCCATTATCTCTCCTTGTACTAAAAAGCCCAAATTAACCCCAAATCATATGCTTTTAGGTAATTACCAAATATGCTTTGGACATTACCAAAATTGTTTTGGATATTGCCAAACCTATTAAGACATTCATATCTCTTACATGTTGTGACTTTATAATTCTATTTGGCTTATTTGGATTAACACATTTATATCATATTGAGTAATTTGTACTTAGTATTGTTTAATTCAATTGTTTATTTTTCAATACACTTTGGAATTGGAGGTTTTGAGACTTTTCTTAGTTTCTGTTACGTTTTGGTAATTACTGAAACCCATTTTAATAATTACCTAAAATGTCCGTTCCAAATCCCATTTTAGTAATTACCTAAAGTGTCTGTTCAATCATCTTCTCCCAACTTCATCTTCAACTTTTCGATTTTTTCTCTCTCCTCTAAAATTCTTCATCTAGTTTGAAAATGGTAATCAATACTCAAAAAACGCACAAATCGGTCTCAATTCAGTGGTTTTCCAACATCTTACAACAATTCAAACCATTTTTTTTTAAATTCATAATGACCTAGAATTTTGATTTTGAGTTTCTTCATTTTGAAACTCAAACCTTAATTTCCATGGATATTCGGGCGTTCATGATGTGCATATGATTATCAATATTATGTTTGTTCATCTATTTCATGGATTTACAAATATGAAAGAGAGGAAAGTGAAAAAAAAATTCCCCAAAATTTTCCCCCAAAATTTTCCCCGAAAATCGGAAATTAAAACTTCGATTTCACAACTTCTCCATCACAAATTCATAAATTCTTACCATTTCATGGAAAGAGAAGGGTCCAAGTAAGAGATCTACTGAAAATTCGAAAAGATTTGAAGATCCATGGAAGATTTGAGGGAGGAAGGGGTAGAGGAGAGGAGAGAGAAAATCTGGGTAAAAAAAAAATCCCCAAAATTTCTTTTTTTGGCCGAAATTAATTTTTGGATTTTTCAGAATTTTTTCAGTTTTTTTTTTGTATTTTTCGAAATTATTTAAAACATTTTCAGAAATTAGAATAAATAATTTTGGTATTTTCTAAAATCATTTCAAAGCAAAAAAGAAAAGGTAAAAGAAAGCTTAGGTGGGTGGCTCACAATGAATGTGCCCCCACATTTTCCATGGTCATGTTCTAAAAAAGACCATCTTAGAATTTTCATAGCATTAATCAATGCATAAGGGTAGTTTGCCCTTGGCATCCGTTAAACACATAGATGATGGGATCTTTGACACCTGTGGACATGATATACTATCCAAATATCGACCTATTATTTATCGGACATAAATAATACCGTCGTACTATTCACCATGTTTTCACACTTTACCATGTCTTGTCTGCAGTATGCACTACACCTTGCCGTTCTTGCTAACTTTTACACCGTAATTATAAAACCGCACAAAGAAAAACCTACTTTGACCATAATTTTCTCTCTCTCATATACACACAATTATACTTCCTCCATTCTGAAATAAGTGAGACATTTTTCTCTTTTGTGTAACCGCTTTTTGAAAGAAGTGTTTCACTTATTCCATAATGGAGGAAGTATATATAAAGGTAAGGAGAATGGTAACAAATTTAAGATCCTTCTTGCAATCCTTATAATCCGTTGTGAACAATCCTTACATGAGAACATGGGAACAATTTGTTATAATCCTTTTAACCAATATATAATCCATTTTGGCAAAATTATAACCCTTTTTTTTTCCTCGCCGAGCCAATTTTTCAAATGGAGTTTATTTTCAGAAAAAAGGATTATGATATAATATGTCAAAAAGGATTACATTGTCACTAAAATAAATTATAATTCCACTAATCTCATATAAGAAGTGTTCTCATGTGAACTTTATTCTCTCTATATATAGAATAATATGAAAAAGTTATTATGTAATAGTATTATTGTATCTACTTAAATCCGCCATTTTTGGATCCCGTTAAATTGAAATTTCAGTTCTTAGGATGTGAATGCCTTAGTAATTCATTCTTGCTAACCCAAAGAAAAAAATAACCTAAATTTGAATTGCTTCTACATAGAGGATGGACACAATTGTAAGTTGATACTTCGATAGTATTTTGTACCAACTTAATAAGTGCAACATAAGTTAATGTACTCCTAAGTGCTACAACTAATATAACATAGATGATGATTATGTGTGGGGATGGCATAGTATGTCTCACATCAGTACAAAGGAAGCTTATGCGGTTCTGCCCTCCTCATGGATAAAAGGAGTCCCCCGAAGCAGCAGGACATCGGGACGCATTTCTGGAAGAAATTATGGGCTATGCATGTCACCCCCAAATGGAAGGTTTTCGTCTGGCGGATTATGCACAAAGCTCTGGCTACTAATGTCAATTTGAGGATAAGGAGCGTCGTGGTCAAGGAAGAATGTCATCTGTGTGGGAAAGAAAAGGAAACAGAGGGGCACCTGTTTAGAGATTGTGAGATTATCAAAAGAGTCTGGCGTAGCTCACCACATGGGCTCATAGTCGACCACGATCACCAAATCCCATTACAAAGATGGATTAAAAACTACCTCCTATACATGTGGAAAATAGAAGGCAAGGATCAGGAGACAAGCAAGACTTTCATTTCAATTTTGTAACTCGCCTAGCCGCAAAGGAATAAAATAGTCTTCAGGCGTCGGACTGTCAATCCTACGGATATCCTGGTGGAGGCCCGCAGGCTGTTGAAAGATGACCAGTTTAGAAACAGCATGAATAAAGAAGAACCAATAAGGAACAGTCAGAGTACAGGCAGTTTGGCAGTACAAGGCGGGAACGTCCTATTCCAAGGAAATGATAGAGTCTTCGCCACTTCGGCTCTTCAAGCTGAAGGGCATGCTCTACTCAGAGGGCTACTAGAGGCAAAGCGGAGAAACATAACTAAGATTATTGTGCTCTCAGACTCAACTCAGTTAATCAACGCAGTCAAAAATCAGCCCAACGACTTAGACATTACACATTAGGACACTTGTTATAGATATAAATAAACTGTCAACTAGTTTTGAGCATTGTCAGCTTTGTAAAGTTAGTAGGACTGTCATCCAGCAAGCCCACAACTTAGCTACTTCGGCTAGGAGGGAGGCGCTTGTTGAAGTAGGTGCTTCTTGTGACCTTGTTGCCAATATATATATGTAAAAAAATTGAGTTCAAGTGAGAAGGGTGTTTTACATGAGAAATGAGAAGAAATACCAACCCCTAGATCATGCCCCATTGAATGGCCAAGATTAAAAACTAAAACAAACTAAAATCCCTAACTATCTAGTATCTACACTTCTCACGCATAACTTTTTTCTCTCTCCTCTCTCCTCTCTCTCATCGGTTACTCTGCTTCCATGACCAATTACGCAAATTTTTTTTTGTCAATATCAGTTTAGTGAATTTCGTCCCTGATTATAATTCAGCACTCAAGATTAGTTCGATAGACGTATATAATATGGGAGAAGAAGGTTAGTATTTCGTTAAAATTTTCATTTTTTTTAAGAATTTTGATTCAATTTTACATCTAAATTTCATTATGAAACGGATTTCATTGGAAATTGTTGTGATTATATTTAGTTAAGTGATCGAATTGTAGATTTGTTCATGTTATACTTATATATTGTTTGTTGGATTATAATTTTCATGAAATTAGATAATTCAAAATTAGGTAAATACTATTTAAGTGATTATAATTCTATTACAAAAATACTATTGAAGTGATTATAATTGATTAAAAGCTGCACAAAAAAAATAACTTGTTAGGTTGAACAATAGGATAATATCTGGTGAAGAATTGCTACACTAAACAACCAGTTGTTGATCGCAGAATTGTATGAATCTATCATTGGTGTTCTTTTAATTCCGTTCAATTAGTCTGTAATATGTGCTTTTTTTCTTCTGATTTGCTTTGATTGCGTTAAATTTGGAATGAATTGGTTGGCTTAGATCCTGGTTGAGTTTTTTGTTCTAGGTTGTTAGTCTTTTCTGGTTGTTTAGTGAGGTTGACTATGCAACGTTTGAACATCTAAAGTTCCTTCTTTTTCTTGGTCAAATTTAAATTTAATTGTTATCTTGAACGCAAGGTGGTGTTTCTCTCCCATGTTTATGCAACTATGCATTTAGTTAGTTCAATCTGCCATTAGAATGTAGGTAGTTTTTGTATCAGTGATGCTACAGTTTTGTGTTTCCTTTATGAAGAAAAGGTTGTGTTTTGCAAGAGGAAGCGTGTGAAAAGGTGGAAATATCAGAATTTAATAATGAGAGTCATGCCAATATCTGATTAGAGTTATATGAACTAATAGTTAGAGTTGTAGATACTTGTACTTAAAGTTACCCCAACCTTTGCTTAGAGTTTTAGGAATTTTTACTTGGAGTTATGCTAACATTTGATTAGATTTATATAAATTAGTAGTTAGAGTTATAGAAGCACTTCATAGGAGTTATAGAAAGTAGTAGTTAGAGTTATAGAAGCACTTCATAGGAGTTATAGGAAGTAGTAGTTATGCCAATATTTGATTATAGTTATATAAACTAATATTCAATGCTCTCTCTTAGGCTGTTTATGCAATGGACATAGCACTGCAACAGACATATTCTGGCTGGTTTACCAATTATTACATTGCCCTAGAAGAAATGGCAACAAGAGTTGATGGGTCACTTTATCTTGATTGAGGAACTATCAGCATCCCACTCAACAGATTTGCAGCAGCGTGCATATGAACTGCAAGCTGTCACTGGTTTGGATTCTCTAGCAGTTGAAAATATACTTCCATTTGATTCAAGCTATGAGGACATTGAGGTCGTATTCTGTAGCTTTATTTGCTGAGGCATTGCTTTGATACAAGAGTTTTCTTTCTACCTTTTTTTTTATGCATGGTACATCAAGTAAAGCCTTCATAAGAGAAAAATACAATTTGTATGTCTCATGTGGATTATAAAGAAAGCGTCTAGATTCTAGAATTAGGCTCACATTACTTTTAGTTTGAATATTTGGAGTGAGGAAATCATTAGTAACTTTGAATCATCTATCTCTGTTTCAGGAGGAATTGATTGGATAATGAGTATAATTAATATGAAAGCTAAATATCAAACGTAAGTCAGAAAGATCTGATCAGTGTAATTACCTCTGCTCCCTGACGTTCTTTTGCCGTTTCTTGGTGGTGTTGGTTTTATGGCCCTTTATCTTTTTATATTGCAGTCCTTAGCTGTAGATGAGCTAATATGCAGATCAAGGTGGAATTATTGCATGTTTTGCATACACTAATATATAATGTAAATATTGTGTGTGTTTTTACTCGTACTTAAGACCTATTAGCTCAAATGGTAGAGCATTGTGCTATGCACAAGATGTGGGTTCGATTCCCACATAGGTTATGAAATGACAGGTTACCAAACATAAAGGAGAAGAATTTAGTACAATAACACTTATGTATAGTAAAACCAAAATTGAAAATTGTCATTATTTTGACTGAAATAGTGTCATTTTTTTTTCTATTTTTACCACCTTATATGATGAAGAGCAAGATTAAATCCTAAAAGCGTAACAAGACCATTGTAACTAAGAAGTGCTCAAAGTGACAAATAGTAAGAGCCTGTGTGGGACTCGAACCCACATTTTTGTGTATTTGCAAACACAATACTCTACCAATTGAGCTAACAGGCTATCAAGTTGCAAATGTAATTACAATACTATGTAAACAAGTCTTGAACATAACTCTAATTATTAGTTCCTATAACTCTAAACAAGTGTGGACATAACTCTAATTACTACTTCTATAACTCTGAACAAATGTTGTTATAACTGTAACTACTACTTCTACAAATCATAGTGTTGGTATAACTCTAATGACTAGCTCCTATAAACTCTTAAAAAAGATTCGGTATAACTATAAAGAAGCATCGCTATAACTATAACTAGTTCTTCCTATAACTCTTAAATACTACTCTTAAACACTAAACAAGTATTGACACAACTCTAATTATGACTTCTATAACTCTAAACAAATGTTTCTATAACTCTAAAGAAGATTTAATATAACTCTAAACAACCATTGGTATTTCTTCACAAAAAAAAACAACCACTGCTATAACTCTAGGAAAGTATTGCTATGACTCTAATTAGTTCTTCCTATAACTCTAAACAAACTTTGCTATAACTCTAAACATGATAAAAGTTCATAATTCTCTTTTTTTTTAATTTCAACACAAAGCAACTCAGCATCTAGACAACTTAGCTGAACTACCTCCATTTTAACATGTCATCGAAAGGTAAAACAAATTCGAGGACAAAATTTCAAGAAATTCGCACAACTCTAAAAACATATTGGTACAACTATAACTAATAATACCTACAACTCTACAAACATATTGATATAACTCTAGCTAATACTACTTACAACTCTAAAAACATATTGGTAGAACTCTAACTAATAATACCCACAACTCTAAAAACATATTGGTATAACTCTAACTAATAGTACTACCTATAACTCTAAAAATATATTGGCAAAAAAAAATTCCAGGTGGAATACAAGTAATGCTATAACTCTAACTCATAATACCTACAACTCTAAAAACATATGGGTATAACTCTAACTAGTAATACCTACAACTCTAAAAACATATTGGTATAACTCTAACTAATACTACTTATAACTCTGATTAATACTAGCTACAACTCTAAAAATATATTGGCACAAAAATTATCCATGTGGAAGAATGAGAATCAATCACCACCGAGACCCAAAAGTGTGAAATCAATGAAGAAGGCTTTACCAAAACCACAAGCAATTTTTGTACTATCTAATGAAATTGATGCTATCTAGGCATCTAGCAGTATTCCAATTAGCATCTTTATCAAGTCCAAACTCAAGTCTCATTTCATGGAATTGTGAGGCTCAGCATTTTTAGAGTTTGGTTAAGCCTTATGTTTGTGCTTTCATCTATCAATTCTATGTGCTTGTAGAATTATTATTGATCTCTCTCTGCTTTATATCATGTTCGAATACCTTAAAACCTATTCGCTCAAATGGAAGAGCATTGTGCCATGCACAAGATGTGGGTTCGATTCCCACATAGGTTATGAAATGACAGGCTATTTAGAACCCTAAACATAAAGTAGAAGAATTAAGTACAATAACACTCATGTACACAAACTAAAACTGAAAATCGTCACTATATTAATTCAAACTAGTGTCCTTTTTTTCCCTTTGTTTACCACATTATTAGGTCAAAATTAAGAGAATAATTACATCCTAAAAGCCGAACAAGACCATGTAAACAAGAAGTGCTCGAAGCATATCAAATAATGAGAGAGCCTGTGTGGGAGTCGAACCCACATTTTTGTGTATTTGCATACACAATACTCTACCAATTGAGCTAACAGGCTATCAAATTGCAACCATACCGAGCAAACCGGGGAAATTTGTGTCGTGTAAGTGGAGATGCTGCCAAGAGTCCCAATGTTCCAAGGAAAGTTGGCGATGAGAACATGTGGTATGGAGTAACATATACCAAGCAATGGAAGTGCCTGCAGTATGAAGTAACATATATTATAAAATCTAAGGGGGATGGATTAGCAACATTTAGACTGCACAACACTACCAACCACCAACCATATCCATTAAGAAGTTAACAAACTCAACAATTAGGCATCAATTGACATACTTAACAATCGGTGCATCAACTCAACAATCGGACATACTTATAAAAAGTTCGGTATAACTCTAAAAAAGCATTGCTACAACTTTAACGAAGTATTGTTATAGCTCTAGTTAGTTCTTCCTATAACACTAAACAAATGTTGTTATAACTCTAACTAGTAGTTCCTATATTCTAAACAAATGTTGGTGTAACTCTAACTAATAATATTCTATTAAATTCTAAAGAAGTGTTGGCATAACTCTAGATAAGCATTTTTATAACTCTTGACTACTAATTCCTACAACTCTAAACAAGTATGAACATAACTCTAATTATTAGTTCCTATAACTCTAAACATGTGTGAAAATAACTCTAATTATTACTATAACTCTAAACAAATGTTGTTATAACTCTAACTCTAAATGTTGGTGTACCTTTAACTAATATACTATAAAATTCTAAACATGTGTTGGTATAACTCTAATTACTACATACTATAACTCCAAATAAGCATTTTTATAACTCTTAAATACTACTAAACTCTAAACAAGTATTGACACAACTCTAATTATTAGTTCCTATAACTCTAAACAAGTATGCACAAAACTCTAATTATTACTTCAATATAACTCTAACCAAGTATTGCTATAACTCTAGAACAATATTGCTATGACTCTAACTAGTTCTTCCTATAACTCTAAACAAACTTTGCTATAACTCTTAAAATGATAAAAGTTCATAATACTCTTTTTTTTTCAACACAAAGCAACTCAACATTTAGATTCGCTGCTAAATAGTTAACCAAACAACTCTATAATTATTCACTTTGCATAAAATATCATTTTTCATATATTTTCACATATATCAAACAAACACTTTAAACTCTACCATGAATTTATTGGTGTGTCAGTGCATAATACTTCATTGTTGTTATATCTTACGTCATGTGGTATGAATAGCCGAGTAAGTAAATTTATCACTTGGAAAATTCAATTATTTCTGAAGCACTTCTATCTCCCTGAATCATCGCGTGCAAAGAAAATCAAAAATCAACATAAACTCACAAATACCATGAACAAGCAAAGAAATTTCTAAAACAAATTATGAACAATCAAACGTATTTCAAAAATGAAGTGCATTCGAAAACAAACTAACCTTCCTGCGTCGTGGTAATGGATTCCATGAAATTCTTGGACAGAAGGAGATGACAGGAGAGAAGACGTACAATAGGAGATGAGAGGGGAGAGACAACGTAGTGGGGAAGAAGGAGATGAGAGGGGAGAGAAAATTAGGTTTTTGCATTGAATGGATGGAAAAAGGTAGTTTGTGTTAATATTAGTTTTGAGATCTTGGCCATTGATAGAATCTAATCTAAGGGCACTGATTCTTTCTCATTTCTCACCTAAATTCCCTTCTCACATGATCTTGCCTCTATATATATATATATATATATATATATATATATATATATATATATATATATATATATATATATATATATATATATATATATATATATATATATATATATATACACACATAGAAGATTTTGGGAAGCATATTGGGAAAAAACGGAAGGGGTGTAGGCAATTATTAGTAATTTAGAGTATTTTCATACCACCTTAACTTAATAAAGTAGCCTCAATTTAGACCAACTTTTCTAAACTTATCATTCCTCATAAAATTTACTTCAAATAGCTTCACACCATATAGAAACTTTTGTGTTTCTTATAATCCAAATCATGACTAGTCCTCTCATTAATTAGGAACAGATCTTCCATCAGAGCCAATTGGCACCTGACCCCGAACTTTTTTTGAATTATTATTAAGGTAAAACATGCATAAGAAATGTTGTGACATATAGATTGAGTGTACTTGTATTAAATAACAGGTTGAAGTTTCAAACATTCATCCCTCATATTTTTTTGACTTGATTTATCACTACTTCTCATAATAATCCCAACTAAATAAATGTCTTATTGAATTAGAAGGTCAAGTAGTCATGGGTGCTAACCTTAACTTTTCTAGGTAGGCAAGTTACTACAAAAAGAAGGTATTAATAAAAAGAAATAACTAACAAAAGACAATTAATTAAGCATATTATTAGTCACATTATGGGGATGAAATTATGGAGGTAATTTGGGCTCAATTATGGAAGACATAGGAAGAGGAAGAAGGATAACATAGGAAGAGGAAGAAGGATAAAGGAGAGAGGAATAGGTAGGAGAGAGGAATAGGTAGGAGAAAGGAGTTGTGAAGAAGAGGGGTATTTTGGATTTTTGTGAAGGGTTGTGTTTAGTAAAGTGAGTTTACATTTAGCAACCATGTATTTTAATTGTTAATGATGAATCTCAATGTATGCTCACTCTTCTCGATCCATATGATACATCAATTAAGAGTCCTAGGGATGGCAATTGCGCGGGGCGGGTGCGGAGGATGGTACCTCCACACCCGAACCCGCATAAAATTCCCATCCCTATGCATCCCCGCCCCACCACCCATTGCGGGGGAAAATTCCAGAACCATCCCCAACCCAACAGATACGTATTTAAACCCATCCCCGCCCCCACCAACGGCATGTAGGGCTGCACACAAATCGAAATTTGGACCGGACCGGATTCCGGTCCGGTCCTCGTTCCAATGGAAAAGTGGATTCCCAGTAACCGGTCCGGTCCGGGTAAAAACCGGGGGGAACCGGTCCGGACAGGTTGACCAGGTTTAAAAAAAACAAAACTCTCTTCAGTTTTGTAAAACATGAGTAACTTACTCATTCTAAACCCCTAACCCATTTTGGTGGTCTCCACACTCCAACCCCCTTCTCTTCTCTCTCTGTCTTCTCCAACGGCTGACCCACTGCCGCCTCAACCTCCCACGCACTGCAGCCTCAACCTCTCACGGGCCACCGCGTTTTCGAAGTCTCCAACGCCTTCTCCAACGCCTGTAAGTAATTAATTCAGTTTTATTTTCGTTTTTTTAAATTGGGAATAGACGATTTGTTTCGAAATTGTAGGGTTTGGAGTTGAGTTTACCCATGAAAGATCGTAGCCGTTAGAGAAGAAATTGATGTGTGCGGTTGTGATTAGGGCGGATGAGGTTTTGGATTTTAGGGCTTGGGATTTGATTTCGGAAAGAGACGAGCGGATTGAGTTGCTCCTTGCCTTGTGCTTGTATGAAACAATTTTTGTTTTTGGAATTAGGAAAGAAACAAAATAGGTCCAGACCTGGATCGGACCGGACCGGAAAAAGCAGGTCCGATCCATTCTAAACCGGAATTGTATCCGGTCCGGTCCAGGTCGGACCCCGCATGGGGTACTCGCACCCGCTTCGTACCCACGTATCCCCGCCCACCACCCGCATGGGTATCCACACCCGCTTTGTACTCGTGTTATACCCACATATTTATATTTTGCAAGATAAAATTATTAATAATATACGTATATGAATAGAATTTTAAAAATAAATATGCGGGGCAGGTGGGGATGAAACGGGTATAACATAAAATCCACACCTGCTCGACCACCCATTGCAGGTACGATTATACTCCCATTGGGCAGGGATGGGGCAGGTCTCCTACTTGACCCGCCCTTCACACCTCGCGGTGCTTACACCTCTCGCCTATTGAAGTTCTGTTCAAAAAACCTCATCCGAGAACTTGTATATGAAGGATTTCCCGCGGCGCAACAGTTTACAGGCCGCCCCATCATCATTTTCCCTAAAATGGGCAGGTGACCTTCCGCTTTTAATGAAATTGTCCCTCATAAAAAGATTATTCCAGAATAAATGGGCAATAGTTTCATCGTATGTTCGGCTATAGCGAAAACCCCTGAATCTAGGGCCACTTGTCGTTCCAACCCAGTGAATTTCATCGTATAACTACTAGAAATATATTTCCCGTTAACTTAGGCATGCACAACAACTCTCATGCGTTCTATGAAGGGATCTGATACGCCCAAGTTATACGTTGTGTATACGTTATTTTGGGTGCACTTTGCTAAGGGTTTGATTGTAATTGTTAACATTCGTGTTTTATTTAACCCTTAGCGGAAGTTCAGAGTTTTGCGAGATAAGTTGTGTTAATGTCATGCATTCCGAGCTCTCAAGGTGAAATGCATTTGAGCCGAGCATCGCAAGCCAAACTCCACCGCAAGCCCAAGCCAAGAAACACACAACCAAACTCCACCGCAAGCCTAAGCGAGCCCAGCGTCATCACCAACCAAGCATCGCAAGCCTCGCCCCTCCAGCAGCTCGGCAGCCCAGCAGCACAGCCATCGCACAGCGATGCGGAGCCTGCCCAGCAGCAGCTCGCGGCTCGCGAAGGAGCTCGCGACTCGCGAGCCCTGCCTTCGCGACTCGCGAGGTACTTCGCGGCTCGCGACCAGCCTTTGCCCAGCAATTGTGCGCGGATGGCAGTGCGATCTTCGCGACTCACGACCAGTGTCGCGACTCGCGACGCGCTTAAGACGGCTTGGGGCCACGATTTTGTGCGGGGTTTAAAAGCTTACTAAAACCTAATTTTTGGGGGAGACGAAGAGGAGTACGAAGAGGAGAGCTGAAATGTAGGCCTTGGAGCAGCAAGCTTGAGGAGAGAGAGAGAGGATACTCCTCTCCTCATCCTTCCTTCTTCATGATTCTCTTTTCATCTTTCCTTCTTCATTTCTCTTTGTTCTTCATTTCTTAGTCTTTGTTCTTCATTTCCTAGTTTTAGTTTTCATTTCTTAGTTTAGTTTTTAGGGATTTCAACTATGGATTTGGTTTTTGCTATCGGATTGTAGCTTGAACTGTTCTTGAAGAAATTAACATGAAGCTTCAACCGTTATTGTGAGATCTTTCCTCTCTTTCTATTTTCCTTGATTATGGTTCAATTTCTATGCTTGTGATTTATGATTATTGCATAATTATGCTAGGAACGTTACTAGTTTGATTGTGTAATTAATCTAATGCTAGATTTAAGAATAGAATCGGATTGTTTTATTCTTTTATCACTTTGTAGCAAACTAGGGAGTAACTTAGATGCATATCGTCTTGGTTATTTCTTAGGGAAATTGAATCAACTATTGAATGTTTATCGCGTGTATGAAATTAGCAGGTCTATTGGTTCTCTGTGTTTATTGCTGCTATTGGATTGAACTTAGACGCAGATCGGACTAGGTTATCCTTTAGTTAGGGTTTTATAGTCACGCTGATCGTGCTATTCAACTAAGAATAAGGAGAATGCGAGATTAGTTCTCGACAATAGATAATTATGGAAATAATTAGAGTGGATGTTCAATGATCGATAATGAATCGAAGTGGATGTTAATCGGATTCAAGATCTTCCTATATTGATTTCTCATTTTGTTTATATGCTAGTTAGTTTTAGTTTGTTCGTAAATCTACTTGAAACCCCCCCCCCTTTTGTAATTAGGTTTCTCGGCCCTTAGCTTAATCTAGGTTTTGAATCACGCTAAGTATTAAACTCGTCCCTGTCTCCCTGTGGATACGACCCCTACTTCCATTATACTAGCTTAGTGTAAAAGACAGTAGGAGAAATTTTATCTTTGGCCGGGTGCGGTGCACACAACGACACATCCGCGCCCGCCAAATTTTGGCGCCGTTGCCGGGGAAACGGTGTTACTTGTTTGTATTTAGCGTGATTTTTGGATGGTATTGCTTGTGCTCTTTGTTTTTGGTTGGCCACTCTCTTAGGAATGGTTGATTGAAGCTTTTGACGGTTTATGGTAAGATTTACTCTATATCTTGGTTATTGTCTAGCTTTAAACATTTATAGTAATGGTCATGACTTGGATTAGCTAGGAGTACTACTAGTTGATGTTTGTTGTTGACTTAATGCTAGGTTTTGGATATAATCTGATGTTATATGCTCAACCATGTTGTAGTAAGCTAGGCACTAACAATGCATTGCAAGAGTTTTTCTCAATCAATTTTGCAGGTACTTGAAGTAGAGATTGACATGGAACCACCATTGTCACACATGGAGCACAACCCAATGATTAAGCTTAAGGTACTAAGTCGAGCTAACGACTTTAAACAACAGCGCTTCTCGGGAGGCAACCCGAGACCCTTTTTATTTTCTTTCTTTTCCTTTATTTTCTCATCAAATTTCCACCACCACAACAAATTTTCTTTCAACCACCGCCCACTCAAAAGAACCATAACAAATCTTAATCCACTTTGAGCCCAAGTCCACAAAAGAAAACACGTTGGGAAGAGTTCAATCGCTAGGAGTTGGCGAAATTGGAACGGTGAGATTGTTGTATCTTTTCGATCTCTTAAGCTAGGTGTCAATCTCAAAAATTTAAAACTTTTGAATTTGCCATTTGTTTGAGTGATTTGAGGGAGAGGGTTGTGAGTTGATTTCGGAGATTTGAGATGGTGTTGTTAAGAAATTTGAGTTTGACGGATTGTTTGGTCATGAGTCTTGAGCATTCGATCTTCGATTTGCTCGATTTTCTATTTCCCCCCCCATTTTCAGTTTCCTTTTTCTTCTCATTGTCATCACATTGAGGACAATGTGTAGTTTAAGTAGGGGGGAGGGTATTCTCATTCTCATGTATGTATGTTGTATTTATTACTTTCAATTTGAAAAAAAAAATGAAAAAACAAAATATAAAAAAAATGATGATGAAGTGAATCCCGCTGAGTTGAAAACCCGCAAGGGCGGGTGACTCGGGCAAAAATGGGGGCCCGGATAGGTTGAAAACCCGAAAGGGCAACCTATGCAAAAAAGTGGCTTATATTGAGCGGGTAAGATGGTGAGATGAAAAAAGAAATGTGAGAAGCTACGATGAAAACCCGAAAGGGCTCCTAGGCAAAATGAGAGATTAAGAGAGAATTTTGTATTTGGAAAACTCATTTGCCGGAGTTGGTGTCATAAGGCGGAAGGTGTCTTCGGGTTGGGTTAGTGAATTCATCCTTTGTTCTGTGAAGATCTATTTATTTTGGCTTTCACATTCTTTTGGTTGATTGTTTGTTTTTGGGAGTAAGCATGGAATTTATCCCTTTTTGTCTTTGTTCCATGGCTTGCTTATCTAGGTTGGTTGTAGTAGTAGTAGTTTGTCTTTTGAGGTTTTAGGCGAGTTGTCATTTTGATGGTGGCGTTGGAGTGAGTTCAACTCCTTTGAGATCCTTCAGGATTTGAGCTCACATTTTGGTTGTCGTTTGGTGATTATTGTTGTCGCGTCTGTATTTCTGATAGTAGCTTGAAGCTAAGTGTGGAGGAATCATTATCCCTTACGTTTAGATTTTGAGCGTATTTCGTTAAGATGTGATGATGATGTTGTTGGTGGAGAGAGAGGTTGGTGTTGATAATTTGGGTGAAGATTTATTGGTATTTCTCATTTTTGAGTTTACTCGAGGTCGAGTAAAGTTCAAGTGTGGGGGTATTTGCTTAGTGTAAAAGAGAGTAGGAGAAATTTTATCTTTGGCCGGGTGCGGTGCACACAACGACACATCCGCGCCCGCCAGGATCCTCAATATATAAGAAGATCAAGGCATGGATCTTAATCCACGACGTATTCGACCGTATTACATCAGTTTATAGTTCATAGATAGGGCTCCTGAGCTCCAAGGGAACGAACCGTGTTCAGAACCAAGCGATCAGATGAGTATAGGAAGGGCGATTAATCAGCTCAGGCCGAAGACCGGGGGAAGTTTAGAAGAGATGAGGAGACCCAGTAGCTGCCGGTCGGAGCGGGGATATTCTTGTGAAGAAGCAAGCTTCTCCCCCCCCCCAACAAAAACGACCCTATAGCGCTAGCGCTTCACGTTCATTTTATCCCATTCCGGAATAGGCAGCTAATACTATATAATCTAATAGGGTTTTTTGTCAGAAAGGACTTAATAAAATACAAGTTTTGTACGGAATGACCTAATAAAAAAAATTTGTCTAAAAGGACCTATTAAAATACTTCCGATTGTTAAAAGGAACCAATTTATGAATTTCAGGCCAAAATTACCATGTTTTGTTTTTGGGTGCCTTAGGTTTGAAAAAACCAAGTTGTAACAACTCATTTTGTAATCTGTATGTAATGAATGGAACTGTAACCCCGTCTATTGCAATCTATGAAATATATTTGAGGCAAAAACTATGCGCATGAATACTTTTTTTGTTGTCCAAATGTATAATCAATGAGCATCAACAAGTGGAATTGTCATACATATATGTAAGTTTCGCCATTGCTAATCCAAAAGAAGTTGAAACAACAACTGTGGTGCCACTAAGCTGCCACTTACAACAACTACACTTGACTACACTAAACACCAACTACACTAAAGTGGCAGTTACAACAACAAACCTAAGGCACCCAAAAACAAAACATGGTAATTTTGGCCTGAAATTCATAAACCTGCCTTTTAACAAAGTTGAATTATTTTAATAGGTCCTTTTAGACAAAAAAAAGTTTTTATTAGGTCATTTCCTACAAAACTTGTATTTTATTAGGTCTTTTCTAACAAAAAAAACCCAATCTAATAAGTAGTCGTTTGATTAGAGACCCAGCCCACTGCCATCCCTAATTAAGACACAGATCGAGCATTCATAAAATTTTTGTTTTTATGCGAACCAAACAAGAATTAAGGCAAAACCACCCTTCTGTGATTCTGTCTTCCTTCTTTCCAGCTGTCTGCACCTCTGCCACCTCCACCACGTCGAGCACCACCTCCATCACTGCAATTCCAGCATAATTCACAGTTTTCCTTCATCAACCACTTTTTCTCTGTATTCATTTCTCTCTACTTCGTTGAGGTAAGTAAAGATAATAATAATAACCCTCAAAACCTGAGTTACATTTGCTTAAAATTCTTGCCAAAATATGTTGCAGTTCCACAATCTCTGAATAATATCATGTTTAAAGGTTATTTTTGTTGTTCATGAAATTCGTTTCTTACTATTTATAGAAAACCTCAACACAAATGTAAACTCCATTTCCTCACTTTTCACACACTTTAACTGATCAATGGCTACTTTTTGTAATTTTCTCTCTCCTCTGAAAAACCCTAATACTACCCAACTACCTTCTGAATGAATTCTATGGGTTTGTTTTCTTACATAGCTAACTAATCAACGGCCAAGTTTCCTGAGCAGATAACAATGGAGGTTGCACATAAAAAACGTTACAACAGTACCATTAAGAGGAAAAGACTCAACGCGCGCACTTTTCGACAATGGCATATGTCCCAAGCTAAGAGGCATAAAGGCAAGTAATTATGTTTATTATGTGTTATTATGCCCCCCCAAGGTTATAAATATATACCCATATCGGATCCTTGATACTTCGACATGCTCAAATTTATTTTGAGCGGAAAAAGGAATATAGTATCCGTGTTTAACATTGAGGGTTCGTTTGGTATGATGGAAATGATTTTTCATGGAAAATAATTCTGGTGGAGAACCCAAAATAAATATTAATTTTACTTTGTTTGGTTTTGATGGAAATTTTTTAAGCTAAGAAGGGGAAAATAAAGATGCTGGGTATGAGAGAGTGGAGGGAGATGTTCTCCAAATTTTGGAGGAAAATGTTTATAATGGGATAAACTTTTTTCCACCTTAAATTTCTTTTTTAAATCCCTTGTCCAACCAAAGAACGGATTTTTTTTTTTCGGACAACATTTTCTACCAAAACAAATGGAGCATGAGTACCCGAGCCGGAGTAACATAGTATGAAAATGGGTTAATTTCTGCTTTTAAGTTGATATTGATTTTTAATTTTTGATTTTAATCAGTGTTCAACTCTACTACACCTGAAAGAAAGAAGTCCAAATTGAAGGAGAGTACTGATGATAAACTTGAAGTTCATTGCTCAAAGGAGAGTGATTCTAAGAAGCAAAGGTTCGTTTCTTATAATATTATTATGTCATTTGTTTATTGATTATTTTAACATAACCTCATTATTAATTGAGTCTTTTAATAAAACATATACTTCACCAAATTTTATGTTATGTTCTCCACATTTTATTTCACCAAATTCAGCAATTTTTTATAATGTTTGATGGATCTGGGTGGCATTAAAATATTATGGCACCTGGGTCAGAGGCAGTGGAACTCATTTTTACTACACATGATTATTTGTTTGCGAAATGCTAATCATGACCCTAAGACACATGTATAAGACGCTAAAGCCTAAAAGTAGATAAATTAAGCATTATATTAGCATTAATGCCATTGATCGAGGGTTGGTTTTGTTATACATTTTGATTTTTTTTTTTAAATTTTAGGAAATGTATCTAGCATAACAAACTCTATTTTTTTTTTAATAATAGTTTTAACTTTTTTTCTGGCAGGATTAACTCTGAAGTAAAACCACACTCTGACAATGGAGAAGCAATTTCTAGTGTTCTTGAAGTATGAACTTTAATTCTTGTTGGAAATTGGTGATGATTACATTCATGGATAATTTGCTCTGAGTAAAGAAATGACCTATTTTAGTTCCTTCATTACTTGTAAGATTTTTTTTTCGTCAAAAACCACCTTATAAAACATGAAATTTGCGAGAAACCACCTTATATAATTTTTTTTTGCGAAAAAAAACCTCAAACAATTTTTTTTTTTGCAAGAACAAACCTTATACCTTATTCCGATCATTGATCCAAGGTTCCGACATTCACCATGTCATGTGCAAGGCAAGTGACTTTGTAACCCAACAAAATCCATGACATCGTTAATGCCGAAACCTCGGATCAATGATCGGAATAAGGTATAAGGTTTGTCCTCGCCAGAAAATGTTTGTTTAAGGTTTGTTTTCGCAAAAAAAATTATAAAGTGGTTTCTCACAAATTTCATGTTTTTATAAGGTGGTTTTTGACAAAAAAATCCTTATTTTATGTGTGTTTTTTCTGAAATGCTATATGTTTTAGCTACACATATATGCTCTTGAAACTTACCCTTTTTTTTGTGGCGAATTGGTAGCATTAAGGAGTCTTTTCTTGCCTGTTGCTAATACAGATGTTATAATACTGGTCAGGCTTGTAATGCATTTAGTGTTAGCTATTATCTGAGTTAATGCTGCAGTGATTAGTCTGTTTTCTTTAAAAGAATTCTTTTATATGCTCTGTTTTGTTCAGTTTTTTCTATTGGGTGACGGAAGCATGGTTTGTTTGGAGTTGGGGTTATTCATAATTGTCGACACTGTATTGTGGCAAATATATGGAGTTATGGACTGCTCGTTTTTGGACCTTTTGGTTGGAGATAAATGCCACTATTGGCAATTGTCTTATCTTGAAAGAGTGAAACCATTTGGACGTGCACTGAAGTGAAGTGATATTTCGTTGTGCACGTGGAGGCTTTGTGGATTTCAAAGGAACGGTTTTTGAATGGAGTATTATTGTTATAGAAAATACATTTCAGCAGAAATAAGTTTTAGAATTTCATTTTCCTTCATTGTTCAATTGGCAGAAATATTCAGTAGGGAAGGGAGTGGGGGAGATTAAGGGGAGGGGATAACATGAAGAGAAGAGGAAGGTAAGTCATGTGGTAGATAATGTGGCCTTATGTTTCTCAGGTGAAAAGAGCAAGACCTCAAACTTGTTTAGCTCCCCTGTTTCTATATAGCTACCAATACTACTGCCATCACTTAAATTTCTGTTACACATGTTCTCCTACTAACTGAGTTGGTAACTACAAGTTGTATAATTTTTCAGTTGTACTCTTTGATCTATGATAAAATGAAATCTTTGTAAATATCAGGGTTTTGAGCAGGCTTCCGTGTCAACAAATACCCTGTTGCATGAGATATCACATGGTGAAATGCTAGATGATGGGGCGCTTGGTGGCATTGGTGCTAAAGAGGTGAGCTTATACTGTTGATAAGTGAACTAGTTACCAAAGTTTATCATTTTAGATTGAGCTTTCTGCTTTGTTTATTAGTTAGGTGTATACTTGTGAATTTGGGATGTACCAAAGATGTTCATCCTTCTATTTATTTCTTTTTGATTGGATCAAAATTTAGAAGTGTATTATCTGTAATGTGCAGCGATCCCGAGACTTATCTGACTGCAATTCAAATTTGCCGAGATACATTGAATACTGGGTGCCTGTAGGTCTTTCATATGTACAGCTTGAGAAGTACTGTGAGACATTGCTTAAAAAGTCGATGTTGTTATGCTCAAATCTAAAGAAAGGAATACTTGATGATCTCGATGATATTCTTACTACGATCAGGAAGGTTGTTTATTCATTCTACAAATTTTACTCAAATTTTATTACTAAAGCAGTTTTATCTGTTCTTTTTATTTATGTTTTTAAGTTCTCACCAGCTTTTGCTTATATGACTATAGTTGGTTCTAATTCTTCTGAAAGACACAGCATTGTTTTCTATTTCAGTGCTGTGACCACCCATACCTAGTAGATTCGTCTTTGCAGAAGTTTGTCAATGACGGACATCCAGTTGGTAATTGTCTGAGTAATGATATCGAAGTCAGTGGGAAGTTTTTACTGCTTCATAAATTGCTTCAAAAGGTTAAGGAGAAACAACTAAGAGTGCTGATTGTCTTTCAGGTATGTGATTAATGTTCTCTCATTCTTTTATTATATTTGACCCGTTGGATATATGGGTCACCTTGGGTGATGAAATCAAATATCTTCTCTGATATGCTTTTCTTGACTATGCATCAAGTCTTTCTTAGCTAACAGCCTTTGCTTGTCACTTTTTTCTTCTTTTGATGTTCTTATACTTCAGTATTACCTGATTAAGATATGGCCTTATTAAGTGCATTGCTAGGTGTTTTTGCTGTACGCTTGAGAGTTCTGGCAGCTGATCAATAACATTGACTTGTACACTCTTAATTTATGTGGTAGACACTTAATTTATTGGCATCTATTGTCATTTTTTGGAAATTGTGCTTATCGTTTGATCTGAGAAATTCTCAACCATACAACAATCTGATAACACATGTGATTGGGTGTTGATCTCATTCCCGAAAACTTTACTTCCTTTGTTCTTCTTTATTGTGACACTTTTATTTTGGAAAGTTTCACAATTATTGCAGCAATTCTATTCTTGGGAAGTGTTACAAGATTGCTCTTACAGAACCCGCTTGTTTATCTGCTTCTCTCTCTTCTCTTTTCTAATCACATGGGGTCTTTTGGCCCAAAATTACCCCTTTTTCTTTATTTTGTGCTAGCCTATCAACTTGCAATTGTTGCAATAAATAAAGAACAGAGGAAGTACTTGATTATTTGATTTAGATGTCTTTGTTGCTACAGAGCTGGCCTATCTTTCTATTTAGATGATGATAAGATATCTCATCAAATCCTCCGAATATTGTAGCACTGCCACATTCAGGATCTTATATCTTTTCTGTTCATATTGTGGAAAGTGCGTCTCCTTCACGTTTCTTGATGTCATGGTCTGTGTTAGCATAATAAAGATTAATGTTCTGTGTTTGAAAATTTTTTAATTGCTTCCAACATACAATCTAAGAGAATATATTGCAGTCGAATGATTCAAAACTGCACTCCATGAAGCTTCAACACATTCTAGATGACTTAATTTGTGCAAATGTTGGTGAAGATTGTTACATACAAATCTATAGAGAATTCGACTCTACCAAGAAGCGGGCTGCAGTCGATCTTTTCAATGATAGAGAGAGCGGGAAGCTTGTGATGCTAATTGAGAAAAGTTCTTGTCAACCAAGCATCAAACTCTCATCAGTGGACTGTGTCATCCTTTTTAATAGTGATTGGAGTCCAATCCATGACATTAAGTCTCTGCGAAAGATGTCAATCCAATCAAAGTTTGATCATTTAAAGGTATTTCGTTTGTATTCATCAAAAAGTGTGGAAGAAAAAGCTCTAATTTTGGCAAAGAAAGGTGCTGCTCTTGAGTGCAACTCGAACACTTTTAGTCACAATATTAATCATATGCTGCTTCTCTGGGGTACCTCCTATTTGTTCAGTAAACTTGATGAATTGCATAGCCAGTGCTCATCAATTGCCAATTTTAACCTTCTGTCTGAGGATAAATTGGTACTTGATGTCTTCAATGAGTTGTCAGCGCTATTATCTTGTCCCGATAGTGATAATATGAGCTGTTCATTGATCTCAAAAGTTCAAGAGGTAAATGATGATTACTCTCGGGATATAGCTTTACACAGAGAACAAGATGAACCCATTAGAGATGATGATTTACCCCCAATAACAGTATGGGCTAGTCTACTTGAAGGAAGGAATCCTCAGTGGAAACTTTTACCAAGCTCATCAGAGAGAAGAAGAAGAGGTAAACTCTCAGCTAGCGCATCTCAATATGTTGAATTTAAAAATGAAGATTCAAAGGTGCTAAGTAAAAAGACTCACGTTCGAGAGAAATCGTTTTGTTCAAAACTCAAGGTAAAAAAAGTATGTAGATCATCTCCAGGCAAAAGAGCTGGCAAAAAAGCTGGTATGTGTTGTATCTCTCTGATATCCATGATGATATCTGCTATTGTATCTATGGGATCATGGGCATAAAAAGACTAACAAGCATTATTTGCCTTTTTGGTGCAATTCAGGTCATCCAAAGTCTCGTGATAGTGCTGTTAAATTGTCCTCCTGCAGAGGAGACTACAATAGCCCAAGTCAAATAGAGAACACTTGCATACGGAGGATGAGAGAACTTATACTAAAGCAGAAAAAAGTAATTCGTGAATTTTATAGGACTAAGAGGGAGGAAAGGGAGAAGTTGGAAGAAGAGCACCAGCTCGAACTGGAGCTTATAAATCAAAGATATAGAGAGACTGCCCTTAAGCAAGAGAAACTTAAGATGTTGGATCTCATTTACGAACAAAAACTTGAAGAACACAATCATCAGATGGACACAAAGAGGAAGGAGCTGGAAGATGAGCATTCGGCATCAAGGATAAAGGAAAAACAATTGAAAGATAAGCTGTTTGCTTTGTTGAAGACAGAGAATTTGGGGACACCAACCACATCACTTGTCAAGTTGTCCTTTTTGGAAGCTGCACTGGGACAGCAAACTGTTGATTTTATTGAAGATTCTGTTGTTTCGACAATCATGATTTCGGAAACTACTTCTGTCGCGGAAAGCAAGCATTCCCAAGAGATTGTACTGGGCATGATGAATGCATCTGTGCAATGCGATAAACCCGAATGTTCTGATCAGGTGCTGACAGAAACAGATATCTTATCTGTAAAGTCTAATGAAGAAAATGATGCTGTATCCATGCGCACAGAAGAAGTACCTAATACAAGAAAACCTAATGATATTATTCCTGTTCCTGCTAATAGAGCTTCTACTTCCATATCCCTTTGTGAAAATCAATGTCAAGCTACACTGCAAGCATCCAACAGAGATATTGAGGGGGATAGCTCCAGAAACATGGATTCCTCTAAAGAAATTATGCATGGTATGACACCCATGTGCCCAGTGCGTGGGTCTTTGGAATCTGATGGTGAGAATGACGTAGCAGTAGTGCCATCTGGGGAAGTGCTTTACACTTACACTGAGGTGCTAAATCGTGGATCTAACTTGTGCACCTCAGAAGAAGCTCAACTTCATACATCATCTGGGAACAGCTATGCAGAATCCTTATCAAATTTCCCACATAAAGAGGTGCAAGAACGGGAGTGTAACGTCAAAGCACTTGTTGGAGCAACTAATGCAGAAGCTGAGATAGGAGGTGCTGCAGACTTGGGTACTATTGTCCCTGCAGCTTGGAGGCAGAGGATAGAACAGCTGCAGGATGAGCACTGTAACACTGAAGCTGCTGTTATGGTATCTAATGGAGAGGCTGAGATGAGTGGTGCTGCAGACTTGGGTACTACTGGCACTGTGGGTACGCAGCAGACAATAGAAGAGCTGCCGGCCCTTCCTCCATCTAGATTAAATGGCGGCAGCCAAGTCTTAGTCCAGCCACAAACATGCTTAAGGTTTGGTAATTCCTCACAATTAGAGCAGGTACTACAACTTCTCATGGTCGGAGCTTTTTTTATTTTAAGTTGTCAATTGTTGTATCTCTTCAGCTTTCAGATAATTGTTGGCGTTCAACAAATTTGTCTGTGATCTTGTATTTTCCCATCATCAAAAGTACAAGAGGAACCTCCTCTCTCAACCACCAACCACCTTTCTTTTCCCCTAATTGAAACAGGAAAACGAGAAAACTATTGATATGCTGTATTTAAAAAAATATGATTTTAAACTACTAGTATACTGTTGCTCCACATTCTAGCACATACATTTAAATCTTGTTTTCTACCTAGGCCCTGCTATGTGTTATAGTAGTTCTGTAGTTGTTTAATCCTCCAAATCAATTGTTGGCTTCTCTTTAGATTGGATGCAACAAGGACTATCAAGTTCTTTTGGTAATCGAGTTTATAAAGCCTTTTGGACTTCTTTTACAGAAAGGGTTCTTATTGATGTGAGTCTTTCATGAATGTAGCATGGTGTCCTGCATCCCAAGACTATATTTATATATATATGGAGAATTTGTCAGAAACAACCTTTTAAATACAAGTTTTTACGAGAAACAACCTTTTAAAATATATTTGGCAAAAGAAGACCTTAAATTTTTTTTTTTTGCGAGGAACAATCTTCACCCATCTTCCGGCATTGACCAAGTATTTTCTGGTGTTGACTCACTAAAACCAAACATGTGCTGGGTACATGACCCGCATATCTTATAATTCAACCCTATTTCCCTCCATTATTTGGCATTGACCAAGTATTTTTCGGCGTTGACTCCATCCGTATATGTTGGGATGATGGAGGGAAATGGGGTTGAAACATAAGAGATGTGGGTCATGTGCCCTGCACATGTTTGGTTTTAATGAGTCAACACCGAAAAATAGTCAAATACTAATGCTATAAAATCAGTCAGGTTGTTCCTCACAATTTTTTTTAAGGTCTTCTTTTGCCAGATATACTATCATTTTATTCCCTTGCCGGGCCAGTCTTCCAAAAGGATTATATTTTCAGGAAAAAGGATTATCATGTAATATCTTAAAAATGGATTATAATTTCACTGGCGGCATGGGTAATCATAAATAATATGGAAGTGCACATAAACTCAATATGATAAGGGATCTAGGGACTAGGATATGCCGAGAATGCTATATAGAAGTATTCTGGTAGTTCTATGTCACTTGTATCAGTAATGCCTTAATTTTAATACATACAATTAATTGAATTAGTCTTCGTTGAAGCTTACTCCTTTCTTGAAGTATAATGTTCCAAATGGTACACAATTTAAGGAGATGGTCTTAAAAAGGAGTAGCATTAAAGGTAATGCAGTGCTTGTACATCCATTGGCAAGAGAAAGAGATTCACTTAAAAAGATCAGTGAGAGCAAAATGGTTACAATCATAAGACCACATGAGAAATTTGAGCAAGCGACTATATGCTCTTTCTTCTTTGTTCGACTACTTGTTTTCTCATTATATAGTTTCTGTTTGTGTATGCAGCTGATGGTTTCCGCAAATCTTCCTTGTAATGAAATCAGGCAGAGTCCTGGAGCTTCTGGTGTATCAAACTGTCAAAATTTTAGAGTCCTTGCCGAAGGTCAGACTCGGATGCCTTTGAGGAATCTGGAATTGTGTGATCATCCTGTGGTGCAGACACAATGGCAGTATGCTGGTCGGGAGCAGCCACATTTTTCAAATTCTGGTGCTGCAGCTAACATGCAGTCAGCCAATAGCTATCTTCAAGGTTCCTCAATTTTGAGATATAATCTGCGTCCATATGCTGCCTCTGATCCACTACAGAATGAGCTAGTAAGCATGAAAAAGGAGGAGGAAAAAGTTATTAAGACTCATGATGACAAGGTAGTGATCTTTAGTTTTATTCTATCTTTCTGTTCTTTTTCTTCTCGCAAAACTTTATTCACGTATTACATTGTTTGAACAGATGATACGCCTTAAGTCTGCCTGTGAAAAGGATATTCAGGAGATTCATAAGAAGTATGATCTGTTGCTTAGGGAAGCTGACAATACATTGGTGCAGAAGAAACTGGAGCTGGAATCTGATTACAAAAAAGTTTATGCCCACAAGCTATTAGCTGATTCTCTGAAGTACACGAATCAGAAGCAGACAACATCTTCAGTGCCACAAGGTATGAAATGTGACCGCTTTTCGGCTTTACCTCATTTCTTTGAAATGCAACGCCAAGATCTTGGTATGATCATACCACAATTTACATTACCCATGCTTTCCCTGTAAAAGTCAACTCATCGAGCTGTTTACTTGACAGTACAATCTTGATATAAGACAATTAATAATCAATTCCGTCGCTCCATGAAGTTTGAACCAGAGAGTCATTTGAGATAAGGATTACAGTACCATAGACATTTTTATAGTTTGTTCTGATAGTCAGGCAGTTCATATTTCCCTTGCCTCACTTTTGCAATGCTGATGCTTGACATTTTAACATTTTGTAGGATGTGACTGTGTGAGGCATTAGTTTCTATTGTCCCTTATAAAACATGTGTAAATCTATCTTTCTGCTCCTGATTTTCATATTTATGGTAGCAAATACGCAATATATGTAATGTTTTTTCCTACTTCGTCTTAGATGACTTGCTTGAATATTATCCTGTTTGACGGTGAATTCACAATGTCAAATGATATTACAATGTCCTGCTTGACATAAGTTCTAAAGAAAACCTCGCATATGTGCTTGCAGAAGCTCTATTGAGTGCAGTGCTTCAGTTTGTTCCACTGCAGTTCATCTTGCCTCCGCAAAGGCCTTTGGTGGCGAGTGGTGAACCCACGGCACCACCTGTTCAGGTGGTTCACCAGTTATCTGAACTTGTTCCTTTTGATGCAACCAGACCAAAGAACTGCTCTACATTATATAACGCAGGAAATCCGCTTGCTGGTTACTATGCTAGGTCATCAGCCCCACACCTCCGGCCGCCCAGACCAGTAACCTCTTCTGTCTGGCCACATGGATCATCGCTTCAGGATTATGGCGCCCCACAAAATACTTCTCTGCTGTAGCATTTTGGTATATTATTATTTTGGGACCAGGTTTTTTTGACGTATATAGTAGTCGCAGGGTTAACTTATTTATGGAGCTGATATGAGATCTGACTATTAATAGGGTGAAAAGGGCTTTGTTTTTTTTGGGGAAGATGTTCTGTAGCATCCTTGTTGAAGATATATAGATACTATCTTACTGTAAAATGTACATGACTTGCTATGTCCGTCTGAGAAGCTGTAAAGAGCTTTTCGATTTTGTATAGCTTTCCACCAGATAGTCGGTTAATTGTGAGAAAGAAGCGTTCAAACTTACTTCTGCTCATATGCTGTTTTTCAATGCTATTTTTCCTAGACAAGCTCGCCGTATTTGCAAGGAAGCTGGTCGTCATGCTGTGTCTTTAGGGGTTTGGAATTTCAGCACTCAGCCTGGCTGCCTGGAAACTTCAAACTGGTAACAGTCTAGCTTTCACAGATGATACTTTTTTTTTTTGAGGGGATTCATAGATGATACTTAGCACTTTGATAAACCAATTGAAATGAAGCACTTAATACACAGCTTAAACTCGACGCAGAAGAATACTACTAAAATTACTAAATTATAACGAGTAATTTTTTTTAAAAGATTAGGTATATGATGGTAATCACTAATCACTTAATCAGGCATCGAAGAGCACCTTTAGCGTTGGCAATAAATCATCTCTTACAGGTAAATATGTGCCATTAGTGTCGCAACCCCTTGACATGTTATCAAAAGTGATGTGTTAGAAGGAGAATGGTTGACACATAATGGAATATAGGATCCTTATTGTACTAGTTTACCACGAGAAAAATACACGCTTTATTCATGCAGGCGGCACAGTCCTCCGTATAGCCAAAGACATTGCGGAGAATAACCGTGGAGCTCGTGTGCTGGTTGTTTATGTTTCCAAGCACCAACCGAGATCCAACTAGTACCACAGGCCATATTTGGGGATGGTGCTGGTGCAATGATTGTTAGTGCTGACCCAAATGAGCCCATTGAGCGACCCATATTTGAGCTCGTGTTTACTAGCCAAACTACATTGCCAAACTCAAGCGACTCTATCCAAGCTCGCTTAAGTGAGGTGGGGCATGATCGTTTAGCTAAACCAGGATGTCCCCAAAATCATATCTAAAAGCACTGAAAAGGCGTTGATTGAATTGATTAAACCTTTGGAATCGATGATTGGATCTCCATCTTTTGGGTCGCGCACCCTGGAGGACCTGCGATTTTGGACCAGGTAGAAGATGAACTCAGGCTAGAGAAGAGAAAACTAAGTTCAACTTGGCATGTGTTAAGTGAGTTCTGCAACAGGTGGGGTGCGAGTGTGATATTTGTAATGGATGATACGAGGAAGAGGTCGATATTAGAGAGCGTAGCAACTACAGGGGGAAGACTCGACTGGGGTGTGCTGTTAGCTTTTGGTCCTGGCATTACTATTGAAACCATTGTTCTTCACAATTTTCCATTAACTAACTAGTTTTTGGGCCTAGACGATGTCCCGAGTTTTCCATTACTTAATTTGAAGATGTTACTCTAAATCCTAATAATCAAATACGTACTTTGAAATCGTTGTAAAACAACGAATATATTCATTAAACATGATATAAGAGACTGTGAAGATAATAGGTTGTCATTCTCAATGTCTTCCTAACATGGAATAATGTTACGTAGTTTAATAATGGAATAATGAGATAAAAGATAGTACCATGTATACTGATATGTGCCCCTCCTATAGCAAGTTCATAATCCCAAAAGCCCTCCACTTTTCTTAAGAGCAGCGAGCTGACTTCCATTGTACATATCCTGGACTATGAAGCAAACCTATCAATCCACTTTCCATGCCACGAAAATTTTTCTGCAAATGTTAGCTTCTCTTTAGGCAAAATAAAGTTCTGGGCCCAGTATGTGTTGATACTCGTCTAGTCGTCTACACAAAGTTAACAAGATGCACCCTACCAGCAAAGTATATGTGCCTTGACTGCCACAATATGATCTTGATCATACTTCTTTCGTTCTTTTCTCATTGTAACATTCTAACTTTTACGCTATTTAAATACTAAACTTAATAGAAATAATAGAAAGTTGTTGTGATTTTAAAAAGGTATTTAATTAGTCAGAATTTTCAGATTCAAGTTGAGTTTTAAACTAGATTGAATTTAGAATTATAAACTGAAAAGTTTGAGACTCTCCTTGATTCCAAAGTATGAGAGGTCCAGTCAAGCAACACCAAGTCTAAGCTCAACTCGGCTCGTTAGAGAAAATGAAACAGAAGAATGTAAACATGGAGTGAAGAAGCTAAAGAAGGCATTGAGGAGAATGAGACGAAAAAAATTGTTAGTCGGGATAATACTTTGTTTTTTTTTTTTTTACTTGCAACATTGAAACATGGCACAATAATTTAAAAGAGGAAAGAGATAGAGAGAAAGTAAAAAGAAAACCATATACTAGGAGAAAGAAATAAAGAATATTTTGTCAAAAATGTTAATATTGCAAGTAATATGCAGATTCCTAAAATGAGAAACATTCCAAGTAAAAACGAGCGGAAGTTGTATATCTACTGTTTAGAGGAAAACACCATGGTAAGAATCTAGAAAACAATGGAGATGGCCTAGACTTCCCACGTAATACTTGTAAGACATGCCATAGAAATGTGAAAACAGTAATAGAATACCAGTTGAGGAAATGTATGAGCATTTTGGGAACCAAATTGGATTATTGACAGGATGTTTCACTAGAAAGGTCGTCCATCATATGAGACAGATGCTGAGCGATTGAAATTCCTGATCAGATGAGCGAACAGCACTCTGAGTTGGGCTCCCAGCCTCCCACTAAAGTAAAATCCCAGCACTAAGTTATGGAATCAACAAGACAGTAATGATTTTATACAAACGAAAGACAATGTTCTTGGATTACATACATCAACAACAACATTCTAAATATACAGATCAATCGCATTATAATTTGTGTCTCCATTTCTGGTTGTCTGATTTGCAAGCAAAAGGCAGAAATCAGACTTGTCAACTGTAGTGGCAAAGGAGGACTAATGAGTAAGCTTAAAATATATGATAAAAATGATGGCGAGGAGAAGAACACCGATGACTCCACCAAAGATCCATTTGTTTTTGCTTATTCTTCGTGACATAGCAGTCAGGATCTTCTTACTTTTGTCAATGGCGCTGTCTACCTCATGCAGCTGCAAGCAAAACAAGTAGATGGTTTTCAAGACCACTGTTCACTGAGCAAAGTTTATGTTCTTATATCAACCTGTGTGCAAGATTATATACTTCTTCCGTTCTGAAATAGGTGAAACACTCATTTCTTTTATGTGAGCATTTTGAGCACTTATCTCATAACAAGGGAAGTATATATACTTCCTCTGTTTCTTAATAGATGCATCGTATTAACTTTTAATACTATTTGTATATCTACTTTGAACCTATAAAATCACTAATTTATATATATACATGTCGTTATTTTAATTATTGTTGCATTAATCTCGATGAGTCAATGTATATTTTCAAAATATTATTTTTTTATAATTTTTGATAACACATAATTGAATATATTGATAGTCAAAGATGTGCATCGAGACTTTATGCATCTGTTAAGAAACAAAGGAATTATAATATAAGGAGGACTTCATGTCTAAATGTGAGCTAAAGCTCTTACTTTTGACCATTAGATTCTACTCCCTCCATCTTTGATTAACTTATTCATTTTCCAGATTGTGCTGTCGCAAAAAACTTTACGGTCCATTTCAAACTTAGTTAAACAGTAAAGTAAAAAAAATGACAGGAATAATTAACAGAACTCCTGTACCTCCCAAGTCCCAAGGTGCTCCATCATTCATGATTTTCAAGTAAAAGAATGAATGCATGAGCATTAAAGCTTTAGCAAAGCATAGGGAGGATACCTTCGAGTGCGAATGTAAGAGGGTCTCACGCTGCTGGTTCAAATCTTGAAGAATTGAAACACCCAACTCTTCTGTCTCCAGTATAGTTCTCCTACTCTCCCTAATTCTGTCACTGGACTGATTCAATCTTTCGGTTGAAAATGTCAATCTTTCTCTTTGGTCTGCGGAAGTCTGCACAAGAGACAATTGATGTAGCTGTTGCATATCCCTTAACAGTAGGAAAGAGCAAAGAAAGAATGCACAAAGAGGAGACAGCAAATCAACTCAGCAAGTCAAAGGCATACAGCTTTGACAATCATCTGGGGATGCAAGATAATAATCAATCTGTTGACAAAGACATTCCATTTCTTGAACCGGCTTACAGAGTTACAGTGGCAATCTCAATTAGTAAAAGCTTAACCAGAAGCTGCACATTCTCACATGAGAAGCACAAGGATTGGCATTTGGTGGGCTAACTTGTAAAACTGTTAAAGCTATAAGAACAAATGACTAAGAGCTGCAAACCAGCTATAGTTCTCGATAATAAGTCCACAGGTTTCTTCAGAGAATATAATGCTATTGACGTGCTTTCAGCAGGCAGCCTATATGAGGGAAATCTGTAGTTCTTAGGCTTTGTTCAATTCAACTGATTTTGTTCTGAAATTATATTATCTAAACTTATTTGTCTAAACACAATTTTTTTTGTTTGAAATTGTCTAAAAAACAACTTATTTTGTCTGAATTTATCTGAAATTCTTTTTGTATGAAGTCAAAGTAAGTTAAAATAAGTTGAAGTAACGGGTAACCGAACCCTTATAATTAAAAGAATGTCACTAAATAGAGGAGTTGAAAGTGAATACCAAGTGTTGAGGTCCAGCATGAACAAATCATGATGCAATCAGACGTATATTTATAACATGCCAAATACCATCTATATGATTTGTGACATCAAAAAAACACTTCCAGGATACTTGCAAGTTACAAGTGTCAGCACACCAGCCAAAGAACCCTGCTGGGTAGAAGTTTTAAATTACTTGCACCAGTATGAATAAGAGGGTATGATTGCTGTTGAAGCTTTAGGACCAATATATTCTAATTTCTAACAACACTGCTTATACAAAGAACCTTAAAAAGAAAAAGGAGATGGTGGTGCAAAAATATTAGAAACATAAAAGAACAAAGAACAGATTGATTTCTTAGTATCCTCTAAATAGCGACTTTCAGAATTTTAAAAAAACAATTCATGTAAAGTGCTATGCATAAGTACCTTGTATGCATCTGCCCCTCCAGCTTCTAACAACTCTTCACGGGCAGACTGATCATGATTGGGTGAACTGATTCTCTTCACCTCTCTTTTCAGATTATTCAAGCCAGATTTATACTCCCTCAGCTTTGCAAGAAGCATGGCCTTCAAATTAGGTTGCAAGCTTCTCGCTTCAAGATCCATTTTCCGTATCTGAATAAAGCCAGAAAATGGTCACATCACAACATTATACACACGAAAATCCAAATCCATCAAAAGACAAACTAGAATGTGATACCAATATATCAGCCTCATCCAGGCCTGCCTTAATATCCGTCAGCTTCTGCTGTTTCTGCTCTGCAAATCACGCAAACATGACACAAAATATCAGAAGTCCATGCACAACAGCTTGTAGAAAACTGTTACTATGAATGACAAATTGAAAAGGAGCCATCAGTAATGGAAGGGGATTCGCCAATTGGACAGGGTAACAGGAGAGGAACCAAACAGAGAAGTACCGTGACATGAGAATATGTATATTAAAGTTTTTACAGTGCTCGGATACGAACCCTACATGCTTTCTTCCTAACATAAATTGCTGTGGCTTTTCGCACTCCAAATTTGTCCTCGGCATTTTAAGACAGCAGGCGTATTCTACCTGGTCAGGTAAGTAAGGGAAAGCGAAACTACGGACAAGGTCTTTTTTTCACTTTGTGAAGTGACCAACAGCATGTCTAAAATTTCAATATCCTATTGCATTTGAGTCACTACAGGGAGCAAATAGCCATAGCCAGACATATTGGAGCCTTTTGGAGGGACCCAAAGAGAATTCACAACAAAGATAGGGCCAATCCCCTCCAAACTTTTAGGGGTCCAACCTCTCATATCCGTCTCTGTAGAAGAGATGGAATTGGAAAAGAACCATCAACTACACCCCAAAAAGGACAAGATTTCATAAACAACATAGAGCAAAATGACAGGAATATCTTATCACATGAATTGTTTCGTCTTTGTTTCAGGAGATATACTCTTCAAGCACTTGATTAGATCACATCTAGACATATAGAAGCTTAGCAAGCAATGAGAAACATAGATCCATGAATGTGCTACACCAAAATTGAATATAGTAGGTTTTCACAATAGTAAAACAACCTTGATAGAAGCATGAAGTTGAGAGCTTCGCCACTCCAATAGTGGTTTCAGTGTCCTACGTGCTACATTATCATGTCCTCTTGCCCAAATGACAAGGAAGAGAAGAAAAAAATTTGTGGGGAGAAGAAATAGGGAAGAATTTGAGCCTCGTTTTCTACATGCAAACCAACATCCTACTAAGTAACTACTACTACTTTACACGCATGGGTTGTAACTTGTCTTCTTACAGCCGTAGACTGCTAAACAGGGAAACCAAGTGAAAGAGGATCATAGAACAGACTGAAGGAAAAAAAAATTCCTTTACAAGAACATCTACGCACTTAGAGATTCACATGTCATACACATACTACTGACATATGTTCAAGACCAAGGAGTATATGTTGTATATTCAATTTTGAACAAAGATCCTCTAGGTTTCATTTAAAAACACGTTATCCAGCCACTTAGTGGAATTTCACCTCTGATATTAACATGCTTTGCCAATTTTATCAAATAAACAAACCATAGCTCACCATTATTGTCCTATTTCAAGGAAGAGTTAAATCCATTTGTGAAATCAAATGAGAGCTACCATGGTACTAACTATCTACCGCAGTATAGCTAGGGAGAAGAAACATCAATGGGAAAAAAAGAAAGTGAAGCACATTATAGAATCTCCGAAGGAATATTGAACATCAAAAATAAATAATTCTTCCGTTCTTTTATAATTGCAACATTATGACTTTCACTCTTGTCAATACATTATCTTGACCATTAATATCTTTAATATTCAATTAGTAAATTATTAAAAGTTGATATTATAAAAATACACATTGAAATTAATCCAACAACATATTATCTCATAACATTTTATTTCTATATATATATTAGCAATAAATACGGTCAAAGTTAGTTACATAAGCAGTGTAAAAGTCAAAATGTTGCAACTGTAAAAGAACACAAAAGGTACAAAAAATGAATATGTTTTACAAACAAACAAAGAACTGCAGAGCACAAAGTTTCTCAAACATATAAATATAGGTATACCCTCTCCTATCACCATAATCTGACACCAGCCTCAACTATATGCCATGTCAAAATTATTTTAGTAGACTGTCACTCTAATTTTGTGCTTTTACAGATATAATCGTAGATGTCACAGACTCACAGGTAAAACCAGCAAGCAAGTAGCAAGGACAGCTTATCCTTCTCATATGCAGCCTTTGCTATACATTTCTGTGAGCCCCAAGGCCCCCAACTAGATTGTGAAGACATAGTATCCAACTTTTTGTGTGCAGAGTATCAGAGCAAGGATATTTAAAGCTAACATCAGTTAAGCTATCTTATTATCAACTATGGAAGAAAGTAAATTGGCTCAGAATGATTGGTGCAAAAGAAAGAAATTTTTTTTTTTTTTTTGTGTTTACTGAATAACTGCATACAACGAGGAAAAAAGGCTGATCTGCACAATTGTTTGAGAAGAGCGATCAAAACAATTTGATGATTTTCTGAACATTGGCTAATTTTTCAATAAATCAATCCAGGGAAACAAATTTATGCTAGAGACTTTACATAATAATTAGACCCTATACATCTCAGATGCAATAAGGACGAGACATCACTTGGCTATTGTAGCAGAGAATTTCGCATAATATTTCAACCAATGTGTAACGTTAGATAATATATGTTTACGTAGAAGTAGGAGATAGGGAACAACATATCTATTTAAAACTAACTGATAAAGTGACAAAAAGTGGTTTCTTTATGTGAGGTGAAAATGATATGAAATACACACACAATAAAACAAGGATGATCCAGGTAATTAAGTGTAACACTCGAATTCTACTTAAGGTTTATTAGAAATTGTCATGGTAATGGTGGGATTACAAAACAGAGGGATTCCTATTTTTAATTAAACCTCATCAATAGTATATCATGGCCTTGAATTGACAAGTTGGCTTTACAACAAACCCCATATAATATATGGGGGAAAGAGCATAAGCCTCCCTCCCTTTCCCCCTTTTCCCCACCCTACCCCTCCCCCATAACGCACACACAAGGAAAAAAACATACACTCTTCACCTCATAGCACATTTTCTGAAATCGCAAGCATCCATCTCATCCCTGGATGGGATGAACGGAAAAACCAAGATCATCAAGTCATCCTACTAACATGGCAATCGAGTAAAGAAAATGACCACATAACTTCATAAACCACTAGCACAAGGTATACCTAAATAATATGATAATCATATTTAATCCTATGAGAGGATCAATAACCTGTCGGAAACAAAATGATATTGGCTCATTATTACAATTTCTTAATCTAGGGCACTATATCAGCATGGTTACCAACTTACCATATCACCTAACAATTTTCCTTTTTCTTTTCTTCTAATTTTTCCTGTTCAGGCATGCTGCTCAATAGATACCTTATGCAAACTTGCCTAAAACTTTTTCTTACCTCCATAAAGATGAAACTGTTTCACAAGATACACAAAATTGAACCTAACCACAAACCTATACTGGAAATTCTCAACCAAAATTACTTTGGTTTAACCAATAGTAACATGACATCTACCCATCAATGAGTTCGCCATACTGTTCAATTACAACACAAGAATCACCTGGCCCAATTTCAAAATAAAGCAGAATCAACTGCTTCACTAATCAATAAACCACTCGCATCGACTCACCGGAAAATGATGTTCATCAAAGCTGCCTGGATCACATATGTTATAATTCTTATCCCCGATAAAATGTTGTTTCTTAGTCCCCCACCCCTCCAGCTCCAGAATCAACACCAACGTAGATCGATCGGACATTATAAAGGTCGGAAACGCAGCAAATTTCACTCATAACAAGCTCAGAACCAACAAATCCCTCCGCTAAAACCTAGAATTACATCATCAACGATTACAATCTCCAAATCCAATTCTCTTTTCAAAAACCCTAATCATACAACTAAACATTTTCTCACAAATTGAAGCGATAAAATTAATTACTAGCAATTCGATCGAATCAAACATGAATCAGGGAAAAGATGAGAGAGAAAAAGAATTACCTTGATCTGATAAAAGAGAAGTAGAAGAACATTTGTTGGAGAGGTTAGCCGAGAGCTCACAGTACTGGCGTTCGTAGCCATCGAAAACCTCACTCATTTTCTCTCTCCTAACGTAATTGAGAGAAGTTTTTGAGGAGAGAGAAAGCTAGGCGACGTTGTTAATGGCGGATACGGGAAAAAGCGCCGCCCTAAAAACTCCGTTAGGTGAAGAAGACAACCGAAAGGAGGACCTCCCAGCTTCCTGCTTTGCTGATCACGGAGTGACAGTTAAGTTATGCCAACAACATTTTAATGTAGCTCCATCAAGGTAAATGATTAAATTAGTAAATTCTGACGCTAGATTATATTACTAACTTTGATCATATATAAATTCTAATTAGTAAAAACACAAATCACAATCCATTACTAAAATTAGTAAATTAGTAATCATATAGTACTTCTTTTCCATCATATTTCCTTCAGTTTCATTTTGTTCTTCTCTCTTTTACTTTTGTGGTCAAAGTTAGAATAATCACCAATATATAGAAAATTTGTGTATGACCGATTAAATTTATCTTAATATATATATTTCAAGAATTAACTTTCTACACAAATGTATAGTCAGAGTGTCAGAAATATGGATGATTAAGATTATGCATTGAATGAAGATCATGCAAACAAAAGAGAAGAGATTAAAAATAAATTAAGAGGGTCATTGTATTATTTAGTTACTTGATTTTTTTTTTCAAAAAGTCTACGATTTTTGTCTACAGAAAATATACATCATTGTACACGGACCACAAATCTACTAATCTAGTTAAGATATATGACTTGAAACACTACTAACAAAATATTATAGCATTAACCCATTAGGTGGATAGCTATTTAAAAGCAAAATTGTGTCATGCTGATTCTAGAAACATTATGGCATTTATTTGCTATATATGCTAAAATTGGTCATGCATGTTATATAGATAACGCGCTGTGACGTAGATTCCTCATCAAAAGCCATATCATATCGTCCAAGTGGATCACTCAAAACAGATATGTTCAAATTCTACTTGTTAATAGGGCTTACTTCACATTTGAGTAACTTTATAGACAAATGTTACAAAAAAAATCTACTGTTCTAACATAACAGAAGATGATCTGATCACATATTGATGAATCTACAACCCAAAAGTAGGCTACAAAAAATATTATAAAGTCCGAGGTATTGAAGTGTAACTTGATTCATCTAACTGGGTTTACCAAATCTTACAAGGATTTTCATTATTCTTTCTTTCTGCGCTTCAATCTTTCAAGAGCACCAAGACGGGAATCAGCAGCCCCTTTGGCCTCCTCCTCCCCATCTTCATCCTTCTCAGGGTCTTCCCGCTTCTTAGCCAAGCCACCAAAAACAGCACTGGGAACATCCTTTTGTGCAATCTCAACCGGTTCTACATCTTCATCATCACTCTCTTCTGGCAATTCGATTTCCTCCTGATTTACATTATTTCTTCTACCAGCATCATCAGCTTGAGATTCATGCCCAGCACTAACAAACCCGACCGTCCTGGCTTTGTCCTTGACTGGAGCATCATCATCTACAGGAGCCAACTGCCTTTCTAGAGCAGCCATCTCATCTTCACCAGCCCCAGCTTGTCTTAGTACATCCACAGCCTTATCAAGGCTTACCTTTTCATCTTTTTGCATCAGATTTTCAGGAAGTATGAAATGTGTCTGCAGGGAATAAAGTACAGTCAGAAATCCATCAAAACAATGAAAACCTGGCTCAAATCTGAACATCAAATATAGCACCAGATGCAAAGAAAGGATGGTCAAAGTTCAAGCACAAGATTTCCAGTTGAAATCCAAGCCAAGATCAATTATCGTGGTAGTAGTCTTTTCATATCAGCGATCAAGAAATTTGCTTCTCCTTGAAAAAGTTCTACATTAAGAGCTTCACGTGGAAGAAACTACAAAGGATAGAAGAGCATGGAATGACCACTACAGAAACTTTGTTGGGGAATGGTAAAGATTTTGGGTTTGCTTTATTAACATTTGGTATGTTGAAGATGAAACACTTGACCTGCAGTCTACCTCAGTCATAACCTATCAGTGACCACTCTCCATCAATCATTATTTCCCTCCAATCCCCCACCCCCCCGAGAATTAAAGAATAACCTTTTGCATTTTCCTTGCAGTTTCTCTCCCTCCCCTAACCTAGCAGCAGCCTCGGTCCAAACATGATTTCTTTGTCCGCGTGTGGACATACCTAGCCATCATACAACCAATCTGATTTACTTAGGTTTCAGATGTATAACTTCAATGACAAATTAAGGCACCAAGGAAATTTTCCCAGCTACATTGACAGAAAGACATGATAACTCAGCAATTCTATGGTAGCTTTCTCTTTGTTTCTCTCTCCCCCTTCTCTTCATTGGTCGTCTCCTACACCCCCAGCTTCACTATGCTAAGTTCTACTAGGGAGCATTGTCTTTGTCAACTTTTTTGACTTATTTCACATCAGTTCATAAAGGTTCAGATGTGTTCTAGTAAGTTCTAGATAAGTTCCAATAAGTCCTAACAGTTTAAATATTACTCCCTTTATTTATAAATAGAAATTCCATTTTGACTTTTGCACTATTCACATACTCTACTTTGACCATATTTTTCTACATTAATAAATCTTGTGTACGTCCGTCTTACCATTAAATTAGTGTAAGTCAACCTTACTTTGTTCCCTAAAAGGATTACTTTGTAAGTTAAAATGGTCATTCTATGAGTTAAAGGGATCACTTTGAGATAATGAGTCACCCCGTGTCTTAGAAGGGTCACTTGTACCATAAGTGACCTTTAGGACAACAAGTTACCCACGTCTTACCATGATTACCATAAATCATGGTAAGACGGTCTTATATGAGACTTATGGTTTCTACATATATATAAAACTCAATGTTAGCATACAAGATGTTGAATTTGTCTCGACGTATATTTTTAAAAAATCAATTTTCAACAAAAATCAAATAATGAATGAAGTCAACTTTAATAATTTGTCAAATAATGAATGATTAGAGATATTAATGGTCAAAGTTGTGCATCGGCAAGTGTGCAAGTCAAAATAGAGCATCTATTTAAACATGGAGGGAGTATATAAAATTTTCAAAATAATACTAGTAATAATGCTAATAAAATGATAATTTTAATATCATAAGTAATTTAATTATGTTTCTTAATTAAAAATTTCTTTATAATGTCAAAATCTTCCAATAAGTTGTAACAAATTATGTTAAGTTTCAATAAATTTTGATAAGTTCGGATAAGTTCTAATAAGCCAGAATAAGTTGAAGATAAAGCACCCTAAGTGGATCGCGATGGACCTATATGGATGTCGAATGTGCTAGGACATGGGCATCTAAGCTTGGACGTGGGAAGCCTCTAGAATATGGTCACGAGGGCTCTTGTGGTAACATCCAAGGAGGTTCTAAGTAGAAGGATCTAGTACATTCAAGTGGTCTTTTAAATACATAGTGTGTAGGACATTCTAGGATGTATGTATCTAGAATGTTAGCACCCAAAATGTATTAGGGTGTACATACATATAATGAATGAGTGAGTGAGCAATTCACTCTACATAGTTGTGTGCTCTTACAACTCTCTCTTCAACCATCCTCCCATAAAACTTCAGCCAAAGAACGAGTAAGTGGAAACCCAAGTGTGCATAGATGCTCCTAATACTAGCTCCTGCGCACATGTGTCCACGTCAGGTCTGTGAGCTAACCTTGGCTGCTAGGCACGAAGGAACGTGTCTGGCCAATTGCGCTAGGCAAAAGGGTCATGCTTGCGGGTGGGCATCAAGGCACGTGTGAAGTACCAAGAGTTATAAAGTCCTGACTGGCGCGATAATGAGGGCCGCTGTGGCACCATATGTGGCTCGCTTTGCAGATAACGAAAGAAGTTAACATGTGACATTAAAGGGGGTTTGAATGGTAAGTGATATGCTGGTCTTGGGTTGTTTGGATGGTGTACACTTGCTTCTTTTCCCTTTTTATACTATATTTGGAAGCCCTGCACACTTGTATGTAGTTTTGGGTAACACACTTACACCACCACCAACAGCATACTGCCAGCAGTTACGGTCTTAAAAGATTCAAAGATTTAAGGTCTGACATTTGACAACCCCAAATCCACCAGATGACACTGCCAGCCAGAAGCCATAGGTGGAGTGTACAGTTGGCGGGACGGGAGCAATGTGGGAACACCAGAACAAGGTTGTTGTGGCAGGGAAACAGAAGGGACATATCGTACAGGTAGACTGCTGCATATAAATTCATACCCAAGTGTCGAGAGTCGAGACACGCTAAAGTGCAAAACTTCACACACAGGAGCACTATCCTGGAAGTGGACACAATCACACAACACAAGTGCAGGGACCTGGTATCCATAAAATAGATTATTTTCACATTATAAATACATTCATACACATTTTAGATTTACTTGTTCATTACTTAATAGGTAAAACTCGTATCTCAAAACATTCTCAGTTTCTCTTCGCTTTCCCTCTATTTTTAAAGTTTTCAGGTCGAAGTCACATAAGCTGGTGGTATTGATTAATTGAGCTTAAATTTCAAGTATTCAAGCATTAAGGACTAATTGAGCTTAAAAATTCAATTACTTTCCCCTTTTCTAGTTTCGTGCCTGATTACTTAGATAAAAATTCAAAAACTATCTTACACCAAACAAAGTGGGTAACAACATTGCACACAAGTTACTAGTTTACATTTAACATGAACTATCCTAGTTCGAGAACGTGAATGATTTGATCAACAGGCAGCCTTTCTGGTGGTATGAAGATAAGAAAATGGACACAACAAAGGGTAAAAATCCGAAAAAGACAGAAATAGGGAAACGACTATTATAAGAAATGCCATTAGCGTTTCCAGCAAAAAAATCAATTCTCTATTAGTTATCATTTATATATTTTGCACAAAAATAACCTCGTTAGCTTCATAATTCCATTTTACACGACTTTGCCCAGTCACTTCTCCAGTCTAGGTCTTTTACAGCCAGTCGTGTTGCATTACAGCGAGGTGAAAAGGTTGGTATTTTTTCTATTTAGATATAATTATTTGATTATATTCTCATTAAATAATTTCCAGCATCAGTCAGGAATCAAGAGAGGGGTTTGAATCAATTATCATCCTATAATTAACTTAAATGGATAATGCTAAATCCTAGTAACACTGCATTTAAGAAGAGACATAGCGTTTCAGGGCAATATATTGCACAACATAATGCTTGATTACTCCTATAGCACACTTAACAGCAAACAAATTTTACTAAACCAATGAAAAAGTATGTTCCTAGAGCATCACAAAACAAAGACAGATACTAGAATAGCACTCAGAAAAAAGGACATTGTTTCTTACTGGCTAGGTCCAGAGAAGTCATGATAATGAGGCGTTCAACACACACACACTGACTGGAAACAAAGTTGTACACTTCAGACTGTACTTTTACATTGACACTAGATAAGGCAGTAATGGTTACAGTTCCTAGGGCTCATGAATACGTAAAAAAAGTCGTGAAGTTAATGTCTTGAACTTGCAAAACGACATTCTCAGATGGCAATGACAGAAGTGATATGCGAGCCAAACTGCCAAAGTTCACGCCAGTAAGGATCACAGTGTACTATCACACGGATTTACATGTAAGCAATACTAGGGATTATTAGAATGATTAAAGAAGAAAAACTCCCGGCAATATTAGGCAAAAAGGGACCATTGACCGAAACATACGTGGAAGGTACTCAACAGACAGAAAACAGACAAAGCTAAAAGGCAACACACCAATATATCTACAATTCATAGCAAAGACATATATAAACAAAAAGCACATGGATGTCACTATTAAGAAAGCCTCGTACTCAGCATTAAAAATTGCTGACCATAACACCAAAAGTTTTGAATAAATTATTGGAAACTAAAAAAATCCAAATGAAGTGAGAAACAAGATGGACCTACCTGGCTGTAACTAGCAGCAATAGTTCGTTTGATGCGGAGCATTTCTCTGAAGGTGTCTTCATTTCCATGTTGGACCTCAAATTCATGCCACTGACTCCAAAAATCAGGATAAGATCTTGGATCCGCAAACTGAGAGGCATATGTGTAGACTGCACGAGCACGATCAATCTCCCCAAGGCTCTTTTCAAGCTCAGCATACTTCATGCACATGGTCTTCACATCTTTGTCAGGAAGACCAGATTGAATTGCTTGCTCATATATCTCCCTAGTTTTTGGCACACCAAACATTTCTGCTGCACGAGCTATGTAGATCTCGTACATGCTCAACTTCTCACTAGCTGGAACAGCTTTAGTAGCTTGGTCATAAACCTTCATTGCACGCTTTGCTAAGCCATAATCCTCCTCTAACTTGGCATATTGCAGGTACAAAGGCTTTACACATTCCCCAGGAGCCTGAAATAGAAATTTTAAAAAAGAATATTTCTGAGACATTTCAAACTAAAGACATGAATATTTCTGATCATAGATGTGCATAATAATGCATGAAAACATTAGGAAACAGAAATAGAAATCAATAATATAATAGATTTCTGAAACCTTGTTTCAATTTATGTTCAAATTTCAGACAAATATTTACTAACTGAAATACGTCAGGGTCTATTTCATTCCCGTCCAGTCAACCACACATCAAATGTTTAAAGCTAGAGGCACACCAAGAATCAGTGAGACCTTTCATTCTGCCATCTCCCAGAATACAGAATCACATCAAAGCAGACCCTGAAACACGGCTAGACAAACGCCCTTCTATAAGGACCAATTAAAGAGATTTCACTTTTCAATATATGGCCATATGAATAATAAATCATGCTTATTCCAAAAAGGACATTGTCAAAGAAGGGGAAAATCTAGTTCCTCAGAGAATACAAATCAATAAAAGATGGTCAATAGGTACCGCTAAACTAATAACTTGGAGTGACTTGGACAGACCATTATCATCATATTCAATAAGTAACTTGGACATACCGTTTCAACGGCATTCTCAAATAGCTCTCTTGCTCTTTCCAACTTATTCTTCCCATATCTCTTCACAAACTTGGATAAATATGTAACCCATATATCCTTCACATGAGGGTATTTGAAGATCTTCACACCTCTTTCATACACTCTGAAAGCATCTTCAAAGTATTTATGCTCCTATAGACATTCAGAGAGAGTATTAAAATCAACGCAATAGCATCATGATAGCAAGTCATAGTAAACCATATATGAGATGTCATACCTCCAGAAGCATTGCAAAGTTTATAATAATTTGAGGAGTTGCAATTCTTAGATCCAATATCCTCTCATACACAGCACGAGTGGACTCTAAGGTACCAAGGCTTTCCTCTAAATCTACATAGAATGTCCATAACTTTAATGATTTGTACAGCTTCATCTGCACAGGCTCATAACCTTCAGCAGCAACTGATCAAGAAAGCACAAAAGTCAGCTCATGATCCCGTAGGACATGCAGAAATCAGACAACAGCATTAACTAGATTAAGTATCAGTGGAAAAATCCATGTTTCCCCAACCCTCAAGTCTGTACAGAAATGTATAAACCACTCTACTGCCCAAAGCAATAGTATAAATCAACTCTATGTCACTACATGCATCGATTTTAAGCCAAATTCTATTATAGCTTTGCCAAACCGAACATTAACGAGAGCAAATATAGCCCTTGAATACATTTCTAAAAGTTTGAGCAGCAAAAAATAGTCAGCTAAGATAATTTATCCAATGCACCAGATAATAAAATTGATATCATAAGAATTCCTTGAACTTCTAGAAAGTTTGCATAAAGCCAAAGCATAGTGAGCAAACTAAGTTGCACAGAGACCATTAGGGGTTCCAATTCGGGTACGGGAATGAAAAACGGTAAGATTTTGACATTTAAGGACATGGGTACGGGTACGCGTGCGCGTAATGGAAATGTACCGTATCAGGTACGGGTAAGTGATCTAGAAGAAGCACCCGTGCTAGAGAGTAAGCAAATAACTAAGTTCACAGCCTCTGCACCCATAATTACCATAGTGAAATCTCATGGCTTAATGGAGCCTAAAGGTAAGAGGAAAGTTCAAAGTAAAACCTGCTGCAAGTGGCAATGGCAAAAAGGAGATACTAAAATATCACATGTCTAAAACAAAATCAATTACCTCGACGTTTAACTTCAACAGAGGGCTCTGCCGTTGCGCGCCGCATCAGGTCCAACGCTCCCTTAAAGTTCTTGTGCCTCAATTCCATCTCAGCCCATTCACACCAAATGCTAGCAAGATGGTCCAGTGCCTTATAATTCACTTGCACAGCTTTGTCAAAAATCACCCTAGCATTAGCAAGATCTTTATGACTCTCATAAAGCTTAGCAAAAGCTACCCACAAAGTGTGAGGCTTTCCTACGGCCTTCATGGGATCCACAGTCCTGACAGCCTCAGTATAGGTCAATATTTGCCTAGTTGGATTACCCTCAAAGAGCTTCACCCTGCGATGCCATTGCTCCACATTATGTGGGTTTTGTCGAAGCAGAACACTGTTAGCTAGCTCGGGCCGCCTATCCATCAAATGCTCCAACCTAGCAAGCCGCATATCTACATCATTATCATCATGCAGCCAAAATCCCTTTAGAATCTTCTTCTCAAACTTCCCCACAGAGAGCTCAACATCCCTTCTAATATCCTCCTCCTCTTCCTCTTCGTCCTCTCCATCAATCTCTTCCTCCTCATCACTTAAATCCAAGTTCTCCATCTTATACGCCAACATACTCTCCTCAAACTGCGAGTACGCATCAAAAATCACACTAAAATCCCTGACGGTCACCACTGTCATCATCCCCTCCTCAAACACGTCCCTCGCCTTCTCAGGCAACTTCCTCCTAATGTAATAATCCGCCAATGACGTCCACAACCTACCCACCTCATCCGTAAACTTCCTAATCCCACCCCTAATAATAGCATCCACATTCAACCCAGAAACCTCGGTAGCATGCTTGGTCAACAAATCACACAATTCAAGCCAAAGCCGATGCTTTGTCTTCCCCTTAATCGAAAAAAACTGATCATCATTCAAAACCCCACCTAATCTCTCAGCAGCCTCCTGCCACCTCTCAGAAGTAATCAAAAACTCAATAAAATCCTCAATGTGAGATGGGTCATACTTCAAATACCTCCTATAAACCCTAAGTGAAGTCTCAATTGGAATACCCCTCTGCCCTACAAAAATCAAATAGGGTTCCCAAATTCGATCATGTTGAGTAACAGGCAAAGCACAAAGAGCTCGATCAAAGGTTCGACGAGTACGAGTAACCAATTTTTGTTGAGTTAGGGTTTGTAAATACATAATCCAAATTCTGGGCATCTTATGCATAGTAACTAAAGCACGTTCAAAAGTATTATTTAGGGCTTCATATTGAGAATGTGTAATAGGAAGATTACGAACAAGTTCAAGACGTTCACGAAGATAAGCGTACCAGAGTTTGTAGCTTCCAGGTAAAGCTTTGAGGGCTCTTTCGTAGATGATTGAGCGTTTTTTGAAGGGAGATTCGGTTCTTGCGACCAAATAACGCCACCATAGTCGCAAACTGAAGGGGTTTCTGAGGATTTCTTCTTCGTATGGAAGGTCATCTTCTGAAGGGTATAATTCGCGAGGGATTGACATTGCAGCAGTCACAACTCACATGCGGAGGAGAGAGAGAGAGAGAGAGAGAGAGTGTGTGTGTGTGTGTTTGTGTAGTGTGTGAGACAAAGAAAGAAAGAGTGGTGGGGGAAAGAAAGAAGAGGGAAAGTATTCCTAAATCCTAATCATCAATATATATATAGAGGAGAAACTTTTTGGAAGTTTAGGGAGTTCCTCAAGATTTCGAGGTCATATAGCGCGCCACGTAGGATTGTTACGTCATCAATTTTTATTTTTATTTTTTACAAAAATAGAGTTCTACATAGATTTAAATACTATAAGGAGCTTTGGATAAACGAAAATTAGAGTTTGGTTTTGAATGAACAACCTAAATTATTATATTATGTAAATTGTGTATAACTTTTGCTACGATATTCCGAATATTATAATTTTTGTATCATTGGATAGTGCTCAAAATATGCTACAAAATAAGATCCATTTACAATATAGTTCTACAACTTATGAAATAGAGAGCGTCACATAGGATTGTCATGTCATTAATTTTTATTTTAAATATTTTAAAAAATAGAGTTCTACATATATCTTAATACACAAAAGGAGTTTTGGATAGGGAGAAATTAGAGCTTCGTTTTGAATAAACAACTAAATTATTATATTATGTAAATTGAATATAATTTTTGCTACCTAATTCAAAATATTATAATTTTTTACCATTGGAGAGTGCTTGGAATATGCTTCAAAATAAGATCCATTTTACAATATAGTTTTACAACTCATGAAAATATATTTAATTAGATGAATGATAAGACATTTTTTAGTATTTCTTTTAGATAAATATAATAATAATTAAGCTATAAATATAGTGTACAATATGTGATTATAGCATTTTATATTAGGTCCAAATTACAAGATTAGATATATTATCTTTCAAAACCTCAGCCTTAATTACTCAATTGAACCAAAACAAATTAGTATTGCGACAAAATTTATTAAGGAAAATTTATTATTATAACAAAAACTAAAATCTATAGCGATAAACTTACATATATATTAGAATTTTAGATGATGAAAAAATTAGAGTTTGATTTTGAAAAACAACCTTAGAATATTATAGAGAGCTCCATCTAAGCGTGTCGTGTTATTGTTTTTAATTTTTAATTTTTTTTAAATTAAATTAGTGTTCAGCATAGATATAAATACATATAAGGTGTTTTGGATAAGTGAAGATTACTGTCTGAATTTAAATAAACAACCTAAATTATTATACTATGTAAATTGAATATAACTTTTACTATAAATTCGCAATATTATAATTTTTTTTACCATTGGAGAGTGCTTGAAATATGCTTCGAAATAAGTTCCATATACAATATAGTTTTACAAGTTATGAAATTTTATTTATTTACATGAACAATAATGTATCATTTATTCTTTATTTTAGTTACATATAAAAATAACTATAAAAATAGCATATTATATGTAACAATTCAATTATATATATCCTTCAAAATCATACTTTTAAAAATTGAGTTATATAAATATAAAAAGTACATATTTATAATTTTGAACCTATAGCATACCATGGTGGCATTACATGAATCAAATGAAAGTTTATCAACGACATTGCAAAGGTATTATGCAATTAACTAATTATTTTATTCCTAGAATATTTATTTGTATACATAATTATTTATGTTTGTGCTTTCCATAAATCTATATGTCAGATCTTATTCTTTTCTCCATGAACTTGATTCTACTAAACTAATTGGGAATAAAGTTCGCGTTTCTAGACTATTTAAGGTCACGGATCATAAAAAAAGGAGAAAGTTTGATAAGTCTTGGTATGGTCATGATGGATGAAGAGGTATTTTTTCTATTAAATAGTATTTTCGATTATTAGTAGAGGTTAGTTTTATATTTAATTAATTTTATTCATGATACCGTCATTATGATCTTTTTTTTCGCTTTTCCATCTTCCATTCTATATGCGTTAGTGTTTATGTGCCATTAAAAGTTAAAGTTGTGGTTGATACTCATGTTTTTCTCTAATTTTTCTGTCCTGCATCTATTAAATAAGTACTCTATACTTTCTTCAAGTATCATTCAGGTGTTCTTCATGTTAAAATTGTGTTAACTATTATTAGTCATACCAATTATAGGGATACCATTTAATAATAGACTTAGCTACAATATTTAGTTGAATATTAAAAAAATATAAAATTTATATAGCGCAATAACAAATTTAGAAATTAGAGTATGATGACAAATACTTTATCCGTTCTTTTTCTACTGCAACAATGGGTTTGTGCATGGTTTTTAAGGAAATGAAAAAAAGGGTAGTTTAGCATAGAGTACCCCTTCAATTAATAAGAGTAGGGGATAAGTAAATCCTTAATAAAGTAAACGCAACTTTATGAGGCAATTTGCTGAGTAATTAATGATGGTTTTATTAACATAAAGTAAAGGCAATATTATCAATTATAGTTGTTTTTTTTACTAAAAGTGAAGTGGTCCCAATAGATGAAACTACCCAAAGTGGTGATTATTGCAATAGAAAAAGAACAGAGGAAGTATGTAAATAAAATAACATTGAAAAATCTCATTTTACAACAACACAAAATCAACAAATTTAAACAAAAAATTTGCAAAAATAATAATATAAACAATAACCCGTGCAACGCACGGGTTTCAAAACTAGTACTTAATTATAATGATAGGAAAATTTGTAAAAATACTTTATAAATGTAATTTTTTGTAAGAAAAAACGTTTTAAAAAAATCTGGCACCAAAACCTAAAAAAAAAAAATTTGCAAGATGAAACCTTAAATCATTTTTCGGTGCTGACCCAACTTTTCCCACATTGACTTGCCATGTGCAGATTACGTGACATTTAAATGCCTAATGTCCTTTTTTTTTACTCACTCTCCCTTCATTTATCACTCTTCTCCTTCACCATCTCGTCACTTTCTTTACTAGGCCCCCTTCCACATTAAATTGTTGGTCTCCAGTTTAACAGCCAACCTATTCTTCTCATGCTCAGCATAATTAAACTGGGCTTTCAAAATGCTCATTTCAGTTGGCAAACTATGCTTTTTAGCGAACCAATACATTAATCACATCTCAGTGCCATTCAATTAAGCCCTCATCAATACATTCAAAGGTTTTGCAACCCTGCTAAGTTTCATGGTTGTACAAATTTGCAAGAATAAAACTTCTTCCCTAGATTCTCATGGGTCCAAGAATTCCTTTGCGCAACAGGAAACCCACACCCACACTTGATATGTTATTAGAGTTATGGTAAGTATATTATATTAGAGTCCTAGACTAATAAGGAAACGAGTATAGTTTCCTTATGATATTAGGTAAGTATCTTTATTAAGATTCTAGGGTTAGCTTATTGTCCAAGGTCATTGTACTATATAAATAGGGTTGTACCCATATCATTCAATAACAAGAAAGTCATTTGTTCTACAAGTTGTTTCCTATATTCTAAATCTTAACATGGTATCAAGAGCAAATTAAGATCTTGGGTAAAAACTCGAAAATATTATTCTCTTGCCGGTGGGTTTGAGTTTTAAACCCACCGGCCGGATTAATTCCGTCAAAGTTCAGATTTTTTTTTAGCGTGCTTTATTCTCGGCTCTTCCGACTTCCGCTGCTGTCTTTGGGCACCATCTTGGTGTTTATCTGCTGTGGTTTACTTTATGCTGCTGTCAAATTCTGTGCTGTTGTATCCTCCATTAAAATTTTCTTTTCTATCTTTCTTGGAGTGTGGTGGCTTCTCTGTCTTGGTTAACTTTGCTTTGTGCAAGTTCTCCACATATTATTGACAGTTGGTTTACAAATTGTTGACAGTTGATTTCCAAAGGTTGATGCGTTTACCAATTGTCTTTAACGCTAATCCACATTGTATTTCTGCCCTGGTTTCCTTTGTGCGACTGTTAGAGAGTTCTCTGTTGCTGTGTCGGCTGCTGTTGTCCGTTTATGCGAGTGTGTGTTTCTGTCGTGCGAGTGTGTGTTTTGTCAAGATCTCTGTTGCTGTTGTCTGTTTGTGCGGGTGTGCAAGCTTGTCTCGCAGGTTTATTGCCGCTTGCTTGCTTCCTCACTTGTGTCTGCTGTGGCGTGTGTGCGAGTGTTCTCTGCTATTGTTTGCTTGCTCCCACACCACTATGGGTGATGGTACTGGTGCGGTTACGCATCGTTATTGTATTGGGTTATGGTGGCCCATCCAAGCTATTGTGTTAGTGCTATTGAGCATCTTGTTGGTGCGGTTGTGCATCGTTGATGACCTAAGTGACGAATTGGATCATTAAGGTTGATTGGTTGTCCATAATCCAAAAAGGGTATTTCTTGGTTGTCCCTAATCCAAAATAGTGTTTAAATTCTGGTTATTGATGGCGTTGATTGATTCACGTCTTATTGGTCTCCTAATAATTCTTTAATATTTTTTTCAATCGTAGTGTTCGTGTTACTACCCTACGATTGAGGGGGAGTATTAGAGTTATGGTAAGTATATTATATTAGAGTCCTAGACTAATAAGGAAACGAGTATAGTTTCCTTATGATATTAGGTAAGTATCTTTATTAAGATTCTAGGGTTAGCTTATTGTCCAAGGTCATTGTACTATATAAATAGGGTTGTACCCATATCATTCAATAACAAGAAAGTCATTTGTTCTACAAGTTGTTTCCTATATTCTAAATCTTAACATATGTTTAAAGGAAACCACGATTGCTGCAATTGTGGTTCGAATTTAAAGGAATTAAAATTCGACAATTTAGTGGAAAAAACACTAAATTTAACTACAATTGAAAATATTGGAAAAAATGTAACAATTTAATGAGGAATTCTTACCTTATCTTGGTCGACTTAGCTTCAATTTTCAAGTTTTTTGTGCTTGAATTACAAAAGAAAGAAACAAATTGCTAGCTTTGAATAGAGAGAAGGGTGTGCGTGAAAAAAGTGACGAGATGGAGTCGGAGAAGAGTGAGAAAATTAGGAAATTAGGCATTTAAAGGTCACGTGACCTGTACTGCAAGTCAACGCCGGAAAAGTTGGGTCAACACCCGAAAATGATTTAAGGTTTCATCTTGCAAAGAAATTTCGTTTAAGGTTTTATGTTGCAGAAGTTTTTAAAAAGATTTTTTCTTACAAAAAACATACATTTATAAGGCTTTTCTGACAAATTTTCCTTCATAATATGAGGATTTGGGGGGGAAAAAAAGGAGAAATATATTGGATTGCTAGCCTTATTTACAGAAAATACATACTCCAACTCGTCATTTGGATTGGGGTGATGAGCGGACTTAATATATTGTTGACTTCATGCTCTCTATTCCCCTTGCATAGTCTCCTATTGCATAGGTTTTTACCTTTCTCATATTAACTTTTAATAATAAAAATGCAAGTTATATATTTACTTATCTTGGCTTTTTATTACAAATAGTTTGATGGTTGGACAATCACATTTCAGGTAAGTTGTTATGGGTTCGAAACCTCCTACAAACTTTATTTTGGTGAGTAACACGATTTTAATTCTAAAGAGATTATATGTCAAGGATGATGTGGCACCTTGTAGTACTTGAGAGAGAGAGACACATAACAGATAACAACTAGTTTTTAGGCCCGGACAATGCCCCGGGTACTTATATATTTCATTTATTAGTATTTTACATTGAAATTATAACACCAAATATTACTTGGTTTATTGGTTACGACATTAGTACACAAGCTTGAGGTCATGGGGATCAAATCTTATACCATGCATAATCTAATTTTTTTTATTGTATATGGAGTACATAAAGTCAAAACTATAAGGGATAGCGCCACGTGGCATAGTTCCTTGTTGAGGAACGCCTTTTAATATATTAGTATAGATTCTTACCAAATCTATCCCTCCTCTTTTATTTCCTAATTTAAGATCTAGTAGATTGATATAGAATATTTGATTAAAAAAAAAACAGATGTGGTTTAGTGGTAGAATGATGGCATTATCACCTAAAAGTAGGTGTTTGTTTGGGCGATGCCCCAGATCATTTATCAATATAAATGTGAAGTCTTTAATCAAACACTTGAGAGAAGTGGGAAAAAAGAGTTATATGCATTGTATTGCGCTCAGCAAATGATCTTGTTGTTCCTTTTAAATTTTCTACATAGTAAATAATTACAATATGAATTATTCATCAATATAACCCTCGGCTTCAAAAGAATATATATAATCACAAAGAATATGATGATACAATCTTATTTTTGAAATTTAGGTTAATCTGTAAAAATATAACTGATGTAAGTAAATGGTTTAGTAGTGTTAATTATGGAGATTATAAAAATTTGAAGAGCTTTTTTTAATATAAGAGCACTAAAAGGTAAGTCATGCTATTATTAGCATTAGCTTAATGAGTATTAACATATATATTTGTATTTAATTATTTTAAACATAGAAATATTATCTTATCTTTCAATAATTTTTTCCCACAAAGACCAATATGAGATTATAGAGTAGTTGATTAGTACATTTGCATTTCAAATGAGAGGTCATAGGTTTGACTTTTGAGTCTTAAAACACACATTTTTCATTTTTTCTAGGCGCGGGTAAGGGCCTGGCCCCTCTTAGTTTCATAGAATAAAGCATCTGATAAACTGCAAGGTATTGCATTATATTGCGCTTGGCATAGGGGCGCACGAAGCATCATTACTCTTAGATAACAAGGAGGTATAGTGTTCGATCCTCAATGCATGCTTTTTCTTTTTTCCCTTAATCTTTTTTTTAGCCAGAAAGAAAGAAACTAGGGGGGAACCCAATTAACAGGCCACCCTAAAACATCCTTACGGATGATCTTGGAAAAAGCAATATCAGGAAATTTAAACCAATAACAGAGATTAGTAGTGGAATGGCCACGATTTGCCATCCAGTCGGCAGCATAATTAGCTTCTCTAAAAACATGCTGAATATTATAATTATCAAATTTTTTCAGATCCTCTGATGCATCATTAATAAGAGCATTAATAGACCAGAGAATTTTCCAGATTCTTTTGATAGTTTGAATAACCGAGAGATTATCACCCTCAATAGTGATATTATGAGCCCCCAGAAAGAGAGTTCCCCTAATACCTTCTCTTAGTCCCCAGGCCTCAGCAACTAAAATAGAATTACTTTCAGCAATGGCGTTAGCACCACTAAGTAAAATATTCCCCCCAAAATCTCTAATAACAAAACCATAAGTTGTGCTACCATTCTGCAACTTGGAACCATCAAAATTAAGTTTAACAAAATCAGGAGGAGGGGGGAACCAAATAATGTTGGGCCTAGGCTTTTTAAAATCTTTAACAACTTGTTGACTATGTCCAACATTGGAAAACTTAGACTGGGAACAATCTAGATTATGCATATAAGCTTTAATCATAGCCCCTAGTTTGGCTGGAGAAAAGCTTTCCTGACGAAAAGTGATACTATTTCTAGCATACCAAATGAACCACCAAACAATAGCATAGAAATTGAGATTCTTAAGAGTCAAACAAGACTTAAGATTACAAAAATACTCAATGAAAGAGAGATCATTATTATCAATAGGAAGGGGGGGGAACCCCATTGACATTAACTATCTCTAAAACATCATGCATAAAAGGACAATCAAGAAATAAGTGATGGTCATCTTCAGAGTGGAAGTTACAAAAAACACACTCTAAAGGAAGGAAAATATGACTCATTTCTAATCTCTTTTTAGTAGGAAGACCATTCTGACAAATTTTTCACAAAAAGAATTTAATCTTGGGTGGAATGGACAAACCCCAAATCCAAGCAAAACTAACCTGGTTGGGCGGATCTAAGCCATACCCTTGAAGTAGTGCAGCACCTGATTTAACCGAATATTCTCTATCTGCAGTATGACCCCAAAAAACCCTATCTGCCATTTCATTAGAAGGATAAAATTTTTTATGATATTATCCACTACATTAATCGGAACATAATTTAAGAGAAGTTCTTTATTCCATTGAGCAGCATCTGTAATGAAAAAATTAACCATCAACTCCTTTGACCCAATAATAGGCGAGTATTTCTTTTTAATAGGGTAATTAAACACCCAATTGTCATTCCAAAACGATATATTCTCCCCATTCCCCACCATCCATCTAAGACCTTACTTAAAAGGCGTACGAAGCGTCATTAGTTTACGCCATTGCCAAGAGACATTAGCTTTAGTTTTATAAGAGAATAAATTGTCTTGTTTTAAATATTTTTGCTTAACAAGTTTGACCCATAAATTATTAGGCATCCTAATTATTTTCCAAAGAAGTTTAAACTAAAGAGCTAAATTATTAACTTTAGCTTTTCTCAACCCCAGACCTCCAAATTTTTTAGGTTTACAAATCTTATCCCAACCTATCAAGTTAGGAGTTTTAGAATTCGTATCTTTATTCCAAAGAAAATTCCTATAGTTTTTATCCATAGAAGAGAGGATATAAGGAGGGTTTTTCCCTTAATCTTTAGCATGCCAGTTTCCTTATTTTGAAAAATCTTTTATGTAACTGTTAGTATCTTGTTCTTTTTTCTTTTCTTTTTTACTTTTTCCCTATATCTTTGCGTCTTTGGCTTATTATTTTCCTAATTTAGAAAAATCTTTTTTCATTTATTTTAAGTATCTTCCTTTTTTTTTAGTTTCTAAATGTAATAAGTTCTTCTTTTTCTAAAATCATTCCTAACAATCATAAATGATAGATGTACCTTTTTTTTTTGCCGTGACTTAAGAAAGCAATTTGATAATTGATTTAGTTACTAATAAGGAAAAATGGATATAAACAGTCCTAACCTTACTCAATTTTCTTCAAACAGTCCTAACTTTTGATTCCTAACTTTTGATTAACTGTGAACAGGCCCAACTTTAAAGGATGTCTTCTTTGATCGGTCCTCAATAATATATAACCGGTTAAATGGGTAATATATGACATATGTTACAGTTAAATTGGTTGGTATAATTTTTTAGTTTTTTGTGAAAATAACATGATCTCTTAGTTACAAAAAGAATATTAAAGAAAAAACCTCACACATTCTCTCTCTCCTTCCACTGACTTCCCTTTCACCAGCTGCACCACCGTATCAGGCTATCAACCACCAGGTCTTTCTCAACTACCACCCTTCCTCTTTGTGAAATTGTGTTGTAACTTGTAAAGTGTCGAAATTCGAATACCCATCAAACTCCTTCCCCACCCCTTGCCTTTCCCATTCCTGCCACCAATGTTGTCTTTCTTCTTTGTCCACAACCACTCTCAACCTCTATTTTCTCTTTCCTCTTTTGGCCTTTCTTTTTACATTTTCTTTCTGAATTCTCAACCCAAAAGCGATGAAAACAAATCAAAATTGAGGAAGGTCGAAGGAAATTATGGAGAACCCACCATCAAAGTTCATTTTCTTTTCTCAAATTCATGTTGGTCCTTTTAATATTGAATGTCTCATAACAAAAAGTATCATAAAATGAAGAAATCCCACTTGCTGGTAATGCCCATTTTTGTTTTTAGGCTTGACAATTGAGTGACCTGAAACTTCATTAATAAGAGGTGGTGGTGGTTGCGTTGAGGTAAGCGTGACGGTTGTGGTTATGGCCTTATGGGTAGGCGCAACAACACGGGGGTAAGGGAGGAGAATAATGGTGGTGGGCGAACGGGAGTTGTGAGGAAGGAGGTAAGAAAAATTAGGAGTAAAATCAATTAATATAAAAAGAATTATCTGTTCTTCCGGTCAAAGGTCACTCAGGACACATTTCGTAAAATGCCCCTTAAAATTGTGACTGTTCTAAGTTAATCAAAAGTTGGGACTGTTTAAAGAAGATTGAGCGAAGTTACGACTGTTATATCAATTTTTCCTACTAATATTACTAATGAACTATTCCTCTAATTTCTAGAAAATCTACCCATTTACTTGCGAACTATTCTTTCAATTCCTTGAAGATTTAATTATTGGTCAAACAAATAAATGGATAAATGATACATACCTAATTCACGTATATTTTATTCACTTCTATTATCACTTTTAGGTTAAAATTATGAGATTTATAATATATTTTTATCGTATATTTTGACGGCGGAAGAGTTAACTACTTCGGTAATCAAATTGATTAATATATGAAAATTGATGCTTTTGTTTAAGAGACCAAATGTTAATCACTCTTGCATTTCTTTTTGATAGGTAAAATTTGGAAGAAAAGAAAAATAAGAAGTGAAGCTACTCTAAGACGCCCACGCAACATTCAACAATAGAAAAGAAAAGCCCACTTATTTCCTTTCTAGAGAACCAAGGCAGCTCACAAAAGATGAAGCCCAATACTACCAAGTATCACGCAGCAATTGAAAGAAAAAAGGAAAAGAACCAAAACCTAAGGAGGAAAAGAAAGGAGGGCACGAGAAGTATAAGAGAGACCAGACGGAGACCAGAGACTAGAAACGCATCAGAGACGGAGACCAGAGAACAGAGACTACAGAGGACGTAGAAGGGAGACTCGACGAGGAGAACAGAGCCGACGCGAGAGCAAGGCGAACGTTTATCTGATTCATATGAATCTGGAGTTTCTTTCTCTCTTCTCTTAGTTTATGCTGTTAAATTTCGTCAGTGACTATGTTTAATTTCAGATTTTCACTTTTAATTAGTTGGGTTAATTTAGTTTCAATGTCTAGCTAAATTTTCATGTTCTAGGATTAGATGTAGTCTTTTATTTTCTGTCAATGATTTGAATTTGTTGTTTGGATTTGATTATTATAATTGCAATTTGATAATCTTGGTTTGTTTTCATATAATTGATTTGGCCAGTTGATTATATGTTTAAGATATTGGATTATTAGCGGAAGTGAAAGTTCAATATTAGTTCGTGGGATTATTAAACGTCAAGTAGTATAATTTTAGGAATAGTTATACACTTGGGTGGTCTCTAATATGAATTTATTGTTCGTAATGGGTTTATATTAATTGTTATGACCACGGAAGTAGGCGTAAGATTATTATAAATACACGTTTTCTACCTTTGAAGAGGAGATAATATATTATAGGAAATTCGATCATTGCAATACAATAGTTTAAATCCGACAACTAGTTTAATTTCATTGTAGAAGGTAATTGGCGAAATCTAAGTCCTAGAACTATCTCTTATACTTGATTCTTACCTATTATTTGACGTTTTTAGTGTTAGAATTAGTAGTAGTTCATATTATTTTAGTTTAGTTATTATCACTATTCACATTTTCTGGATCGTCTAAATAATATTAGTGTCTCTTAATTTGGTAGTTGATCTTACCTCCTTGTGGGAAACGATATCTTGCTTACCCTATATTTACTTTAATTGACCCGTACACTTGCGGCATTTTAAGGTACTTTTAGGACCGACCAATAAACCTGTTCAAAAATTGAAGGGTTGTGATTTAGAATAATTTCATTAGCTACAACTTCTTTGTAGCAATATAATGATATACTTATGCATTTTTTTTTGTCGAGACTTAAGAAAGCAATTTGATAATTAATTTAGTTACTAATAATATACTTAAACTTTGATGTGCTTCTATTATTGTTTTTACTCATCGTTTAAATTTTACCGTTATACTTTTAATTTGTGTATTCGGTCCCCGTAAAATAGTTGGTCAAGATCCGCACTGGACAACATGACATGTTTTTGCCATGGGTTTTAGAGCCTTTACCAATTCTGAAAAGGCCATAGGAAAGCATCTCGACGGATTTCATATCAGCCTTACCCAAGTCCGATGGGTGTGGCTCTATCATGCTGGTGGTCAACCGCTTTTCAAAGTACGACACCTTCATCTCCTCTCTACGAGATTGTACAGTCGAGCAAGCCGCTCAACTGTTTTTCAAGAATGTGGTGAAGTATTAGGGCTTGCATCGGATCATTATCAGTGACTGAGACCTTTGCTTCACAACTAAATTTTGAACAAAGTTATTCAAACTGTTGGGGTCGGGTCTCCACTTCTCAACAAGTTTTCACCTACAAAGCGATGGGCAAACGAAAAGGGTGAATGCACTGTTGTAGCTCTATTTTCGACACTTTGTGAGTGCCAATCAACTAGATTGGGCCAACTAGATGAACGTTGCCCAATTCTCCTTCAACTTACAGCGGTTCGAGTCGATACAACAAATTAAAGTTTGTTCATCCATTATGGGTCAACAACCTCTGACGCCACAATCAATTGCGTCAGGCTACAAAGGGAGCAGCCCCGCTATATAATCTCGCAATAGGGTGGCACGAACAACTCGATGTAACCAAGGCGTACTTAGACAAAGTGATAAAAAAGATGAAGAAATGGGAGGACAAACGTAAGAGGTAGATGAAGTATCAGTAGGCGACTTGATGATGGTAAAGCTCCTACCACAACAATTCAAAGTCTTCTGCAGTATACACAAGGGGATAGTGCGGAAGTACGAGGGTCCATTTACCGTACTACATAGGGTCGGGAAGGTCTCATATACGTGGAGTTACCACCAAAACTCAAAATTCAGTCGGTGTCCCTTGTGAGCATGCTCAAGCCCTATCAAGGAGATAATGAGGATCCAAAAAGGGGTGAGTCGCAGCGACCGCCGATGGCGATCTACATCCACAAAATTGAAGCAAAATGTCAAATTCGACGGAGGGGCGTGCTGAGTTACCATGAGAATCTTATCAGTTGGAAGGGACCCTCGGATAGCGAGACAACATGGGAAAAGTTGACGATTGTGGCAATTTCGGAACAAGATTATGGAATTCGAAGGACGTTCTTGACGGGGACGTCAAAAGTTTTAGAGGGGGAGAATGTCGATCACTACTCGTCGCTAAAACCCCAACAGCATCGCTGGGCAGCAATGATAGGCTAGACGATAAGTAATGACCTAGAGATGGCCTTGCTGCCATGAGGCATCTGGTGGGGCTTTAATTGAGCTCAAACTTGGTGGTCTACCATATTTTGGGCCAATGAAAAAAATGGTCGAGCTAGGTTTTGGATGTGAGACCCATAAACATATGATGGTGCATGAGCATTTTTGGTGGTGCATGAGAAGCTTATAGAGAAGCCTTCAATGATCCTCCGTACATATGCTTGTAGGGTGTGTAGAGTGTTCTAGGCAGCCTTGTGTAGAATACTCCAATTGAGACGGTTGTGGAAGACTCTAGAATCAGGGAAGGGTAGGATGGTGGCCTATAAATAGGCATCCTCATTCATTTATACAAAACATCTTAGACAGCTCATCGCTTGTATTTCTCTTATTATAATAGAAAGCATTCTTTACAAAGCATCCCACTTGTGCCTTAGTTTCCACATTTAGCCAAATTTCATAGCCTACAAAGCCTACCAAGCCTATCGGGTGCCTTGACTAGTTGTCCGTGCGAGAGTGTGACGCTATAGGGAACGTTAGGGGTGTTCATAAATATATGATATGGTTGATCCGATCCGTGATCCGGTCGACCCGATCCGGTAAATCGGATATGCGGTCTGATTTTTTAGTTTTCGGATTGGATATCCGAAAATATCATAAAGGAATTTTTCATTTTCGAATATCCGAAACATTGGTATTTTTTTCGGATATTTCGAATATCCGAACCAAAATATCCATTTTCAAGACCGGATATCCGAAATATTTGATGATCCGATCTGAAACTTATTCTATGAACTTTTCCTTTGAAAAAATCACTTATTTAGTTTTCGGTATCCGATTCGACCCGATCCGAAATTTCGGATATCCGATTTTGTCAGATTGGATTTAGATCGCATTTTTCCCTGATCCGAAAGTTAGCTCCGGATTATTCGAATTGAATACCCCTAGATAACATGTTGTGACTAAGAAATAAATCCGCACATGACAAAGAAATAAGCCACGAAGAGATACATTGATTTTTGATGGAGGCCATAGAGAGCAAGAGACTAGCATATTTAATAGCAGTTATGACACCTTGTGTCAAGCTCTACGCATATTTGGGCAAAGAATTGCATAAGCTAATTTAGCTGGTGCTAATTTTTACTAGAGTTGGATTGACATGTACTTTACCAATCATGTAGAAATATGTCAAACTTTATTTTTTTATTTTTTATTTTATTTTTATCGACTCTGAAGGAAAGAAACTAACTGACTAAATTCTGGTTTTCCATTTATTTTTAGTTATTGGCTTTGGACATTGAAGAAGCATTAGATATATTTTGCAGTGATTTGAGAGAAGAAGAGCTTGTTGTAATAAAAAAAAAGCTCTATCAAGAAGCTATGGAGCTTGAGATTGAAAGAATTCAATATCAGCCCCAACTTCGAACTGTATTGCCTCTTTTAAAAGAAAACCAAGCTTCCGGTCAAAATCTAGTTCCACGGCTAGATTACAATGGTACGTACATTGTTAGTGATTCTTCTCTTATGTTGGTTGATTCTATCGATCTCCTGTTCTTATGCAAACGTGGAGTATGTTGTCTTGGCAATATGCCCAAGGATACGGTGCTTGTATCAGAGAGATGTTATCCTTGCCTGGAGCAGGGAAACTTGATTATGAAAGCTTGGGTAAGACAATAAAAATGTTGGACTCTTTTGAAAGAGATGCCAATGCAAGAGTGATTCATTTGGGAATATTCTGAGAAATTGAATACGAAGAAATTGAAGCAACCAGGAATTATATAGTTTTCCGGGTATACTGTCAGAATTTTCAGTGTAAAGTTGCAAAACATGCTAATGTACATATCATCTCATGCGATTGGTGTGGTGATCAAATTCGGACAAGTCTTGCATCAAGTTATCTTTACCATATTATTTGAAATACTTAAAGTATAAGATTAAGAAGAAAGTATTGAATTTACATTGAAATATTCCGCCATTATATTGGTAAGTAGAAGGAAATTACAGTGGGTAATGGGAGACAAAATCTCCTAGATTATAGTTCGGTTATAGCAGAGAAAAGTAATGACTAAGAATATGCTAACGTATATCAAACCAATTATGAGAATTTAGAGGCCTAGCTAAGGGAAAACTTACAAATTGTGGCCTTGATTAGATCCAAGTTTTTTGAATGGTCGATTTTTTTGGTCCGGATCGAAAAATTAGTCTGTTGTTTGGCTCAAGGTTTTTAAAGTTTCGATTTTAGGTCCAGACAGACGATTTTTTTAATCTGTTTTTTGCTTTTACATAAATAATATATAAAATTAATTTTACTATATTTTTTATGGATAATATATTAAAAAATTATTACTATATTATAAATATCTATATATTTCAAATATTGAAATAAATATGATTATAAACCTAAAAATAAGATAAGTTTTTTCAAGTAAAAATTGGTCTAAACGATCCAGACCGAGATCAGACCAGCATTTTCAAATCCTTATAATGTTTCAAAAAATTTGAGTTTTTTGGTCCTCGATCCGTTTCTATAATACAAATTTTTTGGAATCTAAACAAACTTGTGCCAAATTTAGGGAGAAAAAGAAGTGAACTACCGAAGAAGATTTTGAGAATTGTAAAGATGCATAAGTTTTTATTTAGCATTATCCATATACTATATTTTGATCATTATTTGTGATTTATATGTTACGAAATTATAATCACGTTGTAATCCATTTAAATTTATCTCAATAAATAATTTTAAAATATCAACTTTTATAATTTATACAAATACATAATGAAAGATATTAAGGCTTAAATTTTTTATTACTAATCGTAAAATGTCAAAGTGTAACTATTTTGGTTAGGCACAAGAAGTATTATTTATAATGGGTTTTTCACCAAATGCCTCCAAGTTTTCACATAATTCACAACAACACTTCATTCACTTGTGACTAATGGATAACGTCATTCGTCATTAGCTCCTGATTAACTCCTAACTTTAATTAAATCTAATTAACTTAGTAACCCTAACTCTTAATTAACTCTAGTTCACCTTTCCTCCATAACCACCCTAGCAGCCACTCATCTCCTTCCACCAAATTCACCACCATTACCACCTCCATCTTCTTCCACCAAAACGATCCCATCATCCAACACATAAACCACCCCACCACCCTTCACTTTTTTCTCTTTGCTTACACTAACCCAGTCACCGTACCACCACCATCAAAAGCCACACCTAGTAATTTCGGCGCATACCTCTGATAAACTCATCAGCGCATCTTCATCTTCAACTTCTAATTTTCTCGTTAGAAAGATAGAGAGAAATGAAAGATATATGGGAAAATCCACCACCACTCACACAAACCCTAACTTCCTCCTGACTCCCATCATGTGTAGTACATCTTCACCTTCAACCTCTCGATTTCCTTGTAAATTTTCTCTCTCTTCCATTATTTCCTAGAAAAATGGTCGAGTCCACACAAAAACAGTGACAAAATTCTCCTGTCAAGTCATCAAAAGATAGATTTACTGGAGATACTATACGGATGTTAGGATGAGCTTCTATTGGTGATAGTGGAGATAGCGCTATGATGGCAGTTGGAATGCAGAGCTCCGATTATGACAATGGTGAGTAGCAGCTCACGGAGCAAAGGACGAGAAAAGGAGAAACACGAGAGAGAAAAGAGTGCAGTGGTGCTTAGGAGGCGACGATATTCGTAGGCTGCAATGGCAGCCGACAGGGTGGTGATGTGGTGGGCTTGGTGGGGAAAGAAAGGAAAGGGAAGAGGGTTATGGGGAAAGGGCTAATTTGTTAAGGTTCTTGGGTTAATTAGGGTTTAGGGGTTAACGTTGTTAGCCTTTAGTTAGTCAAAAGGCATATTGTGTTATTTGTGTAAAAGTCGGGTTATTTGGTGAATTTTCAAAAGTTTGGTATATTGTGAATTATCAGTTATGTAAAAACTCGGGAGAATTTGATGAAAAACCGTATTTATAATAAAAGTTCATAGTCATTTCTATGTTCATTCATAGCTCTGCTTTTCACTATTCAATATTGATTGAGTAGTCATTTCATTCATCAAATTCATTCATTACATTGTAGTTAGTGGTTTAAACACTTTACACTAATACACACCTAGGGGGTGTTTGGTTTATGAAGGGGAAAGGAAAAGGGTTTAAGAAAGAGAAACAAGGAGAATGGAAAGGTAAACCCTTTGATTAAAAGAGTTGTTTGGTTAGTATCAATATATCTCTCTCCTCTCACTATTACTCCAACATACATACACACTCTCTTTCCCCCAATAACCACTGCCACTACCTCGTCGCCGCCACCACCTCGCCGCTGCCGGCATCTCGTCAGCGCACCGGCGCGCTGCCCCCCTCGTTGCTGCCATCAACGCCTCTCCTTTGTTGCCGCCGCCGGTGCCCTTTTGCCATCTCCTTTTTCCACCACCATAAAAACTCAAATCTTAGGTTTTAAAGGTCAAATTTGACCATAAAAACTTCAGATCTGAAGTTTTCATGGTCGAATTTAACCATATAAAACCATAATTAAAGAAAAGAAAAGGTAATTTTTTTTACTCTGGCTTTTTTTTCGTTTTTGGGTTTTCTTGGTGTGATGATATGCGGTTTTGTGGCTGTGATGGTGGTGGGGTGGTGGTTTGATTTTGGTTTCGGGTGTCTGGTGGTTTCGTGGGGTGGCTAGGTGGTGGTAGGTGTTGGTTTTGTGATGGCTGAATGCTCAGCGAGGTGGTTACGTGGTGGTTTGGTATGTCGTGGGGTGGTGATAAGTGTTGGTTTTGTGGTGGGTAGTTGATTAAGTGGAGTGGATGGATGGTGGTGGGTGTTAGTTTTGCGGTGGCTAGGTGTTTCTTGTGGTGGTTGGATGGCAGTGGGTGTTAGTTTCGTGGTGGTTGGGTTTTTCATGCGGTGGTTGGATGGTGGTGGGTGTTGGTTTCGTGGTGGTTCGGTGTGTCGTGGGGTGGTTGGGTGGTGGGCGGGTTGCGGGGTGATGGTTTGGTGGCTGCAGTGGTGGTTCAGTGGCATGAGTGGTGGTTGTGGTGGCTTGATTGGTGGTCAATAATGAGTGAAGATGACCATGGAGTAGCATGAGGGAAAGGGTAAGTGAAACCCTAGGGGGTGTAGGGAAATGGATGTAGAGGACTTTGGGGGAAAGGGAGGGGTAAAGAGAATGATAAAAGGACCCAACAAACATCAACAAAGGGAATCAAGAGCCTTGTTTCCCTTACCCTTTCTTGAAAGCTCCCCAACCAAATGCCCCCCTAGTGTTTAGCAGATCATATAACTAGTATTACGTCATAGCAATAACAAACACAAAAAGAAATACGATCATTTATCACATTCATACTACACCTAGCTAAGACACACATCTTCAACAGCTAGTGATAAGTGCATATTCTAACGTCATTTAGTTGCATATTAGGGTGCATTTTATGTAGTATTAGAGCATTTACATTGCATTTATGCATATTTAGGTCCCTTTTAATAAGCTACGATGCTTTCACGGGTTGTTTGGTCTTTTGATGTAATCTCAGGTACTTTGGACTCCTATTTGAGGACATGCCTATTAAGGCACGTAGATTACCTCCAAAACAATATATCATGTGCCCAAAACGGATTGGAATTGAAGAAGATACAAAGGACTATATGTACTTGTGCGAAATATGACACCTCTGCACCATTTCACTCATAACTTTTGACATAAGAATGATAATGAGGTAATTCCAACTGGGTTGAAAACTAGACTTGAATATTTTTCCAACGATATATTACATGCACCAAACAAAGCTCTGGATCAAAAATTATAGCTGTTCGAAGTTGAGCTGGAGAATCTGACGACTACAGGATAACACGTCCGTGACACTTATGACACGTCCGTGTCACTCTGATTTCTTCGAGGCAGTAGCTTTTCTGTCGTAGCATATTTATGTAGTAGCAGGTCAACACGTACGTGTCATTATCGACACGTCCGTGTTGGTCTGCTCCGTAGCGCCTTCTATTTTGTCGGTTTTATATTTTAGGAAGTTACAAATACCTTTTATTCGTTGAATGACGAGTAGAGGAGGGGGGGAGTTATATTGTATACACTTTTTAGGGTTTTTAGAGAGAGAAGTTAGAGAGAGAAACTTGTGGATCTTCATTGTTCTCCAAGACTCTACCTTTCTTCCATTAATTCAAGTTTTTATTCTCTCTTTCTTTTCTCTTTGTTAATTATTATGAATTGTAATTATTCTTTTCTAGTTTCTTTATTTATTTCAATTATGCTTGAGTAGTTCTTTTATCTATTGTTAAGTTGAACCCTAGTATGAATTAATTCATGATTATGCCTTTAAATTCCCAAATTAATTGTTTAATTGTTCTTGCTTAATTGATTGTGCATATTCCAATACTAGATTAGGGATAATTAGTATTGTTATCATTCCATTGACTTGATCACAACGGGAGTTGGGTTTTGACGGATTTGGGTATTTCAATTAAGGATATGAAATTCTCCACGGGAGTAGGTAGAATAGATTGTTAGGAAGTTAGAGTGCCGCATTTAATGTCTTTAATATGCATGATTCCACGGGAGTAGGCTTGAGTGCATATTAGAGAAGCCATAGATACTCGGGAGAGGTTTATGGTATTTTATAGGGTGTACTTTTCCTTGTGAGCATTTAAATGATTAGTTTGGGGTAGGAATTATTATTGTATTAATTTATGCTAGTGGGGATACTTAACTTTAGAGTCTTTTATTTTGATATTGATTAGTATAGTTTATTCCACCATTATTCTTGATATTAATCTCCTTTAGTCTTACCATTATTTAAGGGCTAATCATAGAACAACTTTCTCTCTGTGGGATCGACCCTGACTTACCCTACTACATAGTTAGGAGGTTAGTTAGGTTATTTCTTTTTGTTAGGTGCGCGACACGCCTATCAACTAGTAAATAAGATCATGGCAGCTAAACCCAAAAAACTGCTATCATGTATAGTAAGGGAAAAGCCATCAAAATAGACCCACCATTACCATCCCAAAAACAACCACCTTCACATCATCTAACCCTCCTTAAATAGTAAGGGAAAAGCCATCAAAATAGACCGTCATGTCTTTCTCCAGCTAAGCCATGAGATCCCTGCCATTCTGATGATGTCATGAAATGCCCAACTCTTAAATGTTCTACTCCTTGGCCCCCAAAATTAGGCTGTGGTAACCAAGATGCCTAAGCCTGCACCAGATGCACCATTTTTTGCACATCAGCTCTACATTCAGTTTGGACTCTCAATCCGGTTTGGAGAAAATGTGAAAGGTTAGACCTTCTTGCTCTTTGAAGAGGTTGTGTGCATTGTCTAAGACTATCAAACCTAGTACATCATAGAAAAACATAGCACAAAGCGGAGGACTTAACTAACATTATCAAACAACAATTTGACAACTCAACAACTAAATCAATCAACTTCAACAATTAGTTAAACCATTAAAAATTGAATCTTTAGCACATACAGTAAAGAAATAATTAAAAAGAGAAAGACATTAAATTAAAATCACAAAACAAAAGTAAATTATGTTTTAGCACAAAACCCTAAACACTCACAAAAGGTAAGAATATTTTAATAACTAGGCTAAACCAACAACTACTATTTCTTTACATAAGTAGATTATTTAACCCACAAACAAATAAACAAATGTTGTTTCACACATTCTAAACATCCAAATAATTAATAATACACAACAATAAACAAAAGAAATTGAAAAAAAAAATTAAAAACACAAGACGTATCATTAGGAGGAGGCAAGTTTGGAACATTCCTTCTAGGAGGGTATCAAGGGTTGTGTTGAGCCATGTTAATGGAGTAAAAAATTGAAAAAAAAAGAGTTAAAAAATGACCTTTTGGGGAAGATGACGGAAGGAGAAAAGTGGGTGTTGCAAAAGGAATTTTGGAGTACTTTGTGAGGGTGAAAGTACAGGGGGGTGGAGTTAAGTAATAGCAAGAGACATAAGAGAGGGAGTGAAAGGCGCCAAAATGAACCATACAATTGTACTTGCCTTGGTACGTGCGCCTAGGAAGTCGAGTCAGTGTCCCAAACTAAGAAACTGACAAAAGTTAACATAAGTTAGTTTTGAGTACCCTTTTTGCAATTAGAGTACCCAAACTACAACTTAAATCAAAGTTTAGTACCTAAGTATGTATTGACTGAATACTATGTTTAGATAAGAAAAATTAGAGGAAAAAGTGGACTATATTCCCTTCAAAAGAGGGTAAGATATGTGAGTGTTTTAATGTGACAACAACGTCGAGAAGGTAGTGTGGGTAAAACTCTAATTTTCGCATTGTGTGAAACAAAGAGTGTATAACGCAATGGCAAAAATGTAAACAAAGTGAAAAGAATTTTGAATAAAAGTTATTGTAGGCACAAATGGGTATATATGCTTCTAAAATATGTACTCCTGATATGGAATATGTGTAAACAGATATGATTATATATATTATTGAAAATATATGCATAAACTAATGAAAGAATATAGGTCCCAAGAATATATATAAACTTATTTGATGTATGTATAAACTGATATAAAAATTATGTATAAACAGAGATGAAATATGAATTAACTGTTATAAAATATGTAGGAACAAAGATGAAAAATGTATAAATTGATGAAAAATGTGTATAAATAACATGTTTAAAATGATATGAAATATGTATATATTGCTATGAAATATGTATAACTCAGATGATGAAATGTACGTATAAACAACAATAAAATAATGTATAAAATGATGAAAGACATATAAATTGATATATATATATATATATATATATATATATATATATATATATATATATATATATATATATATATATATATATAGTCTAGCTTTCATATAAATTACAACACTACCAACAAAACTTTTTTTTAGGGTACTATCAATAAAACTTGTTTAGCATCATTAATGACACAATGAGCATGGGCGGGCCTAGAGGTGGCCATTGGGCGGGCCCAACCGGACCCAGCCCAGGACCGGCCCGGCAACAGACTGGCCCGGCCCGGACCACCATAAAACCGGTTCAGAACCGGCCCTGAACCGTCCAAAAGACAGGGTTAGAGTGGGTCGAGTTGTGAAGGAAGTGAACCGGACCGGACCGCCCTTGAACCGCGGTTTGAACCGCCCTTAGAACCGCCAAAAAACCGTCTGTTTTCCTAAGGAGAGAGGGAGAGAGAGAAGGGGAAGCATTGAACCGGTGGTCTGGCCCTGAACCGGGCCGGACCGGCTCGTGCATTGAACCGTGTTGTAACTGGTTCAGGGTTGACAAATGCTAACCCTGAACCTGAACCGGACCGGTCAACTAACCGGTCCAGTTCAGGTTCATGGTTGCCCGAACCGGCCCGGCCTCTGAACCGGCCCTGAACCGGCCCGGACCGGACCGTGGCCACCTCTAGGCGGGCCTTTCAAGGGACAGGTTCGGGTCAGGCCTGACTCCTAAAAGGTTTTGGGAATTTTTTTTACAACTTTGCTATTTTGATTAGCTCACTAAAAAAGGCCCAAAATAGCTAAGCACGAGACAGAATAGCCAACTGTGTGTTAGAAAGGAAAATAGGACATGGGAAAGGGGACCACATGGTGTGGAATACAAGTTATATAACGGTTAATAGTGATGCACATAACTACGAGGATGTTGTCATGTTGATGCTTTTTTTATTTTTTTGTATTATTCTACTTTTAATCACGTGCTCTGACTTTTTCTTCTTCTTTTCTTCTTTTTTTAAAGGGTTCCTTTCTTATTTTCCTAATTACTATTGTTTTTTTTATCGTTATCCAATTTTTCTTATACATGTTTTACTTATGCTATTAAAAGCTTTGAACTTTTCGCTTTCCTATTTCGTCTTTCTGCAAAGCTAAAAATTATTTAAAAATTATATCTATAAAGATAAAGTCTTATCCCCATACACATGTCCAAATTTAGGACGGTGTCCCCATATTTTTAATTTTTAGAAAAATATCATATATACTTGGATTGATACTCGCATCCGTATTCGTTACTCGTACCCGTATCCGATATTCATAAGCGTGTCCATGTAACATAGACATCAACTAACTATCTAAAGTAGGTAATTAGCCCCTAATAGCAATAGTTCGGAGATCCGCCACTGACAATGTGTATTACTTTAACTTATTTAACTTCAACTTATATGAATTTTTCCGAATGAACTTTTCTTGATTTTTCAAAAAAAAATTCTATACTTTTCATTATTTTTTCTAAATTTTTTATAATTTTTTCTTAGCCTTCCTCAACTTTTCTCAAAATAAGTAAAAATAAATTGAAGAGAACATACCCTTAATCACGTTAGTGAACGATTGGCAGTTGCACACCTTATGTGCCTTGGTTTAGGACTTAGGATGCGGTTAAAAGAGAAGTAGAGAGCACTAAGTATTGGGATATCTTTTTTTTTTTTTTTAATAGTCTCAACTCTTTAAGGGCATGTTTGGCAAAATTAGCGGTTTTAGTAGCGGTTAGTTGTTGCAGTAGATGTAGCTGTTGGGGGGTAGTCTAGCTGTCTACTAGTAGCTGTTAGCGATTAGCGATTAAAATAGTTGTTTAATTAGAAGTGTTTGGCAAAAGTAGCTGTTGAAATGGTAAAAGACAATAAATGACATTTATTCAAATATGAAATGGACTACAATAATTTCATATGTTCGTTGAATAATTAAATTCAATATTTATTTTTTCAAAGAACTTACACAAAAAGGAGTATGCTACTTTTTAACTGCTTAAAGAAATGTATAACTTTAAGACAATATTCAACCCTAAAAAATTTATATTAGCTATTTTAACAAAAATGCTTGTGGAATGAGTATAAAAAATTGTGAAATATTAGTTATATCTTATCTTTAAAATAAATAAGTATTTAAATCACATCCCTGCTATTGTAAACAAAAAAAACAATGAAGTGCTATAAAATAAAGCAATTAATAAACAAAAAAAAGGAAAAAGAAATTAAAAACATTGGTTAACAATTCTAACTTATGCTATTATATAGTGTTTATTTGCTAGACCGCTACCTATAAATCTCAACGTTACTAGTAGTAACGTTCTACAACCGCTACACATAATCTACTCCAACCGCTACCCGCTACTACAACCAATACATTACCAAACACTCATAAATTTCTTAAGTAGCGTTTTGATTTTGTCCAACAGCTACGCGCTACCTAAAACGCTAGTGCCAAACAGGGCCTAAGTATTGGGATTTCTAACTCTCAACTATTAAGCCTCTTCCAGACGAGAGGCAATACAAATGGGTAAAAGATACCCAGAAACCGCTTGCCGCCGTGTATACAGAGTGATGGCATAATGGCCATGCTAATGGCACCAGCTTCTGGTAATCCCCGCAACTATATACACAGAAAAATTCATAGCTATCCCATGCGATTTAGCAGTTAACACATGAAAGGTTCATATGCCAAAATTACCAATACAGGATAGTATTCAACATTTAAGGACAGATACTTTCAGGATGAATATCTGTACATCAATTACACGGTAATATAATGCTCTACGTTTTAACTTGTAACTATCTAGCACAAGGACGACCAGGTATCCTCTTTCACTGGCTAATCCAAATGTAAAAAAAGGTACATTCAATACGCTCCTATTGTAAAACCTAAAAACACTACAGAACTTCAAGTGCTGAAGTCGAAATTCCATCTTCAACAACACCTCGCTTAGTGAAAAATACACGACGCAACTGCATACCCTATTCTCTCTCTCCCCCTAAGTATCAAACACCCTTTGTATAAACCAGCGATTAAACGGAACTTCAGCTCTCTCAGCAGATGTGTGATCCAAAGGGAACAATTTCTCAACAGAGATTTTCAGGATAAAGATTCAGATCTATCAACTTTCTAAGGCCACAGGTTCAGCAGGAGTTGTATTACTACTCACATCAACTCCTTCACTTGGAAATACTTCAGACTGTAAAGATGGAGAGATATTGTTGACGTGTAACCATGTCAATTCCCACAAGCTATCTCCACCTAAAGCACTCCTCTGAGCAAGGACCCCCCTGTTTTTCATCTCAACTAATGTGTTCTTTAATAGTTCTGACACTACATCCTGGAGCTTCTCACTTCTCTTCCCTCTGATTTTGACTTTCATATATTTCTCTATCCGACTGAGAACACCCAGCCACAGTTTGCAGAATGTTGTCAACTGGGAGAGTTCAGGGAGTAATTGCAAAAATACCTTAAAAAGCAGCTTCATAGCAATGGTAAGCGTCCCTTCCATGTTACGATAGTCCTTCTGTGAGTGCCCCTGGGAAATTTCAAGCAAATCATCGAGCATAGTGAATATAACCACTTCGAAACACTGCACCCACAGACTGTGTGCGAGATGGACTTCATCCATTTCGGTCAAGCACTTCTGCAATGACGAAACAGCGTGGTTTCTGACTTCTTCTCTCTGGTCCAAACAAACTTTTCTCAAGGCCTGAACAAGCCTCAGCCACATCTCCCCAATATCCTGAGACATCTTCACAGCATCTTCCTCCACAGCTTCCTTAGTCTCAAGAACCCACTTCACCAAACAACTAACAGAGCCAGCCATAAGATCCAAAGCACGGATGGATCGGTCAGATTGTCCAACACGTGACTCTGCAAATTGTCTAGTAGCCTCTACACAAAGAATGAAATTAGAAGGCAACATGTGGGCCCCCTCAGACATCATAAACACCAGAGAATCAAATCCTGATTCAGAAGCTTCTGGGTGTCGGGCTGTTACAGAGAGAAGAGAAGTAATGGTGCGCCAACCCATTTGTGATCTAATATGAGTAGCATTTGCTTTGACCAAGCGAGTCACCTCCTGGGTGATCTGCTCACAGTATGCATCAGCAACTCGAGCATCAAGCTTGAGCACCAACTGGAGAGATCTAAGAAGCTCATCAGCTAGGTTCTCTTTATAAGGAAGCAGCCGCTGGCAAATTCTAAGAAGTCCAAAGACAGCCTTCTCCACCAAGGCACAGGGCATGACAGTGGACTGCACAATATTTGCAATATGCTCATACACACCCTGCCAAAGAAGAACAATCCTATCCCGATTATTCAATGTAATTGCAATTAATAATTCAAGGCAAAACACTGCAGTGTCTTCATCCTCTGGTGAACCGGCTCCTTTTTGAGGCCTACCAGCAGCCCATATGAGTGCTCGTGCAAGCTGCAATAAAGATTCAGCTTGAAGAAACTTGCTCTCTGTAAAGATACTGTCAATGTGACACTTCTGAATTGTCTGAAGTGTACGTTGATGAGCAGCAAGTTGTTGCTCAGTGGGCTGAGACCTTGGCTCCTCTGTGTCTAGGGATAACAGTTGGCTGAACCGGCCCATCAGCCCAGACGACCTTCTAGGAGTACCCATGGACGGCAAGTGAGATGCAGATAATGAATTTGTGAGGGGTTTCCCTTGTCCAGGATCAGAAGATAACTCAGAGTCATCTGCGGCATCACTGGCCACACGAGCAGGAAGAAGACCAAGCTTGTGCAATCTTAAGATACAGTCCAGGATGTTTCTCCATCCTGTGCGAATATAGTCACCATAGCGATTCGCAATGGTGAAGACTGTAACAGTGGCCATCCTTGCTTTCATGTCATCACCAAATGCCAAAACAGGCTCCTCAACAGAAGATGGATTCAAAAGCGTAGTGAACTTGCAAAGAGAAACAACAAGATCATCAAGAACATCTTCAAGATGGTGGCAAGCTGATATCTTTGCGACAGCTAAGAAACCATCGATGCACGTTCGGTAAACCTCTTCATGCTCTGCGTGATCAAATACCACAGAAATGGCAGCAATTGTTGGACCAGACATTATAGCAAACATATCATGATCAAGATAAGCCCTGGAATCTGCCACGATATATGGTGCAGTCTTCTTGCATTTGTGCATTAAATCAATCCACCGGCTTGGATTCATCTCAGCAAAACCAGCACCCTGTTCAGGTGTAGTGCGGATCTCATTTTTGCAGATAGAACGGTACAACTCCAACAATAATTCACGTGGGAGATCCTCGCCTCCATTGATGCGCCGATTATTGCGAATAAAGTCCTCTTCACTCATCTTTTTCTTAACTTGTGCATTGTGCAGATCTGTGTTCAGCATAATAAGGGAATATGACAGTAAAAATGCAGCATCCTTGTTGGCCATGATATGTGAAGTTTGCTCGTAGTATCTCTCGGAAAATGCCTCAAGCACCCTTTGTATCTTTTGTGATTCTCCAGGAAGTCTAAAAGTCTCCAAAAAGAGTCTCAGAGCTGTATCCAAATTCATATCTTGGAAATCAAAAGTCTGAGCAAACTCGTGAAGAACTTGAACACAAAATTCGTCATGGTTCCCTAAAAAGTCCCCCACAAGATTCTTATCCAACCCAGCAGTGTATCTGAAAAAGCAAGCCACACTCTGTGGATCCAGTTTCTCAGGCAACAAGTGCGTACCTTGAAGAAACTCTAAACCCTTTTTCGGATCCCGATTGAAATGATCAGCACCAATCATCAATCTTCTCTTGATATATTTCCTACGACGGACAAATGGAACCCAGTGATTAGGATCACAATAACTGTCACATTTGACCATCCAAAATGGAGTATACTCCTCAAGACTAACTGGTGCCTGTTCTAAGCCAAGAGATCCATTGCCAATCCTTTCAGCCATTCCTTGAATAACTGCTATCAGCCCATCAAGAGCAAGAATGTGCATAGAAGACAGAGGAGAGTTTACAGGAAAAGCACTCTTTGACAACAAGTTAGCAAGATCTTCAAACACATTGCCGCATGTTATATCGCAATCTAAGTTAGCATACATCTCTACCATAAATGTTTTTTGCCTGCAAAAGTCAACAAGAGCCTCCATTGCAACCTCTTGCTGCTGGTAGGAAGCACCATATCTGCTCTGTGCAAGTCTTAAGATCACGCAAGAAAAGAAAGCCTCAAGCTGCAGTTTAAGCTCCATCCGCAAATGATGATATAGATTCAGAGCTATACTACATACCATAGAGAGAATCAGAGGACTTGGTGACAGACCAAAAAGCATCAAATTGTGGAAGAGCTCATCCTGTATTAAATTCAGTAAGGTGAGGTGCCTGAGGAAAGAAGCTCCACCTAACTCGATAGCTGAATTTATGAGACCCAAAGCAAAAAGAGGCGCATCCTCATCAATCGCCAAACCATTAGATCTAGGACTGATTCCAATATTGTCTACAACATTCAGCAAAGAGCATAGAAAATGAAAGATCTCAAACATGGAGGGTACACCATATGCCTCTGTCATCACATGCAAATCATATGCCCTGGTCTCCTTCCCATTTCCAGTACCATTTTCATCCACCATACCACCACCCACGCCCACAGGAACATTGGAGCCAAAATTAGTAGTGGGCAACTGACCATCATATTCTGAACTACGGTTTCCATTATTAAACTCGTTAGCATATTCGTTATCAAGGCCTCCAATCTGCATCATGATAGAAAAGTTTATTGACAATGACTTGACTCCCTGGTATAATGATAATAGTTACAACACAAGTAGATTTAATGTATAAAATGAGAAATTATTTTCTACCCAATTTAAAACAGATTGGAAAAGAATTTATTTCTTCAGAAGCGATTAGTCATATTATTGCACCCCTGATCGATTATCTGGCACAATGACATATTAACTGGATTGAAACTTTATCCAAGAATAATAGGGGTAAAAGGAAACTTAATCACCACAAAAGTTGATTGCCTTCTAAGTAGGGCATGTCTAGATGTTAAAGGGATTACATTCTAACCATGCCTCTCTAACAGGCTCCAAGAACCTCAAAAGAAAAATGAGGGTTACAAGAGGATCATAGAGAGTTAGTACTGATGATCTAATGAGCTTTTCTATCAAGTTTTGAACCAGAGATGTCTCCCCAACGTGTTTCAAAAATATAAAATAAGCAACAAACACACATATCAAATCAAAAGCACACTTACAACATCTAAAACATTACATGCAATGGTCACGAATCACCAACCCTACCCCCCCCCGATGCCAACCAGCCACCTGACCACCCCCTTTTCCCAAAGTAGTCATCATTTGAATGTATGGCTGGACCACAACCTTGGCAGCTCCTAGCAATGCTGCAATCAGGTTTTGTGACTATCCTTGCCCATGCCCGATCATAAGAAAGAAGTATGCACACGACACACCTATGAAGTGCTGAAACTCGTAAGTCCTAACATTTTGCATTTTCACTGAACTAAAGGTCCTTTGCAGCTCTGCTCTCGTGGTTCTCCAGCAGCAACAGATGACAACAGCTCTTCACTAACATGGTTACCTCCCTGTAAATCGCATAATTCATGCTCATGTGTGGTTTAGTTTATTTGATAATAGTTCGTTGAGTCTATTTGCTATCTGGTGCCTTAGTATTTTTATTAACTACTTCCTCTGTTCTGATTTACTTGCAACGGGGGGGAGGCACAATAATTTAGGTGCGAGAGAGAGAGAAAGGTGACCCATGTGATGTGGAGAGAGATAGAAATAAAGAACATCCAAAAATGGTAGTGTTGCAAGTATATCAAAACAACCCAAAATGGCAAGTGTTGCAAGTAAATAAGAACGAAGGAAGTATATGGATGCCAACAAAGTGTAATTTGGCATTATACTTGACACTTATGGTCATAGAAATTATTTCATGTAATTCTTATTTTTCTTTTTGCGCATAGTTTCCCCATTTCCAAGTTCTTAAAAAACTAACATTCCTTGATTTCCCTTGCCTTTTCAGATTTTTCCATGCTTCCTACATGCACACTGACATAGAAGCGAGATGGACCTTCTTGCTGTACGGGAGGAAAGTATTGCCACAAAATCAAGATTCAAGAACGTAGACAAACCATTAAAGAAAACACCATTTCAGCATAGCCAAACAAGTTCTCCATTGGGGAATCTACACAATTAAAACCTTATCCCCAGTCTTATCATTCAATTATAAGGTGGAGGTGGCAGAAGAAGGCGATGACTAGTAGTACAACAAAAAGAAGGCTACCTGCTGACTATAGTAACCTCACCCGTAATAAAAGGAACGACTAATTAAGAAACACTTGATAAAATATTTACCAGTAACTCTCTCCATTTTCTTTCTGAAAGGTGTTTATGATTTTGGCAGACACATTAAGGAGAGTTAAATTCTACAAAAGGAAGAGGATCAATTGACAAAAAGTTCGAAAGGGTGGGTTCTTTCACCTAAAATTGACTTATGTAAATTTATCTTAGCTAATGTGAGTATAAACGTATTGGAACTTATATGGACTTAACTTGTTGTAGTGGTGTTTGAAGATTGGTAGCCCTAAATGGCCCTTAATAGAACTTATCCACACTTACTGAAACTTATTGGAAGAGGTCTGAACGTATTGGAATCAAGCTCAAACTGAACTTATTTAGCCTGTAATGGTTTTTCTAATGTACCTGAAAGTAAGTTTTTTTTAAGGGGAGGTCCCTCCCTCCCTCTACTACACAAGGAAAATCTGGTGAGAAACTGTATATGTATAGAGAAAGAGAATCAAGGTAAAGGATACAGAAAGGTATACCAGAATCACAGAAAGGTTGAGCACAGAAGATCTAGAAGAAGAATTGGGAACTTCACTCTGTCGCTTAATATTTTCTCCAATATTTTATGGTTATTAGCTAAAAACTTCTATTCTTTTTTCAGCTTCTAGTGTTACTAGTACATTGCCTTTCCCACCCTAATCTAAAATACTCGTTGTATGGAGTATGATGGTGAGATGAGAAGTATTAGTGATATAGCTTATCAATGTCAACTCATAATTACATATAAATTCATTACCATCACCGTCATTTATTCACATCAACCAAACCATAATAGGCACATATCTCAACTCATGACTTTTCCTCTATCCTCTTAAGAATGTCACATGCCCCACTACACAAATCTAAATATTTCAAGTATCCCAATTCATACATGATATACTCCACCTATATCCTAGCCCTAATACTAGTCATATAGCCTATTGTGAAAAACAATATGGGACGATAGAGGTATTAACTAAGCAACAAGCTTCAAAAGACTTTGTTGTATCAATATCGAAGAAAGAGAACACAAAAGCCTATAAGTAAAGATGGTTAGAGTAAAATCGAAGGACAACGTAAAATCAAAAAACATTAGTGCAACAAAAGGCAACAAGATCATAAAGGCAGAAAGGCTAGACCTCAGGTTTCATTGGACCTCCATTGACCGAGGAATACTCTACACTCTCAACTTCGGAAAGATGTGAGAAGATACACCTCACAAGTTCACGCATTGTGTGTGCTGCCATTCTTTGCAACAATTCACCTTTTGTTGTAGCTTGATGAACAATCCGGAAACAAGTATTAACTATGGTGCAAACATGCTGATTACTCAATACAACAGATGCTTTACTTTTCATACAAGCCAGCAAAACCTGAAGAATCTTCGTCAGTACCACCTCTTCTGATGCAGGATCGGTAACCTCAAACCGACAACTGGTGACAGCGTCAACAACCAGATGCATGGCATCTTCAATATTTGCTATGTTTAAATCAAGCACATCAAGTGTTAGGATTTTGTAAACAGATGACAAAGCAACACTAGTAATAGGAGCACCAGTTTCATCAGATCGAATTACATCCAAAAATGGCTGGAGGTACAGAACAGGATTAATATTATGCCACTGCTGCTGCCACATAAAGACTTGCTTACGCAATGCTTTCAAAGACTGAATAAGAGAATGCTCTAATTGGTCGTCCCCCGACATATATCGACCACCCCATCTCACATTCCTTCTCATGATTGCCAATACAGCACCAATTTCTGAGTTAATCATACAAGATAAAGCATCTTTATGAGATGAGGTAACTTCAGATTCTTCAGGTTCTTCTTCAATCGCCTTTATACCAGATTGTAGCTTGAGACGACCCATGTTCACACTACAAATTTGTTTTGGAAACCCAGAATTTCTCAGCAGTCCAGAGCTAATATCTGAAATAAGCATTATACGACAGCCAAGTTATTTTCACTTGGAAGTTGAAACTGACAGCTAAACATTTAAATGTCAAAAATAATCCCTCTAATTCATTACCTAAGCTATGTTGGCTTATACAATTCCAACTTCCATACGATTTATACACTTTCATTTGGCTAACTACAATGACAATTCCAACTATCATACGGTTCATACAATTCCAGATTTCCATTTCCTCGGTAAGTGTTAGTTTTTTGGGTTGTCAATTAAGCTTCATGTACTTCTCAGTTTTGAAATTAATAGAATTTGACCACCAAAAAAGCAAAAAGAACATGGGTAAAATGATTCTACTAATTGGATTGCAAGGAACAATAAATAAACTCCGAACAGTCGAAGGAACATTCGATCCGAAAAGGGTTAAATTGATTGCAATCCTTCCATTTCAGATCACACAAAAGTATTAGTGACTTATGATCTTAACCTCAACAAATTGAATACCAAGCCAAAAGCAGAATAATTCAAGAAATCCATACATTTCCTAAAACTTAATCTCAAAACCCTAACAAATGCACTGCATTGCATTCTATACAAACATGAAATATCTACTACTATAGGGTTTCAGTGGGTTCAACTAAACCCCCAAAATCTAAATTCTTTGTTGAGCTTACAAATGAATGAAGAAATTGACTAAAACAATTTCTGAATTATTGCTCAAAATATGTTTAAGATCCAAATTAAAATCTAAAGAATCAGTGGTAGAACAAACCTTCAGATTTTCGGACGATCCAAGTATCCGATCGCGTCGGAAGAAGTTGAATTCGCCCTCAATTGGATTCTCTCAGTGTTTCCTCAAATTAGGGAATATGATTTGACGCTGGTAATTCGAAATAGTGTGTCGTAGTTCGTCAACCCTTTAGATAAAAAATCTGAAGAGAACGAATCTAGAGAGAGTGATGCAAACTGTAATGGAGGGAGGGTAGAGGAAGATGGTAAAAAAAGGGTAATAAGGTAACAAACAATATCTTTTTTGAGGGAAAACAATATCTTTTAGTATTACTCAATACTCATTTCAAAAAAATAATCTTTAAAAATAAATTATCAAAAACTACCTAATAAAACCAATGTCTTGTAAAGATTTGTCTCACAAAGAAGTCAAAAGCTATCTAATAAGACGTTTTTAGTTGTGGATCACTACCTTATACGAGAATGTGGGAGGTTAGCTAGTTTTGACAATGTGGATTCGTTGACTTTGTTAGAAATAAGTAGGGGAGTAAATTATTCGAGTCGAGTTCAAGTTTGAGCTAGCTCGTCTCGACTTGTTAGTATTTCGAGTCAAGTTGGATTTTAGTTGAACTCACTCGAGTCGAGTTTTGACTGAGGTTTGACCGGGTTGAACTTTAACTGAGTCAGGTTTTGAGTCTTTTGACTAAGTAGATCTCAATAACTTTCAATTGTCTCGTGTTAAAAGCAACCTTAAGGTAGATATGTTCAATTTAGGTATTTTACTATAGATAATTGGATATTTGAACTTCTTACGAGTTTCCAAATCAAGTATCGAGTTGCTCAACTCGACTCGTCAACATATCGAGTCGAGCTCGAGCTCGATTTGAGCTCACTCGAGTCTAGCTTTGACCCAATTTTGACAGAGTCGATCTTGAGTAGCTCGCGAGTTGTCTCGTCTCATTTACACTCCTAGAAATAAATATGTCTGTATCATACAAAATCGTGTGTAATATCAACTTTAAATACTTTATATAGAATATAATTTTGGAAACATTGATTATGATAATCCCACCTTTGCCCGGTCTTCTGAAAGTAGTCCCAACTTTTCGTAATCTGAAAATAAGCCCAGCTTTAGGGCATATATGCTCATAATGGGTCATTATCTGTTGGTAACCTACAAATGCAGGTTTAATACCATAATTATATAATTTAAAACTAATTTTATTATTTAATACCCTAATTAAGTAATTGAGAACTAATTTAACTATTTAATTAACTAAAGCCCCACCCCCTCCCCTTCAATTCCACTACCACCCCTCCACCCACCGAGAGCCCCCCATCTTCCAACCCACCACCTCCCCACCACTGCCACAAGCAACCTGCTTCCTCCTCAAAACCTCTCCCCTACCACCCCTCCCCTTCCTCTTTCACCGAAACAGACCAGCTCAACCGAGCCACCAGCCCCCTACTTAAACCACCTCACTCCTTCCCTTCCAAATCCCACCATCATTCAGTCGGCGCATCACCGGTGTTAGAATCATCATCCAACATTAGTCGACAATCCATTGTCAAATTTAACACTATCCTCTTTCTATTTTCTCTTTTGTGTGATTGTGGCAGTAAGGTGGATCCATTGGGTTGTGTGGTGGTGGATTCAAGTTGAGGAGAGAGAGAGACTCTTGAATAGTTGAGGCCTTGAGGGGTAGAGGTTGACACTAGACCGCTGAAACTTTTGACCTCGCGCTAAGCAGCCCAGCTCTGTTCATATGCACTAGACCGCCGAAACTTTTGACCTCGTCCTCCTTGAAGGAGGCTGGAATCAATGGAGTCCAAATGGGTCGGTTGGTTGATATCGGGGTTGTGGGGTGGGTTTTTAGTGCGTTGGGGTAGGAATTTGTGGTGGTGGTGGTGGTGGTGGTGTAGGACTTGGTGCGTGATGTAGGATATGGGGTAGTGGGTGGGACTTCGAGTGGCGGTGGGGTGGGGTGGGTCAGTTGGGTTGTGCTAATGGTGGATTCAAGTGGTGGAGAGAGAAAAGCTCTTGAAAGAGTTGAGGGTTTGAGGTTGACGGTAAAAAATGAAAAAAGGGACTTAATTAATTAAAGTTAACCTGTTCAACAGGTTTTAGGTAAAAAAGACCAATGTAAGAAGATAATGGATCAAGGAGGGATTATTTTGAGATTACCGAAAGTTGGGACTATTTTCAGCATATCGAGCAAAGGTGGGATTATTAGAATCAATTTTTCCTATAATTTTTTGGTTTTATTTTACTCTGAAACGAATTAAACCTCATGGCATATAATTGGAGATATATATTTATATGAATCCTTGATATTTGGATAGTGTAGCATATGGGCTAGAGTTGGTCTTATAAGAAACCATCTACTTTTAATTTAAAATTAGGCAACGACACAAACCCAATATTAAGAAGATAACATACCATCTTTTGAATATATTGACTAGTTTAATCTACCTAGTGACCAGTTTAATCCATTCAGTATTCACATTTTCTAATACTTTTGGTGACTAATTTAATCTATTTAGTTACTAGTTTAACCCCTTCGGTAGGACTGCTTGATAATTTTACAAATTATATATTGTAGTTCGAGATTCCATGGGAAACAAAATGAATGAGAAGAGAATGTATGACTAGGTTGATGGGAGATGTCTATGGATGGTGTTGGTTTAGAGTAAGATGGAATGACTTATTAAGAGAACGTAGGCTTTGGGTTTGTCTATTAGACCACCTACTCTAATAATTTTCGTATGGGCTAAACCATAATAATTGGTAGTCACCTAATCATACTCATTACTTTATATGATTGTACCATCGTATGCTTAACATTTGTATTCAGAGCAGTTAATTCGTCGAATTTAATATGGTCCCAAAATGTTTATACTCTTTTGGTCGTCCGTACAAAAAAAAGAGATTAGGTATTTCCCTAATCTTATTTTTTTTTATAAATTATACATTAACATAAAACATCAAACTGATTAAACTTTTTTTTATTAATCAAAACTAGCTATTCTTCCTTCTACAAAAACCTTAGATACATCTTTCAATTTTAGTTTGTTCGTGAAGGTTTTCCTATTTTACTCTATACCATTTATGGTAAATTGTGTTCCCTCTTTGATGCCCCTCTCCTAGCCCGCCATACGACAATAACAATAACGACGACGACATGCAAAGCTTTAATCATGAAGTTTGCTAACATGAATTGTCAAGAAACGATAAAAATACAAGAATGAGAGTTTAGAATGTGAGTGGATTAAGATGAGAGAAAACACAAGTAACCAAAGACAGCGATTGTTGATTGAGGTATTACGAGAAAACCAAAATATGAGAATAAAATAAAATTTGAGAAGATTATACACAAGAGGTAAAAAGAAAAACAAATGTGAAAAAAGAAAAATAAATTGAAAGATTTGAGAAAACTATGAAAGGAAAATAAATAAAATGTTTTGAGGGAAAAAGTTTGTGAAATACACGGATTAACATAAAAGAAATAAAAAATGGTGAAAAACAAAACCAACTTGTGTCATCGACATAATTTCTCCGTCCACTTTGCCTTATCCAATGCCATATTTACCTCTATCCTAAGTAAACTCATATCACTCTCAATACCCTTTTCCAAGAATCCATGTTTTCTCAGGTCTACCCCTACCTCTTACCCGAGAAAGTATTGGCGCATACCCGGTATGGACCAACAGTGTCTATACCGGGGTATGTTAGTAATTTTGCCAGAAAAAGACAAAAAAAAGTTGACTTAATGGCAATTTAGACAACTCTGATCATGTAGGAGAGAAATCAGATCAACTATTATATGAATCAGATCAACTATAATGTGAATCAGATCAACTATAATGTGAATCAGATCATGCATTAGTAATTTTGCCAGAAAAAGACAAAAAAAAAGTTGACTTAATGGCAATTTAGACGACTGTGATCATGTAGGAGAGAAATCAGATCAACTATTATATGAATCAGATCAACTATAATGTGAATCAGATCATGAATGTAAGTAAGTAAAAAACCAAAAAAAAAAAAAAAAAAAAAAAACCAAAAAAAAACCAAAAAAAAAACAGAAAAAGTTGTATTTATTTACAACTTTGCCACGGTATGGACAAACATTGTCCATACTGGGTATGCGCATATCAGCGCTCCCTCTTACCCTTGCGCCACTTTGCCACTCTTCAAGTCCTTTAACTGGTGCATCAGTTGGTCTCAGTTTGACACATACAAACCATCTCAAGTGATTTTTTATAATCTTATTCTTAATACAAGTAACTCCCACTTTCTTTCTAATCTCATTTTTCAGCCGATTCTTTCTTTTATGTCCACACATCTATCATAATACACATAGCCGCCACATTCAACTTATGAATATAGATTTGTTTAACGACCCAACATTTTTTACCATATAAAACACATGTCTAACCTCATTTCGTCCCAATGATCATTCTAATATTTGTAATACTTCTCTGATACCCTTTTGGCCCATCTAACTATCTAGTTTAATAAAAAGTACCTCATTTTCTCTGTCATTCAATAAAAATATGTCCCACTAATTAAGTCTTATTACATCTAAGTTTTAATAAAATAGCAATTGATATCCACTAAACAACTTATCTCATAATACTATGTGCTATGATGAATGTTCAAACTAATTTAATAAGTAAGTTGTTCTACCCATATATAGGGTCATATCTACCCATATATATTGAGTTATATCTCTCTCTTTTAGTAGCTTTGAGAAGTTTGTTTTTCGCGTTTCATTACAAATTAATTTGTTGATAAGATCTGTATCGAGTACAACAAATTACACTTTTTTTATCTGCAATCACATACATGGAACTCTGCTTAACAATCCCCTAATGAAAGACTGTACCAGACAATGATATAAAAAGAGTATTTGCAAAAGTTCTAAATCTAATCAACGATTATATTATATTTGACACAATTTTTTTTTTTAAATTGAATATTTGACACAATTTAATATAAAAGTATTTGTTAATTTTCACGATCATCATAAACATAATACGACTTCAAATTAATTAACTATATTTACATTTTTAAACGAAATTACAATTTCTTAAATTAGAATTCATTAATCCGCTAACAAATAATTTTCGCTGATTTCCGCCAATTATGCTTAAAAAAATTCAGACATTCACATCTTAGCCTTTGGTACTGTAATAATCAAAACCTAAAAAACTCTCAAAACAAAAGACAAAGAGTAGACAACCCCATCGTCGGTGCTGACTCCTGCCTCCTTCCTCCTTCCTCCTTCCTCTCTCCCTCCATCTCTCTTTCTCTCTCCTACTCTTACACCCTACCACGCTCCCATTACTTTACTCCTAAAAATCCCCATTTCAATTTCACACACTCTTCTCAAATTCTCACAACCTTCCACTTCTACTACTACATCTTTCTCATCTGAATCTGATCTAATCTAATCGGATCTCCTTTTTTCTCTCTCCTCCTCCCAAATCCCAATCATGGGCCAAGAGGGTTTCACGGCCCAAAAACGGCCCACAGCCGGCCCAACCGGAACCACTCTTCCAACCACCACACTTTCCTCCGCCAACAACCGCTCACGTGGGCCCCGCGGACGACAAATTGCTAAAACAATGAACAACATAAAGATCACCATTTTATGTGGGTTTGTTACCATCTTGGTACTTCGAGGCACCATAGGGCTGAATCTTGGAACTAGTTCCGATGCGGAGAGATCGAATCTCGAAGCGGAAGCGATGCGAGTAATCGCCGAGATTCGATCCGATGGAGCTGAACCTGATGATGAGCCACCATTTAACCCAAACATTACATTTACATTTGGGCCCAAGATTGCAAATTGGGATGATCAAAGAAAAGAGTGGCTTGGATTGAATAAAGAGTACCCGAATTATGTTAATGGGAAACCTCGGATTTTGCTGGTAAGTGGGTCTCCTCCTAATCCTTGTGATAATCCAATTGGTGATCATTATTTGCTTAAGAGTATTAAGAATAAGATTGATTATTGCCGACTTCATGGGATTGAAATTGTTTATAATATGGCTCATTTAGATAAGGATTTATCTGGGTATTGGTCTAAATTGCCTTTGATTAGACGGCTTATGTTGTCGCACCCCGAAATCGAGTGGATTTGGTGGATGGATAGTGATGCTTTGTTTACTGATATGGTGTTTGAGATTCCTGTTAGTAAGTATGAGGATCATAATTTGGTGATTCATGGGTATCCTGATTTGTTGTTTGAGAAGAAATCTTGGATTGCTTTGAATACTGGGAGTGTTTTGTTTAGGAATTGTCAGTGGACTTTGGATTTGCTTGATACTTGGGCTCCTATGGGTCCCAAAGGTCCTACTAGGGATGAGGCGGGGAGGTTGGTGACCGCGTTTTTGAGTGGGAGACCTGCTTTTGAGGCCGATGATCAGTCCGCTTTGATTTACTTGTTGATCTCTCAGAAGGAGGTTTGGATGAATAAGGTGTTTGTGGAGAATTCGTATTATTTGCACGGGTTTTGGACTGGTTTGGTGGACAAGTATGAGGAGATGGTGGAGAAGTACCACCCGGGATTAGGGGATGAGAGGTGGCCGTTTGTGACCCATTTCGTGGGTTGTAAGCCTTGTGGGAGTTACGCGGATTATCCTGTTGAGAAATGCTTGAAGAGTATGGAGAGAGCGTTTAACTTTGCAGATAATCAGGTGTTGAAGTTGTATGGCTTTAGGCATAGGGGTTTGTTGAGTCCAAATATCAAGAGGACAAGGAATGAGACGACTACACCGTTGGTGTATGTAGATCAGTTTGACATTCGACGTGGTGGATCAAAATCATGATCTATAACCAAGACTCCTCCTTTTGAGGGTAATACAAGCTAACCAACCTTGTTGGGTTCTGCTGATTGTAACATGATTATAGTGATCATGAGTGAGGAGGTTCTTCTTTTCAGTTTTTACATGTTAAGCTCACACAATTGTCCAGGACTCCAAAAGTCTGCTGACAGAAAAGGAGAAGAAAGTTTTATGCTTTCAGGTCGTATTCTGTTCTCCATCTGGGATATGTGGAAAGGAAGATCCATGATTTTGATTGGAAATGATATATTTATGTTCAGTTTCTCATTCTTTTACACAAATTGTATTCATATGTTATGAAACGAAGCTGTCAAATTGTCACACATTCTTGTAGTCTGGTTATTTATTACATTTTTGTGAAAGAAATTTATGACTTATTATGAAACTGTGTTGTACTTCTCTTTACTGTTTGAAGACAATGATCTAAAAGATCTTTTATTGTTGGGAGTTATTTACATGCTCTCGGCTGATCGTGGCGAAAAAATGCTTTTCATATACCATTTCCATTTGCTGTGCTATTTCATTAATTGATGTCAGATCCTGATATCTGTTCTCTTTGTTAGTTAACCAAAATTGACATAGCACGAACACAAAAGTAACCAAATGCATTTAACTCTCTTGTTTCTTCCTCGAAGAGGCTAAAAGATTGTGCAGATGTGACAGTTATTTCTGGCAACAATAACAAGTTGGCCTAGTGGTTGCGAGACCCTTCTTCCACTCGTGTAACAGAGGGTTTGATTCTCATCCCGAAATCCATGTAAGAAGGCTCACCAATTACTCCCTCTTCTTGTAAGGGAATTGTCCTTACCATGTAAAAAAAAAAAAAAATACTTAGAAGTATCTGGCGTTCTGCAGTGTGGCTGATGTTATTGCCCCATCTAAAAGATAATTCATATTTTGTTAGGAGAATTCCAATATGTTCAAGTAAAATAATATCTAAAATACCCTTGAGATTGGACAAAGTTTGCATTTGTCTCTCATAAAACCAGAGAACCAGAGTATATATTGGTAGTGTTTGTGAACTAAATATACAAAAAATAATGCATTTATTTTTTTTCATATAATAATATATTGAAGCTTGGAGATCTGTTCTACAATATACTACATATAAGTGGGAAACCGAGTTCTAGAAAATCGAAGGCTCAAATCCAGAGAGGTTTCGCTTGCATTCTGCAGCATTGATAAGCTGTGTTACAAACACCATATTAAACTAATTGCAGCTGCAACTGTATCTGGATGCTCATGTACTTCCTAGTTTATTCGCATGACTGGTACCTTCCGTCGTGCTGACAAAATCTCGTTCATGTGCGCTATCTGATGCAAGAGCTGGCTGATTCTCTACAGTAGCAGCAGATTCAGTGTGAGTTAGCACTTAGCAGTAGAGGTGACCATTGGGCCAGATTGACCCGTTCGCACCCTGACCCAGCTCAATTAACCCGGGTATATTAAAGCTACTAAAAATTGCCTATTTTTTCACCCACCAGCATAGCTTACTAGCTTAGTCTGTTGACCTGGCCACCACAACCCCCGTCCCCCAAAAATGAAGAAAAACAGAAACAGAGAGAAAAATAAAGAAATGAAGAGAGCAACAATCTATGATGAGGATTCTTTATATTTACCTGGTCTCTCTCTCGTATGAGAAGCAAAAGGCGGTTGCGCCACTGCAGAATCCTCAAACTAGCAAATAATGCTAGGGCTAACATTGTGGCAGGAATAATGGAGAAATACTTTCTGTTACTGCTGCTGCAAATAAAAACCTGAAACATCCTTTTTCCAATTGTGTACATTCTGTTCCGGATATCGTTCATCATAATAGAGAGTCTAGAATCCGACTTTATCTCTGAGCATGCAGGTGAAGATGGTGATCGTGATGGTGACACAATTCGCGGTGAACTACAATCTTCTAGGAGGGGAAGGTCTTCATGCTCGCTTGGTGGAAAGATAGACGAATTATCATCGTAAAAGTCGTCCCTTATTACCAAATCGAACCCAAATAGCTGTCCTTCTGGTGGAGGTGAAGATGGCTGGTAACTAGATGGATGTTGGATTACTTCCCAGTCATCGGATTCTTCTGAAAACTCTGAACTCTTCACCATTGTTCAAATTTCTCCTAGTACCAGATAATAGGATTTATTCCTTTGTGCTTTTTTCCTTTTGTACTTTCTCCTAGTGGACTGGATAGAGTAGATCTTTTTTGCCTCTAATGAAGGATGAATCACAGGATATAGATAGCCTTTCTGTGTTGACTACCCTAAAAATCTTCTACTTCATGTATTTAAAATATCTTTGGTCACTATCTGAGTGTCACACTGTCATCCCCCATCCCAGAAAAAAACAAGGAAAATTATTTGCACAAAAATGAGATTTCTCAATTCGATTCCCAACAATTGCAAGTATAGAGGGCAAATTTCAAATTCCAATTTTCGAACTAATGCATACAATATTACAATTGACCTGAACTATTAAATTTGTAATGAAATTGGAGATATCAAGTGGTCATGAATTTAATCACTTGTAAATATCTACAAGTTGACACCTATCTTACTCGGGCAATCAAACTCTTTAATTTACCTCAAGTATCGTGTTGAATCCTCAATACTTTGATACGGGTATGAATATTTTGACACTTCATTTCGAGCCAAAACCATGGAACTTTCAAAAAAAATAGCCGAGTGTCTGACTAGAACAGAAGTACCCAAGTACGAGTGACAAAGGTTTACAATAAGTAGACGTCTTTAACCTCAGAAAATGTGAGGAAGACAACCATCAATGAGCTTAGACAACAAGCACCACTTGAACTGAGAATACGAACAAAGATGATGTATACATTAATTCCAATATTCCATTTATTATAGCATAGAGGTAACTGTATACATAACATATGTCCAACTGATCACATGTGAAGTGAAGTACATATCCTAAAGTTTTTAGAGAACTGACAGGGGAAGAGCATCAAGTGATAGGACTGTTGAAGCTCCTCCAGCATGCCTATTTGAGATCCTTGCCTGCACATTGTAGAATTCCATTTACAGTCCTGCATCGCGAGATGATTGGATGTTCCTCTTATGAGCTAGTTCACGAGCCATCTCTCGCATTTCCTCTGGTGACGGAGGCCTTGGTGCTTCTGGCGGATAGACTACATAAGAACGCTGCACAAAGTAAAAGTGTGCACATGTTTAGACTAGTAAAAACAGAGAATAAACCAGTCTTCTGGAAACCAAGTAAATGCTTTTATGCTTCTAAGTGGAAACAGAACACACAAGTAAAAGAATGGTCTCATCACTATAATGGAAATTACAGTCAGGCCCTTAACAAAAACATCAACAATCCACAGCTTCCCTCACTCAATAATTAGTCCAACCGTTTTCTAATAAGAAGTCATGTAGTAGGTTTTCAATATTTCAAAAAGAGCTTGATTAAGTGTCATCTTAGTGTCTAATGCAAAAGGCAAACTTATAATATTAATTTTCCATTCTGTTTTATTAAGCAGGTTGTTTAATTGTGTTTGATTGAAAAGGAGCAATTTAGCAGTATACTAGTCAGGCTTATGCTATTTAATGATTTTCAAAGAAAATGGGTCAGACCTTCGATATCCTCTTATGACCAGGAGTATCAATGTATCATCAAGCTATATGTGCATGAAGCCATGAACTAATGGCACAGTATTTATAGAAACTTGAACTCCAGAAGGGAATGACATATGTCGTAACTCGTAAGTGCATGAACAAAGGATTATCTGCAACAAAATAAAAGCCTCCACCAAAAGGGGAGCTAAAGGTGCATCTTCTGGGGTGTTTCAATAGCCATCAAAACTACCATAATTCCTACTATCTGCAGCAAAATAGAGGGAACCGTAAACACAAGGCTTACCCCAGATTTTCTGAGGAGAATGTTCTGGTACAGGATTCCATCTCCCGGATGACAATATGGCAAGCTTATTTTGACCACGTCAGTCAGAAGCTTCCAAAGAAATGAAAGTTTTTCCCGTCCCACTGGTGTTCTGTTCTCTTTCAAATGACCACCTTCTATTATCTTGCCCCATCAACACCTTCCTTTACTCAGTTCACAATTTCTTAGCCAATCAACAAATTTAGACACTATACCCTAAAAAGGAGCGAGCTTTCATTTTCGCAGTAATTGCTTCTTTCACGGCCGGAATCAATATGTTAATTTTTCAAGCACAGCTTCTCATCTAATAAAACCTTATCAAGTGAAGTGTCAAGTGCCCATACCGATGTCCTAAGGATCCGACAGGGGGACTTGAAGTAAAATATCGAGTTCAAAAAACATAGTTCGATCCATGTTTCCGTCCCTCAAACCATATTCGAGTGGTGATAGTTACACGAGGGCTAGCTTATGGATCTAAGTAGCAAACTATGTTCAGAAACTGTCTCAACTTCCAAGTGCTGAAATGTAGCAACATATAGTCTAGGTTGTCAAAAGTCTTGATTGAAGAGCATTTAGCAGATATGGTCAGATAGCACTGTGAACAGGCTAATCTCAAATATTTGGAAGGAAGATCTAATTAACAAATTAGACAAATAGAAATTTCCAAATCTTTGTTTTAAATAACATCTACCATTAGTGAGTTAAGTCAAAATCAACAACATCTTCTAGATCACTTGATACAAAACACTTATCTTCATGATTGATGGTTGATGGAGAAAATGACTTACGTGAAGTTTAATAAAGACCCTTCCCCTCTCCCTCCCCAAAAAATATATGGAGAAAGAAAAAATTGTGTTTACATGGCTTATAATTCATAAAGTGAAAATAAAGATGGCTTCTAATACTCACACTTTAAGAGAGCAAAACACACAATAAGTCAATAACTAGCAAATGTTTATGTCAATGTAAAGTTTAAAGTTAATTGTTTACATGAACTTTGTTAAACAACGATCATGCACAAAGGCTAATTTTGGTACAATGTAAATGGTCCACATGACCTTCGTTTAACAATAACAATAGGAGTAGTAACAATAGCGCATGTCTATTTTCTAAATAAAGGTCCAAAATAAGTTCCACTCATATCTGCCTCCGAGGAAATGATCCCATCAGTCATTGTGTTTTCCACTATGCTACTGTTTGCTTCTATTTAATGCCATTGAAGATCACAACTTTCAATAACTGAGCACATAGTGTGAACAAGATTCCCCCTAGCCTTCAAGTATCTACTACAGAATCTTGCTACTTCACACATGTATGTATCTCTGAAACATCCATACACAAAGAATTAGATGTTCAAAAGATGGCCTTAGACAGAAAGGTAAACGAGGGTAGTGTAGACAACAATAACGAGAGAAAATGAAGGGGGAGTTCTAGACTTCTAGAGCATGTTTGGTTCAACATTCTTGGGCTTTAAGAAACGGAATCAATCACATATTCCCTTTCTTCTTGTTTGATTCAACCTCTCCTCAATCCATTAACATTACTTGATGGTAACGGACTCCCCCAGTTTATTACCTTCCCTTCCCCCTCAAGTAATAAAGTCCATTACTTGGTGGTATGGTTACCATTCCCTTTCTCTTCCATGACTTGAACCAAAAACCCAATAAGGGTAAAAAAAAATTATTACCATTTTCCTCCTCTATTTGATTTCATTCCCTTTCTATTCCATGGCTTGAACCAAACAAGTACCTAATAGAAAAAGGAAGAATAATATGAAAATTATCAGGAATCTCTATCCCCTTTCTCATTCTAGCTATCTCCAAGTAAGGTGACCTTCAACTAACACTTTCACTTCAGAGTACTGATGTGTCCAGCATGTAACATCTACAGTGCAATTTAAATAGTAAATACTAGCACACTGCTGGCAGGGTCTAGAAAATCTTACCCAAGTTTGGTCATAATTATTGCATGTATTTTTCATTCTCATTATGTATATTTACAGGATGAGCCATATGAGATGAGAATTTAACATATGGTTCTAGAAAGGAAATTATTTTTCCTGAAAGACTTGATTTTTTGGTCATCTGGTGGTCTGTCTATAAGTTTCTACTAAGCATTCATACTTTAATAATCCCTGATGTAGCAAAAATGTTGCACAAGTTATACAAACTTAATATACATATTCTTACAAGATTATTATTTTAGCTTTCTCGTCACGTTAAGTCTACTTCAATTGCTTTGAGTGTTATGTTTCTCTAAGTGAAGCTGCATTCCATGTTTCTAGGTAAAACATTTTCATTAACTGATAGCGAATATCGATTCTCCTTAGAAGTTATAACAGCTACTTGTAATTTCTTTCAATTAGGGTTTCTAGATTCGTCCTGCTCTAATTGGAGACCTACAACTTTGAATTTCTTCTCATCATGCAAAATAATTGCTTTAATATGAGGAATTGGCAACGACGCTAATGAGGATTGTTGATCATCTAATTTCTAAATCCAGAAACTACCGAAATCAAGCCTTTTGAGATGAGTTTCATAAATTCCGAAATCAACGTTTCACACGTAACAATAATATAAAGTTCCGATTCAAATTGCATCAGATATTCAACCTTCAATTGAAGAACTAAATTGAATGGCAAATTCATAAAAACCTAACAATCAAAAATTGAATTATAACTTAAATTAGAAAGAAATACATACTCCGCCCATAAATTTCTGGAGATTTTTGGTATTGTTTGCGAAAGAGAACATGAGAACGATGGGAACACTGACATAGACGGCGAATTTTCCTACCTCCAAAAGCCCTTTCCCTGCTCCAAGTGATGACATTTTTCCTTTGATACGACAGTGCACAACTCAAATATCTGAGATTAAACGATGTTTTGTGTCGTTTCTCGTTTATTCACAAGCAGGACAACAAGTGGAGTATTTGGAACCTCTTATTAATTCTCAAGACTCCAGCTACACGACGGGGATAGATAGATAACTGATAACTAATAAGTGATAAGGGATTATTGTTCCTCTAGATTAGTGTGGTACGTGGCACAAAGATTTTTACCACACAAGGGTGAGGCTCCTATGAGCCGAGCTGAACTCTAACATAGTTCGGTTTAAACCGAACTTAATAACTTGTTGTAAATTGAAAATTCTTGTTTGAACTTGTCATGTAAGAAAATTTTGAGATTGAGTTAGAAGCGAAATTAACTTGATAGATCATGTTCTAATTACAAGTACGTTAAATTATATATAATGTTACTTCTCGGCTCTATACCATAATTTAACTTGGATAAATCATGTATATAGTTGCCTTCTTTATATAACTTAATATAAATTCTAGGCGGGTAAAAGAATTTATATTTTGTCATCACAAATTGAAAGTTATCTATTATAAATGTTAAAACTGACAAATCAAAGAGGCGATGAGCCAAACACAATTGAGTTTGGCTTGTTCAATACGCAAACTGTAAATTCAAGTTCAAACTTGTTCGTGAACAAACGAGCCAGCTCCAAGCGAGCTTTTGATTGAATGTTTCTGAACTATTTAAGAACTATGTTGTCTGAATCCACTTCTATATGAGAGGGTCGAATTAGGATTGAATTAGTTAAACAATTACCATACATCCAACGTTCTTTATTTAATTTTACTCATTTGTAGCTCTTTCACTCTAACTGAAAAGTATCTTTGGTAGACAGACTAGACACATATATATTCCATGCTAAGAGGGGACAAAGTCGTATGGTAAATTGGTAAGATATGTAATCCATTATCAAACACATTGACAAATGTACGTATGGTGTTCTCAATCGATACCTCTTTAGTATGAGTTTGCATTTTATTTTAGTTCATATTGATGAACTAACGCCCATGAGAGGCTGAAACACCACATATAATGCGATGGATGGATATGTCGCACTCTATAAGCCTAGTTGTCGGTCTCAAATACACATTTGGTAACAAGTCATTACATACGAGGGGTCATATGTTATTAAACAATTTAACAAACACTCCAACATTGATTTTGTGAGTCAAGAGGTAATCCAATAATTCACTCATTGCAAGTAGAGAAAAAAAACATTATGTTGTTGAGAAAACAATCTAATTAATAAATTGCCCATTGGCCATAGGCTTCTAAACTCATAATTATATGATCAAACAACCCTCTCTAATATAATTTGTTGATTAAATTAAGCATTTATCTGTACAATATACTAAAGTAAAAGCCACAAGAGTTGGCTTTCCTCCAAAAATTCCCTCCTAAAATGAGCTGGTTTCTCTTCTAAAGTCCCTTTTAAATGCATTAAATTTTAATAAATTATTCAACGTTGAGCACTAAATGTTCACATTGAAAAATTTGAATTTTGTTTTAATAGCAATCATTTTTTAAATAATTAATTGGAGCGAGCATGGCTTGAGTATTTACGAGGTAGTAATGACTAGGGATGGCAATCTAGACCGGATCCGACCTTAGTCCGTTCCGATCTGAAGGAAAAAATCCGAGTCAACTCTGAAAAAAATCCGAATCCGACTCCATTTAAAAAGTCCGACTCTGAGTCGAAGGAGGGTCGGAGTCGGATCCCATTAAAAAATCCGACATCCAAATCCGACTCAAGACAATTAATCCTTTTTATTTGTTTATATTAGTCTATTATATATGTATAATTTGACTCCAGACATTGAGGCAATTGTATAGTATAAGATTTTTCCATTGAAGAAATGGTTGTTAAAAGTAGGAAAAATTTCAAAAAACTACCTTTTATAACCAGCTTTTTTCAAAAAACTACCTTTTAATTTTTTTTTCAAAAAACTACCTTATATAACAAATTTCTTTCAATATACTACCATTTTATGTTTATAGTTAATATTAATCATTAAATGACTGACGTCTTAAGGGTTGCTGCCGGCGGGGAAGCGAGGAAAGACGATAGAAACGAGAGAGGAGGAGAGAAAAACATTTTGTGGTGACCCCATTATTAGTGGTTAAACCTCATTAATGGTCAAATGGTAGTATATTGAAAGAATTTTGTTATATAAGGTAGTTTTTTGAAAGAAATTTTTTAAAAGGAGTATTTTTTGAAAAAAATTATTTATAAAAGGTAGTTTATGAAAATTTTCCTTAAAAGTAATAGTAATGTTTGGATTATTTGTACTATATAAGATTTCCACATGATTATTTTAAAAAAATAGTAATGATTAGATTATTTGTATTATAAAAGTTTTTCTATTAAAAAAATGGGGAAGAAAAAAAGTCGGGTCGGGTCGCAGTCAGATGTTAGGATACTGAGTCAGATCAGATTCGGATGTCGAAGTTGGATTATGCAAAAGGAAAAATTGACAAGAGCAGGCCCAACTATGACCTCCCTTCCATAATAAATCCCAACTTTTGAATATTCTACAGCAGTTCCAACTTAGGGGGATGTTTTACAATAATGGTCTCAGCAGGTCACCTAACCTGCTATAATAGGTTAACCTCTAAATCTATCACCCATGCCACCCCTTCTCTATTGCCTTGCCACCCCTTCTCTTGCTTGCCACCCCTCTCCCACCTCTCCCCTACCTTGCCACCCCCTCCCCTGCTCTAAAACCACCTCTTCTCCTACCCTACCGGACCGACTCATTAGAGCCCAGCCACCCTCCCGTGGCCGGCCACGACAACCCTGCCTCCTCCCTCCGGCGCCGGTCCATTGGACGCTCAACCACCACGCGGCCCTTTGCTACACCACTATGAATCAATTAAAACCAATTTTTTCACCATATAAATACAACAAAAATCAACACCACTATGAAAAACCCCTAATTTAGCATCCTAATCAGGTTTTTATCAAAGAATTTCGGACAAAAAGTAAGGAAAAAGGAGGGGTAAATTGCGATGATTTGGAACAAAATCTCATCCACTGAGCTTGGTGACGCGCTTAAACTCTCGGCTCCGTTACCTTTGAGGAAATTTGCAGGATGATGGCAGAGATTGATACTGATGGTGATGGTTTTATTTCATTTGATGAGTTCACTGCGTTTGCTCAGGCTAACCGTGGGCTGATTAAAGATGTTTTAGTTGATTAGTTTATGAAGTAATTGAGCCTCTTATACTCATTACATCATCTTTTTTGTCATTTTCTAAACATGGTATGATATTTTTGGTTGTTCTTTGTAGGAAATATGCTTCTTTTTTGGTAGAAATATGCATGAATGAAGGTCTTGAAAGTAGTTGCTGTATGATTTCTGTAATATTTGAATTGAATATAAATATTCATAATTTTCCAAAAACTTTGTGTAATATAAAAATTCTCGTGTTGATCAGAGGGTTTGGGGTTCTGGGTTTAGCAGTGTGATGTAGGTGGGCTTGAGACATGGGTTATTATACTAGGGGAGGGGGGAGGGGGGAGGGGGGTGGTTGACGTCGGGAAGGAAAGTGGTGTCGGCAAAACAACTAGGAGGAGAGAGAAAGTGGGGCTCATGTTAGGAGGAAAGGTGTTTCGGGGTTGGAGGGGAAGGGGTTGTGGGTTGGCAAGATAAGTGGTGGGTTGTTGGAAGGGGGAGAGGAGGTGACAGGGGGTCGGCGGGGGAGGGGGAGCGGGGTGGTAGGGGGTTAGAAGGGGGGGGGATGGCGGGGGGTCGGCAAAGGAGGGGGTGGCAGGGGTCAGCAGACAGCAGGGGGTGGGGGTGGCAAGGGGTCAACAGGGGAACCCCCTCAAACTTGTAAAAAAAATTTTAGAAAAAATAATTACCTCTTGAACCGGTAACCCTTCTACTTGGACCATTATTGTAAAACACCCGCAAAGTTGGGACTGATGTGGAGTATTCAAAAGTTGGGATCTATTATGGAAGGGGGGGCCATAGTTGGGCCTGCTCTTGTCAATTTTTCCTTATGCAAAATCCGATCCAAGTCCGACCTTTACCATCAACTAATGAGATAAGCTATCAACTACACGTTAATAACCGGCTAATGCCATAGTACTAGTGACTAATTGACTATGACTAGTAAGTTGTGGGCAACCTTCCCCAATCTCCATAGTCGACATAAACCCATCGACGTAGCAGGTAATTGATTTTTCCCAACCATGAAACTTGGAATTCGAAGTCAAACGTTTCCTTCAAATAGTCATAGCATACTTAATTTTAAAAACAGAAAAAAGGGCCAAAAGAATATTCTCCAAATATATTGCTGAGTCGTTAAAAAATCAATCAGGCACAAAAAACTCTTTTTTTTTACTTCCTTCAAAGTCCACTGAAGTTCAGAATTTTGAAGATTTGATATGTTCAGTGCCAACTTTGGTTCTTCCTTTCTGTTGTTAAATTCAGAAAGCAGGTTTGTTTTTACTTCCTTTATCTTTAAACTAGTTTGATTTTCTTCTGAATTATTGGTGTTTTTGCAATTAAGTAAATTTTGCTAAATTGGGTTGTATGCTTTTGCTTGAGTTAGTTAGTTGACCCTTTTTATCAATAGCATGTCTTTGTCTGTTTTTTAATACTCGCAACGTTGAAATTTGCGTAAGGGTAAGGAGGAGAGAGAGAGAGATAGAGAGATGAAAAAGGACCCCATGTGCTAAGTAGAGAGAATATATTGTCAAAATTGTCAACGTTGTAGGTAATAGAAAACTTTCTACAATTGGAAACGTTGCAAGTCTTAAAAAATGGATGGAGTAGTATTACATACAGCTGCTCAAATGATGTTTGCTTCAGTAATAATGTTTTTGTTTTGCTCAAATGATGTAGCTTACAAATTGTTATAAAAGCTTTCGCCTTTCGGAAAAGCCTTTTTTTCCCCATATAGTAGTGGTTTGGTAAACTTATTGTGACTTACTTCAGCAACTTAGATTAGTTTATATAAGTTCAGATAAAATATTTACAAAATAATCCTAGATAATATTTGTAGGGAAAAAATTCTTGATTGGGGATCGAATTTTTCGAGAGTTTCACACACACTGTCTCATACACACACACTCTATATACTTCGTATATATATATATATATATATATATATACCACGTATTACCATATATGAAACTGATTCTATACAATGTGTTGCTTACAATTGGTGTAATATCTATATAACTATATAAGGTATATGAATATCCTCCTAAATCCACATCCCTATTCAAATTTATTCAAACTATGTGATTGAGCTGTTCTTGAACATTTAAAAGAAAAATTCTTATATGAGGTATCCTGACGCATTTGTTTTTTTGTTCTTTTAATTACGAGTTATGTTGAACGTTTTAACAGTTCAAGTGCTGTTTGCTAAATGTATCCAGTGAACTTACTATCCAGTATCCACAAGTGTAATGTCTTTGAAAATTTGATGTGTGTATGGACTATGGATATCAGGCTCTTTCTAGTGATATTGTTTTTGTAGGAATGTATCTCCATACTGTCATTTACTTCCTTTTTTTTATTATTGCCATGAGTTTGTAAGCCAAATGTCTTTTCTGTCGTGAGTCTGATGCAAACAATCTCTTTTCAGTCTAGGGTATCGGCCTCATATGCATGCGTGCTGCATAACTTCATCCCTTCCTAATGCAACGCGGTAGCTAGTAATCCACATCCTTAATATATCCCTTTTGTTGTGTTTGATTTGTTCTTTTTGTAATTTTTCTCTAGTCACGTTCTTTGTGTGGGAAAAGACCAAAAAAGAAAAGTAGAAGAGTTTATGGTTGCTTCACTCTGAAATAAGTGCAGCATTAGTAAGAATCTCATTTAGATAGTGCACTAATATTGTAAAGTAGTTTGACATTTTGTGTTTCCTACATCTCCTCCTTGTCAAGGTTCCTCTTTGAGGCTTTTGTATAGCTGGAGCCAAGCTTTAGATTCTAAGTGATACTTGACTATTCTTGATTTTGTGGATAGATTCCTCCATGATAGTTCGAGGGCATGAACTTTTTGTCAATCTCCCGGATTTTGTACATGGATGATACCCCTATGGTGTCTTTCTATTATATATCTCTATTACTCAGAAAAACGAAGTTGAATACTCTTAGATCTGATCTCAGCTTGCATTACAATATAATCCTGAATTATTTTATTATAGTTCTATTTCAAATTTTACATGTGCGACTGATATCTTGTTTCTCATGGCACTTTTGCAGGTTCTTTATGGATAATTAGTGATACCCTTCAGAATGATTGTTTCTGCTCTTCTCACATCTGTTGGAATAAACTCCGGCCTCTGTATAGTATTCTTTGCATTGTATTCTATCTTAAGGAAACAACCAGGGTATTCTTATGTATATGTTCCGCGCTTGTTGGCTGCAAAAGGGATTGAAAGGAATCGTTATATTCACCTGCAACGGTTGTTACCTTCCCCTAGTTGGGTGAAAAGAGCATGGAGACTTAGTGAAGAGGAATTATTGTCAACTTCAGGCCTGGATGCTGTAGTTTTCATAAGGACTATAAGACTCAGGTAGATGCATCTAATGGAATTTTCAGAACTATCATTATTCAACTATTATTGTAAGGTCTATCAAACTTTTATGAATCATTCCCTTCAAGACTCAGGTAGATATACTTTATCACCCTTTTTTTTAGAAAAGGTTTATTATTACGTTTTTTCCATTGAACCATTTCTAAGGAAGAGGAAAATAGGAACCTCCATGACTCTTACATCTTTGATTCCCTTTCTCTCAAATACCTTTTTAATTTATTGGTTGCACTGCAGGGTCCTCCATTCCTAGGATTAGCACCTAAGCCTATAAAAGGGGAAGTGATTTGTATTATGTAGTACTCCCTCCGTTTCACAAAAAATTACTCACTTTCCTTTTCGCTACGTTTCACAAAAAATTACTTTTTTTTCCCTAATCTGGGACATGAGGCCCTCTATAACTTTTAACTTTGTTACTCACATTTCCTTACTTTATAACTGTTCTCTCTTCTTAACCCCACCTTTACCATTTCTCCAACCAACTTCTCCCCTATTTTCTTGGTTCTTTTAGAAAGAGAAGTGAGTAAATTTTGAGAAATGGAGGGAGTATGCATCAATCAGTATTTTATCTGAACATGAGACTTCAAAGTAAAACTTCAAGTCCAAACCATCAGTTTCTTTAGGGTGCACTATATTACAAACTTTAGCTTTGTCTACTTTTGTCTTTTTAAAACCCTGTTATTGTCTGAGACTCTGAAACCTTTACTGGAATACCTTATGGTGGGTTACTCTAGCTCAATTACTGTACCAACTGCCAAATATACACTGCTAGTGTTTCTAATAATTTTACAATATCAAGGTATATGTTTGTGTAAACCATAATACAACTATACAAGTCATTAGAATAGATGTAAGTTTCAGGCTTCTCTCGTCATTAGGATAGATGTAAGTTTCAGGCTTCTCGTCATAGCTGATTTACCATGCGCCTGATGCCATTCTCCAATTGAGTTGCTATAAGCCTATAAAGCCATTAGATCACTATTTTTGAGGATGCTATCTTTACTGTATTCTTGTACTGTTGTAAACAGGTCTATTTTTTGTTTTCATGAGATTATATATGGGATTATGTGTGTCCTTTTTTTTTTTCCTTCTTAAGTTACTAACTTCCCGTGCTGCATTTGTGCGCAGTTTGAAAATATTTTCTTTCGCTGGGGCTATAGGACTCTTTGTTCTTCTTCCGATAAATTGTGCAGGGACGCAGCTTGCATCATTCGATATTACTGTAATCTCCAGTGAAAGGCTAGATTTATTTACCATTTCCAATGTGAATAATGGGTCTAAATGGTAAGTATCTTTAGAATATTCTGTGACTCTTCTTCAGTTTCAGAAAATATGCTGACTTGTTTTAAACTCTCACTGATCAAATAAGAACATTTTAATCATAGAATTTTGTTTTCGTGCCAGGTTGTGGGCACACTGTTCTGCTGTATACATGATTACTGGCTTTGTTTGTTTTCTTCTTTATTATGTAAGTATTTATTCATCTTAAGGAATTCTGTAAGAAAAATTTACTTTTGTTCCACCTCCAAGTGCCAGAATGTGATGAACTCAGTTCACCCTACCTGCAATCACAATCAACACACCAACCACAGTACACCAGAACAACCACAAACAACAATGGTAAAGTGAGACACAGAAAATTAAATAAAGAATGAAGAGGGAAAGATATGAGGAAGGTGGTGATGAAAATTGATAACGAGTCACAACCAGTTGGTAGGCTTTCGAGAGGCCTCCTCTCTCCCAGTTCCAATTTTCATACAATCATTAGCTACTGATATTCTGCCCCCCACTCCCCTTTTATTCTAAACTTTAAACTTTCCTTCTGTACACAAAACTCTCAATAACTAACTTCTGCCACCTCAGCCATGTGATATTCCTCTTGCCTCCTAGCTCACAGATTTACGGATTTGCCCCTCCAGTATTCCTTCTCTTGTACGTGAGTAGATTAGGATTCTTTAATTGGTGCATCACACAGAAATTCCATAATTTCTTCACAAAATCACAACTTATTCATCTAAGTTGGCTTGTTCCTACAACTTGATCCTCCACCCAGTCACAGCTGTATACATTCTGGATATATTTGTTTTTGTGTCCACACTCCACAGTGCTTCTTTTGTTCCTCCGCTTGAGTAGGATATTGACATGAAAGTGAATATTAGTGGAATTGTTGAAAATGCTGTGTTTCTTGCTGTAAAGTGCTTTTGAGTTGAGGATATAATCTTTACTAGTCTCCGACTGCATTGAGATTTGCAGCATAATGCTCAAGCAACTTACAGAAAAGGCCCCTCTTAGCATGATTAACACGCATACATTACTAATCAAATCGTTTGCCATCTTTCAGTGGCTGCAAATTTCTTAAATTTGTCTCTTTAATGAAAACCGAAGAACATGCAACACGCACGGCATGGTGTTCTATTGGGAAATTCGCATGTTTATGATAATGGATAAGTCCTTTGGCCAAGTACTGTATATAGAACAGTTTTTTGACTCTAGGATGATGACTTGTAGTATAGCTTTGACATTCTTGGCTTCTTGCAGTTATCTGTGTTAGTTTTTGCTCGTAAAATACTGTTAGCAGAGGTTACACTTTTCTGAATTTGTATCTTGTCTCTAGCATTAATTATGCTTTGTCATGTTCCCCTCTAGATATTGATTGATGATGTGCTAAGAGTAGTAAATTTGATATTTTTTTTCAAGACAATGATGTGCATATTGGATCTCAAATACCTATTATTCTGCAGGAATATGATTATATTTGTTCAAAGAGGAATGCATATTTCTATTCATCCAAACCTGAGCCACATCAATTTACAATATTAGTTCGTGGGATCCCTGTACCTCCTGGTAGCAGCATCAGTGAGAGTGTTGAGGGTTTCTTTAAAGAGTATCATTTATCTACTTATTTGTCTCATGTGGTGATTCATCGGACACATAAAATCTCTAATATCATTGTAAGTCCTACAACATTTGAATGTCTATCCTTTTATTTATTTATCTATTGTGATCTACATGTGTTCTGAGTGTAAGTCTGTCCCCCAAGTTCTTTTTAGCAATAAGATGTCTACTCAATTGCATTGCAATATGTTCTTTTCCCAGATGAGAACCTAGCTGTAGTACTTAACTGTGTGCAAGTTATTCTCAGTTTTCTTTTTGTAAGAAGGATATGATGCTTATTGTTTAAAGTAGCATGCACGTAATGAAGATTTTGAAGTCCTGGATAATACTTAGTGAGTCATCATTTCCTGTTTGAAAGATCTATGCTTAGTAATGTTATCTTATCAGTCACTGGTCCCTTCAGAGGATGTATAAACTAATATAGAAGACAGTGATTGTGATTATAATATTTAAATAATTTATATATGAAATGTTTTCCTAATCTGCAATTATTTAGGTGATCTTATGTAGTCCTTGTATGTCTGGGGTTATTTGTACTTTACCTATGTATAGTGTGGAATACATGATTCAATCATATGCTAGTATGGTAATAAGAGCAATTTCCCTACGCTATCCTTTTCTCTTCAGTGATCTCACCGTCTTTGTCCTCTTTTTCGCCACCTATCCAGAATTTTCTTGCGAGCATCTCTTCCGTGGCCCACCACTGCCGGCCCTTCCTCCCCTGTCCTGTTACAATACTCTCTAATCAACTCTCCTTTGTAGACCAAACGATAAGTGATCAAAGACTAGTCTTGCAATTTGTTAACAACCTGTCTCCTGCCTTTGATACAGTCGGAAGTACCATTAGGTACTCTACTCCTCTCCCTTCCTTTGACATTGCGTGCAGCATGATTCTGCTGACGGAGACCCGTCGAAGCCGTATATCCGACTCTTCTACTCTGGTTGCTGCCGTCTCCAATTAGCTGTCTTCAAAGTTCAAACCCCTCTTATTGCTTCCTTTTCCTGGATGTGGGTGTTAATGTGTTTATTGCTTCATCTATAACTTTCCTTGACCATCGCCATATATGATTTGGGAACCTTCCGTTATTTCCTGGTTATGTTTTTACGGTGGCTCCGTCGTTACCATATTTCTCTCTCGGCAACAGTGTGTCGAAGATGTCCTTCACATGTCCGAAATGGCCGATTGCTAGGCTATGCTGACTTTGATGATCCGGTTTCTGGTTCGAGCCAGTATTGGAGTGTTGTAGGTGCCTTGATAGTTGCCCTTCAGTACTTAATGTTCACTTATCTTGACTATGCCTTTCAATAGGTCTTTTTGTTTATGCTTGCTCCCGTTGAACCGCATCTTACGGCTATGAAACTCTTCCTCCAGTATTACGATTTACACCTTTCGGCTTCTTAACCACTAGCTTGATTGCTAACCCTTACACGGATTAGGGTGGATATGTTGATACTCGCTGTTTTTACCTTTGGGGTACTGTGTTTTGGGGGATAATCAAATTTCTTAGTCATCTTAACGGCAACTCACCTCCAGTGCCAAAATAGAGTATCGTCGTGTTGCCAGTGTTGTTGCTGAAACGTCTTGGATTCAGAATTTTCTCCTCGAGCTCCATCACCCCTCTGGCAGAGAAAAAAAATGCGGTCGCGGTCGCGGGAACGGTCGCGTTGTCGCGGGAACGGCTTGTAACGGGGAAATAGAACATTTCGCGGCCGACGCGGCGTGATTTTTTTTTTAAAATTCACATTAATATGTTCTAACCTTAGTTGCTTTATTTTAGTTTATGAAGCATTATTACAACATAATATAATTAAATCTATCTGAATATCATGTTACATTAGCTATATAATTAAATTATAAAATATTTTTGGCTAATATTTGAAAAGAACGGATGTAACGGGAATAAAAGCGTTCTAACGCGGCGAGTTCGCGTTACGGAACGGATAACGCGGCGAGAAGTATGTGATTTTTATTATGGCGTTCTGTAACGACATTTCGCGGAACGGCAAATCTAAAATCCGTTACAGAACGGCCCGTTCTGTAACGGAACGGGAGAGTTTTAATTCCATGCCCTCTGGAAGTCTGGTTTACTGCGACAAAATCAGTGCAGATTACAATTGACAACTCCTGCGATCTCCTGCAGCGTTAACGCATTAGACATGCTGAGATGGACATACATGTTGTGCTTGACAAGGTCGCTCGGGTCACATTCTTCGTATCTTTTCTTCGTCCCTGTACACAAATATTCTAATTTCTAACTAAGGTCCTCTCTTCCTCCTTGTTCACCGTATTTCGGCCTGTCTCAGTGTCCGTGCCTCTCCTTCGGCTGCGGGGATGTGATCTATTGATGTTTTCCTATCTGTGATTATTTAGGTTATCTTATGTAATCCTTGTATAGCAGGATTCTTTCTACTTTACTATATATATCAACCTTATCTAGGGATTCAATCATGTTTTAGTAGGAGTATAGGTTTCATTTTCTTTAGTTTATCTTTGACATCTGCCCAGGATTGTCTTGCTTGAGAATTGAGATACATGCAAAATATTGTGTTAATCTATGCCTGTTGGTGTCCACCCTATGTAGATCAAGGTGTCATATCTCTTTCATTTCAGACAGTGGGCATGCAAGTTTATTTGCAAGGTAATTCGAGAATAGGAGAATGTCGGCATAAATCTAGTAGCTTTTGGGTACAGGCATGCCTTTGGAAATTTGATTTTCTGACTATATATGGAAAAAAATATTTATTATATGATTAGCTCTTGATTTTATGATGCTTGGGAGATTATGTTGTTATTTATATTAGGGCATTGAATCCCTATTTTTAATTCTACAATAGCTTGCAGGTTATCTGTCAAATAATATATACTTTGTTACTTATGGTTAGTAAAAAAATTGGTAGGTTAGTAGATCTTGGACTGTTACTTTGTTATGCTTGATGAATTGATGTGCTAGTTGTGTTAGGAAACTGTATTGCTTTTTTCTTTCTACTAGTAGCTCACAACTTATATTCCTTTACCCCCTGCTGGATTTGGAATAATATTAGATTGAATATTGAGAAGATTTTCTTTAAATGAATACGTTTACCTTCTCCATCATTTTCTCTTGAACTTCTGCATATATGAATTTAGACAGCGAATGTTCTTTGAGTTGTACTGGATTACTGCAATTAGATGTGCTCTCCTATTTATGTGAGCCAATTGATCTTTCAAGGTTCCCATCATAAGGAGTCTATATTGGAAATCTATTTCTGATGTATGCTTGTATTTCTTCTTAGATTTTTGTGAAGAATTTGTATGGAAGACTGAGGCATTTACATTCTGAACCTGAAAAAGTATATTCCAGAGATGATGGTCGTTCTGGAGTATCTTTACGCGATGCTGCCCTTGATATGAACCTGGAGGATGCAGAAGAGAATCTGAGTGAAGAGCAGTTAAATGCTTCTTTGTCTGGGCAAGTATGTCGTATGATATTTACTTATTAAGTGTTGATTATTATATGATTTCACATTGGTGTGTCATGTCTGTAAACACTTGTGTGCGCGCGGGCGCGCACACACATATATGTAGATAGATTTAGGGTCAAATGAGAAGATTCTTAAAATGAGAAGGATGAAAATATCTTTTTGCATCTTTTGTGTACTGAATGTGCATTTTTTCTGTACTAAATGTGCAACTTTTTATCGTGTGCAATTTTTTTGAACATTGTGCATCTTTTTTGAAAACAAAAAGTACTTCCGGGCCGAAAACAATAATATGCATATCGAGTTTAACAAATATGCACATAGAGCCTCTTATCCTTCTCAGTTTTAGAAACTCTTTATTGGATCTCTCCCCTACAAAATTATGCCACATGATTATCCTACCTTTTCACTATCTTAGATGCATTTGAGAAGTAGGCCTAAAGAGATGCTTCATTCTTGCTTTTTTGAAATGTCAAAGTAATTGACTAATTCTTTTATCATGTTAAAAGTCATTAAGCAAAGCTCTAAACCTATTCTCATGCACGCCAATAAATTTTGGTGTTGGCTTGTGGCACTCCTTCCGTCCAACCGAAACATAATTTGAGAAATCCTGTATTCCTTTTTGGGATGTGTAAATGCTCGTGTAACTAAAGTCTTAAACTCTTACCTACCCAACCTATGGGACGTAAAACCCCCAATAACTCGTCTCTCACAATCTTTCTCATATCCCATATGATGTGGGGCCACACAGGAGCCCTTTAACTCGCTCACACGCAATATTCTTTTTCTTCTTACTTGTATCTATTTTATGCAATAAAGGCTACCCCACCATACTAAAACATAATATGTGAGTCCGAATTTGTTGGAATATATCCTGAGGACAGAGATTGAAGTATTTGGCAGAATCCTTCTTAAATATATGTTTTGCCAAAGCAGTATTTTCTGCTGAGATCGTGGATATGAATTTGCTTTAGGATTAATTTCTGAGTCCTAGTGTGTGATGTGTCTGCAGACAGGTTTATCGTGGACTCCACAATCAAGAACTTGAGGAAAGAGGAAAAATTATTTTGTAGAATAAGTTCTTGCCAGTTGCCAATCATTTATCTCATTCCAGCTCCTAGACAAAAGTCAGTGCTAAGATATCTAGAGATGGTCCTTTATGTGACAAGTTAGATATAAAAATCACTGAATCAAGCTGGGTACATATATTCACTAAATCAGTGTAGGGCTGCAAATGAGTCAAGTCAAGTCGAGTTTTAGCTTCTTCGAGCTAAGCTTGATGAGAATTGTTAATATTCGAGCATGGCTCGAGCTTAAAAGAGCTTTTAGACTTCTTATTTGAGCTTGGCTCATATTGCATTTGGCTTGTTCGAGCTCAAATCGCTAGCTTAGTCGTTTGCAATTTGAGCTTAAGCGAGCTTGATCTAATAAACGTTATCCTGACACCTTTACAAGAAGGGGATTTTTTTGATGTTCTTATGCATACGTTTAGCTGTCTCACTAAATGAAAATTACCACAGTTATCTGTGCTTGCATTTGACTAAATATTTAATTTATAAAAAAAAAGATTCATGATGATACTAAAATATTTTTTAACTTACTGTGATTTCTTGAGCTTAAACAAGTCAAACGAGTTATGTATGAACATGAACAAGCTTACAAACAAGCTCAAACGAGTTCTCTAGCATTAATGAGTCAAACATGTGGTTGTTTGAGTTTGGCATATACTAAACGCGATTAAGATTTTTGTTTGAACTTGTTTAACTCAGCAAACGAGGGTTTGTGAGCCGTTTACAAATATATTGGCTCATTTGCAATCCTAAATAAGTACTAACTGTTATTTATGAGTTCAAGATGTCACCTTGGCTTCAAGATTGCATCATATAGTTACTTTTTTCTTGCTCATTAGTGGAGCTCATAGCATAGATGATATATCCACAGAAAAGTTATTGACATGTCACTAGAGCTGAAATGTTTATTTGTTGAAGCAACAGCTATGCGGTATCCCTTTTATGAGCTCCATCTGCATATGAGATGAATGCCAGTTTAATATGATGAGAAGTAATTATTTGAGGTCACAAGCTTGTACCTAACTTTTCAAGCATGACCTGTGCCAGTATCTTCTCTTGGAATCGAGATTCTTATTATGCATCTGTGCGTAGTTGTATGTGTTTTGCGAAAAGCTGCCATTTCTCTCTGTTTTGCATAAGTGATTTAAGCTTGTGTGTCATGCTGCGTAGTCAGTTCATTTCCTTGAAGAAATTGCCAGTGACCCATGGTTAGGTTTAGCCAATCAGGCTGAAAAGTGAAACACAGTACATATTATTAAAGGAGGGTATGAAACTTGAGTGGTTTTTTATAGTAGGGGAGAATGTGGCCCTGCTCAACTCTGCAATGCCAGATCTTGCTGGAGTGGCCTACTTGTTGCATTAAGCCTTCATTTTTCCTTATAGGGTTTGGGTAGATGAAGAGCTTAAAAGGCTGGCTGGTTTTCACAAGACCGAGAATCCGGATTTAAGTTTTGATCCTTGGACAACAACAAAAATAACAACAATGTCAGAACCTTGATTCCAATAGGATGGGGTCAGCTGCATGAGTTTTGACACTTGGACGATAGACTTAGGTTTAGAGCTTGGACTAATTGGTCGTTTGAGTGGTGCTTACAATGGATGAAACTTGATGATCTTCATTCTTGTATATTTTTCATGATTGTTAATTATGGGGGAGATCTTTGGGGTTTGTAATAATATCAGGGATTAGAGTGAGAGACTGTGCACATTTAGTCGAATTGGACCTTAGGAATGATTTAGACGCACGCTATAACTCCTTCAATGAGATGCCAAAAGGATCCATAGATTGATAGACATGGGTCGACATGCCACTTTAGACCTTTTATAATTGTTGTGCTATACTTATAATAAACAAAGATTTTAGTGATTTGTTTTTGAATCAGGATGTCATCATCTGAACATGACATGGGGTTGGAACTTGGCACAAAAATAAGTTATGGTGACCCTAAGCTTGCATTGGATGACTTGTGCATCCCTTATAATTATGCCATGATTGTTAGCTTGGGAGACTTTTGAGTGTTACGAGAACACTAGGGCTAGATTGAGGGATGTGACACATTTTTTGTCCACTTTGGATCTCCATTAATGATGCAACTCCTTTGGAAAAGATAAACCTTCCTCTTTAGGGCTGAGTGAGAAGCAAGTGCTTAAAAGGCTCAGTTGCATGGTTTTTGATGTTCTTGCTAGGGGTGAAGGAAGCCTACGTCACTTTGTCACATATAGAGCTTGCTTTCACACTTTAATCGTGGTTTGCCACTGATATCCTTTCTGTAATGCTTGAACTTGTATTACCTTGAAAATTCAAAGCTCCCCCCCTCAGGCGTTGAAGATAAATGGTTGTCCAAGGGATTACCTTTGATCACTCTAGTTTTTGCTTTGCCTATTCCCCTTCCAGTCATTACTCGTTATCTTCATATATTATTGTCCAATTGCTATGAAGATTACCTGAAAGGACAACATTGTAGATTGATTTTGTATTTCCTTTACTTTTTCTGATGGAATTATGATCTGCTTCCTATTTTGTTAATATCTGGCTATAGCCTATACGGAGACCATAAGTGATAAGTCACAACAATTACTAGAATAGTTTTACATACTGTTTGTTGTTAAATGGGCTTTCTTGGGCATCTACACACAACTTAAGATTGACATTTGTCTCTTGTAATGGTGGTTGTCTGGTGTTGCTGACATACTTGTTTTGTACTTCTGGCAATGGTGAAGGAAGTACGTTCTGCTTTTGTATCCTTCAGATCTAGGTTTGGTGCTGCAATTGCTTCACGTTTGCAACAATCTGAGAAACCCACAGAATGGGTTACAGAGCAAGCTCCCGAGCCAAATGATGTATATTGGCCAATTTTCCATGCAACGTTCTTGCAGAGATGGATGTCTAAAGTTGTGATAATAGTCACAAGCATACTTCTGACTGTTCTATTTCTCATACCAGTTGCAATTGTGCAAGGTCTTGCCAATCTGTCCCAACTGGAGTTCTGGTTTCCCTTCTTGAAAAGCATTCTGTCTGCGTAAGTGATAATATCATCTCATGAATTTCGTGATTATTGTTAGGATTGTTATATCCGTTTCTTTTTATTGTCATTGTTGTTATTATTTTTGGGCCCTATAATTGGCTCAGTCTACCCTGGATGTCTCTATCCTAAATGTAACTAATCAGAATTTTTTTGTCAATTTTATTAGCAATTGTACTTTTACTGGGCCTAGAGGTGCCTAGTTTCTTCTCCCTTCTCGCATTGGCTGTCTTGACCTACCCATGATCCTTGTTGTAAACATCATAATCTTGGTCAAATGAAGATGGCAAGATGCACTAATGTCCATGTAACCGATTCCTTGGTTTTACATGGAATTCAAGATAAAGGTTATAAAATAATGGATACTTACCATAGCTGTCTGTGGATTACAAATCACGATGCAATTCAATTTAGATTGGACTATGGCTTCAATTTCTCAAGGAATGTTTGACTTTCATCCTTTAACTGGGATTTGCAGTTGAATTGATATATGTTGAGCATTGCCTGATTTGATATAAGGTTGTAAGGCGTAGGTGGTGGTTATACATCAGGTGTAGTTCAACCAGTCTATGACAATTTGTGTCAAACTGACTTCATCTTCTCTACACTTGAATGTATGGTATCATGGTGATTTGCATAAGAAATATCTTGAAATGCTTCCTTTGGACCTTATATGCCCGACAGCCTTCTTTCCTTTCATCTGAGAGGATAGAACAACCTTTTCTTGCTTATTAAATTATCTTTTTGTTGGTGGGTGGAAGATGTGGGTGATGAACACCTGATGCTCCATTGGTGGGAAAGCTAGATGGTCATTGGATCTGTTTTTTTAATCTCCCTGCCCTATACTTTTCCCTTCTTAGCCCTGTATTCTGCAGTATTATTAGGTATAACAGGTTAGGTGTTCAGCTATTAGATAAAAATATACCTCCTCCGTTCTCTTTTAGTTGCAACACTTCCTCTTTGGCCATAGCTAATCCAGCTTGGAGAGTCTTCTTTCCAAAAGTAAGAAAGAGAAGTTCCGATCACTCTGGGTGTTTCGATTTAGTTGCAACAATACCTAGTCTGGATATTCTTTCTCTCTATCTCTATTCTCCACATGGATCCCATTTTTATATATCTCTATCTCTCTCCTCACCTGATGACATGTGCCTCCCCCCATGTTGCAACTAAAACAGAACAGAGGCAGTATATGTTATGAGAGATCCTTTTGTCAGAATGTGAATATGTTGCTATCACTCATTAAAATTCTTAGCTGTCCCGGATACTTTTGCTGTCTTTCTTAGCTCCTGAATTTTTGCCGTTTGTCATTCATCTATTTTCATTGACTGCCTTTTCTGAAGTTTGTGAATGCTTCATGCCTTCATCAATTGGAGCCCTACCTTTTAATTAGAAGATGAACTTGGTTCTCAGCTTTGGGTCCTAATACTAGCTAAACCATGACACCCATTCTAATATACTCCTTTTAACATGTTCTGCTGTTTAATATTTTTTATATATTCAATTATTTTCATCTTTATTCTTTTGTTTTGCCTGGCTATATATTGTGATACATGGTCACTCTCCTGATGTTCCTGACTCTGCCTCTATAGATTTTAATCTAAATTACTAATTTGTAGGAGTAAACCAATGTATTTTGTAGTCTATTCTATGAAGCTACAAGTTGTAACATCAATTAGTAAGTTTTGCATGTTCTCTTGCAGGCCAATAATCAGTCGAATAGTTACAGGCTATCTTCCAAACCTTATTCTTCAATTATCTTTGAAGTTGGTGCCTCCTGTCATGGAGTTCCTTTCATCAATTCAAGGACATATATCTTACAGTGAGATACAAAGAAGTGCATGTGACAAGTTTCTCTGGTTTATTATATGGAACATCTTTTTCACCAATGTGCTTTCCGGTTCATTTTTGAACCCGCTTTTTGAACTCCTTGATCTCAGAAACATTCCTGAACATTTAGCAGTTGCTGTCCCAGCACAGGTAAAAGTTTCTTACTTAGAATGTGGGAGCTCTTTCAATTTTTTTTTTTTTGTGAATGCCCTGATCGTTATTTCAATTTTTCTGGTTTTTTTTCTTCTATTTAACTGAACTGCGATATAGGAGCAATATATACCCCCTCCATCTCTCAATACTTCACCCACTTTCCTTCACAGGGTTGTCTAAATATACTTTACTCCTTTCCTTTTATGGGTTGGGTCCATCTAATAACATGAATAAAAGAATTATTTCAAACCTTATTTTAACCCCACTATGTACTAAATGGGCCACACAATATGCGTTCCTTAATATGTGTGCCAAACCAGATGGGTAAAGGATCGAGAGACGGAGGGAGTACAATGATAAGGATACTGTAATGTCTAATCCATGGAATTAAAACTCTAATGATATGGATTAGACATGATGCATGATGTGCTTGCATGTTTCCTGGAGATGCAAATACTCTCTCTCCAAAAAAAGAACGACGTGTAAGTAAAACCTAGGACGACACTTTCTCATGCTTCCATGAGTGCATGTTGAGAATGATAGCAAAATTTGTATTATAAGGACAAAAATTATACTTCATGTTCTTAACTTCTTACTGTCCAGCATGTTATTTGTACGCAAGATATGCTGTTGTTCTTATAATGAGCTTTTTAATGTCGAAGGTAACACAAATTTCTTATGATATCCCTTTTCCAGTCTTTCACACTTCTGTTGGTATATTTCTGCAGGCATCTTTTTTTATTGCTTATGTCACCACTTCAGGATGGACCAGCACTTCATCTGATCTCTTCCGTATTTTTCAATTCATCCAGAGCTTATTGCGAAGGTGCTGCTGCTGTAACAGAAACATTCCAGACAAATTTGATCTTCCATATATTTATTACCATAGGGAAATCCCCAGGATTCTGTTTTTTGGACTTCTGGGAATTACCTACTTTTTCCTGGCTCCACTCATCTTGCCTTTCCTGCTGGTCTACTTCTTCCTTGCATACATCATATACAAAAACCAGGTAACCTCGGATCTCGGTTCCTTTCTTTCGAACCACCTTTTGTAAATCCCTGGCGAATTTCTTACTTCCGCAGAAGACAGTATTGAAGCTAATGATTGTCAAGTTGTTGCACAAGTTGTGTGTTTGATTAGTAACATTCTGCACTACGAACTCTTTGAATAAGATAAGATAAACTACCTCAAAGTCTTAAACCATGTTTCCAGTCTACCTCCCTTGAGGGAAGAAAGAGACCTGACCGTGGTGGTGTTGTAGGTGTATGGCACACAATGTGACCTTGTAGCTAGGGGTGAAAGTTCGGTGTGCGGTTTGGATTTGGGCCTAATCCAATCCGATCCGAACAAAATTTGGATTTCAATTTTCCAATCCGAATCCAAACCAATTAGAGTTTGAATATGATCCAATCCAATCCGAATTTTCAAATTTTAGATTGGATCCGATCCGAAAATCCGATTTTTTAGAACATTTTTTTTATGAAATAAATTAGGCGCGACAAGCCGACAACAACAACCCAATATATTTACAATTTAGAAATTCATATTTCATTACAAACCTCATAGTCCATTAATAAACTAATAACAAACCATAGGCCATAATTCATTACAACAGAATGTAATAGAATACATGAGGTTCAATCCAATAACAACAACAAAAATACAACAGGTTCAGTTCAACAACAAAGAATACGGCAACACTTAAGCACTGAGCTTTTTTTAAAAAAAATAAATCATTTACGTACTTAAGCGCAATCCAGAATACATAATACAAGGCATATTACTATTTGGTTATATTGGATTTTTGGATCCAATTACCCTCAATCCAATCCGATCTGAAAATCCATTTTTTAAAAAAATCTCAATCCGAACACAGTTGGAATCCGATCCGAATTACTAATTCGGATTGGATTTTGGTTTTTATCCGAATAACTTTCACCCCTACTTGTAGCTAGCTGAATGTACATAATGTGACCTTGTATATTGCTATTTGGACAAGATATTTAAACCCACCTACTTTTCTTTGATGCTTGGACACCAAAAAAGATATGGACCCTGGCCACTATGAGTTACAACTCCCTACAAGTACAGATCTACATACCTTATTGGCTTATTCATCCTGGATTTTGAGTAACATAACGGTAAAGTTACAAGTCCCAAAATCTCCTGTTTGGTTCAGGCGGTGCGCTGAAGCTTGATTTGTACAATGTTTTCATGTTTCAATACGGAAAATACAGCCAGACTTTTCACCAGCATTAGTTGACTGCATATGTAAAAACTGTAAATGGCTGCCTTTATAAAAATTGACAACATTCTCGAAATGGACCCTTTTCATTAAACAGTCCTACCTATTGATTCACTTGGAATGATATCAATTTTGGGGGTGTCTTCCCAAAGTAATCCTTATAGATAGGATAAAAAGGGTGGTGTGATGTCCAACAGGGGGGAAGGAAAGAGAAAGTATATAATATACTCCCTCCATTTTTATTTAGTTGTTCCACTTTGACTTATGCTCTTCCACTTTAACCTTGTTTTTCTACTAATATATAATAGCAGATATTACCTATGAAATGTTGCTGGATTTGTATCAATGTAAAATTTTATGATATCAACTCTTTATATTCTTTCCTAATTGGTAGCTAAAGATGTTAATGGTCAAAGTTGTGCATCGGCAAGTGTGAAAGTAAAAGAGGAACGACTAAATCAAGAAAGAGGGGGTATATTAAAATAATAATTTTCATTAGAAAATTTTTCTTTCATGCATGGAACTAAGATGTAACTGTAAACAGTAGAAGGGGTCATAATGTTGGGTCGGGTAAATGGATAATTACACATCTTGGTTAGTTTTTTGATATAATATTGGAAGTAGATGCACTTCAACCCCAGAGAAAGCTGGAAAAGGCTAGGGAGGAGATATACTGCAAGAGAACGAGGAGGGAATTTGCAGATATGGAATATCATCTTTCTAAATTGAAGTAAAACTTGAAAAAGAGGAGCATATGGTTAGTGTTTCATTAGGGTGGTATTGATTTGATGGAAACATCTAACATAGCCGATACCCATCTTTCTTTTTTTTGACAAATAATGCTAAGTTTAGTCGTGGCTCAATGGTTGTGTCATGGAAATAAGTGAGAGGTTAGAGGTTCGAATCTTGTTAAGAGTTTTTTTTCCCTTTGTGATATAACAACTTGCACAATGAGGTACCACGTCATATTTTATGTTAGCTATAAAATAAGATGTGACATTGTATCATTGTTAGCAAGAATGTGATATGTGGGAGTATATTGTGAATAGACTACGCCTTGTAAACATATAGTATAGGTTGTCATTCTTCTTTTTCTTTCTTAATATCAAAAAATGAAATTTCGTTGGCCCTATTTTATATTTGCTTTCATCTTCACATCATCAGGACAAGTCATAAGAATTTCTTTTCTTTCAAGCATTCACATTCTTTGGCATCCGTCACATAGAATCACAATGATGAATTTTTTTTTATTTGATAGAAGATAGATGAAATTTTGACTAATGCTTCTATGCATTTATCTTGCAGTTCATAAATGTATATGCCCCAAAGTTTGAATCTGCCGGGAAATTTTGGCCTACTGTACATAATAGCATGATATTCTCGCTGGTGCTGATGCATGCTATTGCTGTGGGCATCTTCACACTGAAGAAGTTTTCATGTGCCTCGTGGTTAATTTTCCCTCTTCCTGTACTTACACTTCTATTTAATGAGTATTGCCGGAAGCGCTTCCTACCAAACTTTTCCGCATACTCTGTTGAGGTATACTCTTCCATTCAATGTGCCTATTGTTCTTTAATTGTCCCCAAAGTTGATTGCTTGTGATGTTCATTTTGAATGGAAAGAACTTTCCATCAACCCAGTTGTGAACTTGACGATGTAGAAAGTCTTGATGTCTTGCTGAAGTGTGACACTTTTTATTATGGATAGAGGCTGAGGAAAACTATATCTTACACCCAGGCTCCAATTAGATTTTTTAAGATTATATATATGGTAAAGAGAACGACCCTAATTAACCGGAATCTCTCACAGGCAAACCTAATCTGGGTTTGGGGGATAAGGAAAATCCACATTCCCAAGAACCAGCTTCGGGGGCATCATTATTGCCGAACCTAACACCTATGTTGCAACTGTCGGTTACAAGTGAAACCCTCACCAACTGCAACATGTACATTCAATAACTAATCTAAATAACTATACTTCTACATTTAATAACTCCTATTAATTATTATTCTTAATAATTGTTACCCGATGAATACACATTTTACATTTAATAATTATTCTTATTTATTCTTTTTGGCAATCAACTTGCACTCTAGATAATAAGTTGGAATTGCGGAGACAAACTTTGGAATCTCGTGGGTTTAGGTTGAGCAAAAATAAGATGAAATATTTTGAAGTGTAAGTTTAGTGGGTGGGTTTAGAAGCAAAAAGACGGGGGCGTTTCAGATTGGAAGATTGTCCAAGGTTCTGACTTCTTTTGCTATCTATGAGCTAGTATACGAAAGGATGGAGATATGCTCATATAATTAAAGCAAGTTGGTGAAGTGGAAGAGGGATTTATGTGATCCTGACATTCCCTAAAGATTAGCCCCAAAGATTAAAGGGAAAATTCTACCGCACGACAGACCTACATATGATACAAAGTTGGGCACTAAAACATTGTCACATCTCATAAGATGAATGTGGAGGAGATGCGTATGTTACGTTATATGTGTAGACATACAAGAAAAGATCGATTGAAGAATGAGATAATTAAGAAAAAAGTAGGGGTTACAACTACTAAGAACAAGATGAGGGAGATCGCCTAAGGTGATTTGGAGTTTGGACATGTTAGACCAAGTGATGCACCAAGTGGGAGGCTTAAAGAGTGGCAAACCTTTCCAATTGATTTTCTTCAAATTTGTTTTCCTCACTTTACCCTCTTTTATAAAACTTTCTTAAATTTTATTTTTAAATTCTAATATTGTGGTTTTTATTTACACCCTCTTCTATAAAACATTCTCAATTTGGAAAACCGCAAAGTGGAATTATCCATTAACCTCGAGGAAATTACATATGTCTTGATCAATTACATACATAATTTCCTATGGCCCATTATCAACTCAAACTCTATCTCCAACCGTAAAAGGATGAAGTTTTACGAAGTTATGAGCCACTTTATTTCATTCCACATCTAACATGACTCCAAGCACAAAACTCAAAAGACCAAGCTAAATTAAGAATGTCAGAGATAAAAATAAAAAAACCAAGAGCATTGTTAGGGATGTTTTCTAATTTTGTTGAGCACTTTCTAACTTTGTTCAACTTTCTAACTTGAAAGCAATCGCTTTCATGTGCAATGCTTTTATATCCTGCTGCCAGCGCTATGTTCAAACCAAAAAGCACAGCTTGAGCCTCTTCAAATTGAGCATGAAAGTGGCCAGAAATGTTTAACGGCCATCAAAACCGCGTCTCTGCTACTGTTTTGAATGCGTACTCCCACAGTACATTGCATGCCCCTAAAATCCGCTGCACGGTGTTGACCTTGAGCATACCGGAGGGAGGAGGATGCCAAAACATGTCATTGACAGCTGCTGCCCGCACTACAGTCTGCTGTGTAGCAGTATGCTCAGCAGCAAATCCCAATGCTTTCACCCTCGCACCACCAGGTCTGCACCAAGTCGTGCCAAAGACCGAACCGTTTCTCGCATTCCAGCATCCCACGGATGGATAAACACTGTTCTGCCAAACCAGAGTTTGCAGCTTGCGAAACATACTCTAACCAGTCCTTCCACGAGGCAAATCTCTGATCTGCCCAGCGCTTCCTGTTGACATTGCTATCCACCCAGTTCTCATGGATCATCGGACACTCCAAAATCGTATGAACATGAGTTTTTTCCGGAGCACCACACAACTTGCATCGAATATCAACATCTGAAACTTGTTTTTGAATGTTGTAGTTTGAAGCCAAAGCATGAGAACCCAATTTCCAACCAAAATGTCAATTCTAGGAGGCAAATATTTTATCTTTATATCCCATATTTTGGTTTGATCTTTACACCTCACTCGGCTTCTTCCGTATGTATTTCTCTCGTCTGACTTTCCTCACTTTCACTTTCTCATTTTTCTTTGTTTACTCTCTTTAACTTATTACTATTGTTTCATTCGCCACAGAAACGATTTCCTATGATGCTTCATGTTAGCCGACCCAAATCAATTTGGGACCAACGCTTTGTTGTTATTGTTGTATTTTCATTTTCACATTTGGTAGTTATACTTAACCTCCATGTCAATCCCAAGTGTGAAGTTTATCTTGGTACAGAGGGAGTATATGGTAGAATTCAGATGATAGATTGAGCATCAACCCCAATAAAGAAGGATCTATGCCCACCTCCCCTTTCACCCCTCTTGTTCAGATCCAACCTAACCTTTTTTTTATTGAGATAGCTGTCCCCAATGTTACTATTGTGGACTGTGGTGTTATAAGTTGAAGTAGGAACATGAGTGTGGATGGTTAGTTGTGTTCTTGATATAGAAGAGAACTTTTTTCACCATAGGAGATAATTTTGTACTCTTTTTTGACTTATGGTTTATTTTATTTTTATTTTGTTCGGTTTGGAATGCTCTTTTGCCTTCATTTTCCTTGATGCCATAATTTGTCTTCATCGTATGTCATACTTCATATTTTCAGAGTTTGATAAAGAAGGATAGGGAAGATCTCAATGATCCTGAGATGCCCCAGTTCTTAAGAGAGCTGGTTACTGCCTACATAGATCCTGCATTATCTCCTTTGAAGCTCACAGACTCTTATGGTCATAGTGCTCCTCCTACTCTCTCTGATATCTCCGATGATCATGTAACTCCGCTTCTCTCTCAGAGAGTATGATTGTGAAATCCGGGCCTGCAAACCGTGTATTCATTCTCATCCGCTGTCTCACAACAATTAACGGGTTTTTACGGGATTTCCCCCATCTTTCCCCGGCAATAGAAGGAGATTTCCATTGTTATCATTATTGCGTTTCTGCTTGTTTTTTTTATCATTGCAGAAAAAAAGTATGGTGTTGTTTGTGCATGTACAACATAGCAATTCTTTTTTCCGTAGGTGATGATATAGAGTAAGAAAAAAAAAAGGGTTATGTAATCTGATATTTGTAAAAAAGATCTGTTCATGTTGTAATCTTTATACAATTATGCAGTAAATTATGAATTTATGATTTTTTTTAACAGTTTATTTTCTGGCTGCCTGAACATATCTGATTAGTCAAAAAGTGTTCTGGGTCGTTTTCCTTAAACAAATTTCACTTTAACTGTGGATCACCAGAGAGATTTTATGTCAGATTGACAGATTCTGTTACTTTTTGCTGTAAGGTGAATGTAAAAGTAAAATAAGTTTTAAGTAAATTTTGGCATCCATTTCTTTTGATTTTTTTAGTTGGGAAGAGAGAGGCACTTGCATGAACTTTGAGTATTTAAAACAACATAATTTCCGGAATGAAAAGGTGCTTGAACATTTATTATGTTTATATCTTCATGAAAAAAGCCAAACATTTTGCCTTGGCAATGCTACTTCTGAAGAATGATAGGAAGGCTTGCCTAATTTGTCCGTATCGTTTTATATGTGAAAAATTAATACTAAATGCTAGTGAGTGCATTCATCATACACCCGGGTGTACCATGTGCATGGTACACTCAATGCTATATTTTGCTCATTTAGAGCTCTACCTGTTATGTGATTATGCTCATTTGGAGGTTTCAAATGAACAATGAGCAAAAAAATAGCCTTGGGTGTACCATGAGCATGGTAACCCGGGTGTATGGTAAAAATTCCCAGTGCTAGTTATGGGGAATAAAAAGGATGAAAATATCTATTTTAACTGGAAGTCAAAAGATGAGGTATCGAGTTTTATAGTTAAAATCAATCTCTTATAACTAATTGATTAGAACTGATTTTGATGGATAAAAGTGATCTAAGTGACTATTTTTTTTTTTTTTGCAGCGAACGTGGCCTAATATAGAAGAAAAAAAGTTTCATTTTTTATTAAGAGAAAAAGGTCCAAAAATTCTTCCTAATTTTTTTTAGGAAGCTACTCCTATTTAGATAAGTATATTTTTTTAGGTGATTTAGCTAGATATCTAAAATAATCTGAATTTGGACTAAAAACCACTTAGCGTGGAGTTTGGGCTCAATGAAGACATGGATTATGAGTTTTCATTACAAATCTAATACTTCCTCTAAGTTATCAATGGAAACGGAAAGAGAGGGATTCGAACCCTCTGTACGAATGACTCGTACAACGGATTAGCAATCCGACGCTTTCGTCCACTCAGCCATCTCTCCCCGTTGAAAAAAAAATAGGAATAGTAAAATATTAATAAATAAATAATTTAGAAAAAAAATTAAATTGAAAGAATCAAATTCTATCCAATATTCAACTTTAGAAACAGAAAAATACAATTTTAAATTACATATACTCTAGGACGGAAGGATTTGAACCTAATATGAAACCCCTTATTACTTGAGCAAATGGAATGCTATCCCAGGTTTCACTATTTCTATTCGTGCTTTTTCTTTTTTTTCTTCTTCCCTTCTTTTGGATTCTTTTTTTATCTCTTCCCCCGAATGGAACATGGCTATATGAGCTGATACCATCACAAGTTGTAGAAAAATATTAGGTGTAAGTTGACATGGTGATCCATTTATCTGTATATTATATATAAATGTATGATCTATCACGTCCGGTTAAGTATTTAATTAGTAATTAAAAGATTCCCCGCGGTTCTATTGATAGATTGTCGTACACCTGTCAAAAATAAATCCTAGCAAACCTTCTAACGATATAGTAGGGTAAGTAGGGTCGAATCCATAGGGAGATGGTTATTTTAATTCGACTTTCAAGTTTGGAAGAACTAAACAAAGTCACGGATTTGGGATTGAAGAAATTAAACTAATGGAAATAATGATAATCAAATAAAAAAGATATAGGGCAATGGTTCACCATGTTTATAATTCACAATCAATCAACTTATCATCAACAATTTAATCAGTCACATATCTAGAGCAATTGTTAATCCTATGGTCGGGTCTTAACGCTCTCAATTCAACATATGCAGTACGATCGCTAACATAATCAGAAGTGCTAATTGTAGGTAAGCCTCTAAAAAGTCGATCTTTCGATTCTAGCCCTTATTAGCAAGATATAATCAAACAATTGATCAGGTTACAAGATTACCAATGAAGATACTAATCAATTACAGATATCAATGACCAATTAAATTATCAATAAATATAATTTTTTTTTTAATAGTATAAACATAGATTCCCAAAACCCTAGAAAATAAACTACTCAAATATGAATGAAATAATGAAAACTAAATCTAAGAACGAAAACATAATTAAAAAAATCAATCAATAAAAGAGAGAAAAGAAGAAAATACCTTTAAGGATTTCATTAATGGAGAAACAAGAATCAGGGTTCAGGGAGGAAAAGAGAAGAGAACGTAAAACTATTCTAAATGAAAAATAAAGCATGAGAGAGAGAAATATATAAATCCCTATTTATATTTTCCTCTAATCTAATCTCCAAATTAGGGGTGTAAGTGGACTGCGAAAAGTCCAAAGTCCAATCCAGTCCAGTCCAAACTTGTCGGACTGGACTGGACTAAAAAATGATCGGACTGAACTTGGACTAAAATTTTCGAGTCCAAATATTTTCGGATTGGATTTGGACTCACCCCTTTGGAGTCCAATAAGTCAAATCCAGTCCAATAAATATTTTAGCATATAACATATATATGTATACATATACATATATAATGTATACATATACATATATAATGTATATTTTTAAAAAAACTTTAACAATTTTGTTAAAATTTTGGAATTTTAACATTCATGTCCTAAATTCTTTTACCTGGCGTAAGAACTTTCACTTACCATCCGAAAGTCCAAAGTGAGAATTGAAAACTGAAAAGGCGAAAGTTACTTTGACTCTTCTATCCACTTTTGTATTCTGTAATTTGCATTTTGATAAGACTTTAAAGATGTAAAGATATATGTGACTTACTTTATGAAATTGATGTAATGAGTCCAATTTTTCAAATTTCAATGATTCAATCATTAGAAAACATTGTGAACTTAAATCGAAAAAAAAAATGATAAAATAATCGGACTGGACTGGACTGGATTCGGACTCATGAAAAAAGTTTCGGACTGGACTAAAAAAAGTTTGGATCGGATTTGGACTCAATTTCTCGAGTCCAAAAAACTTTGGACTGGATTTGGATTTGACAAAATCCAATCTAGCCCAATCCACTTACACCCCTACTTTAAATAAGTGAAAGAAAAGAAAAAATAAAATAAACTAATAAAGGAAGTTCGTGATTGGTCGATGGTAGCGACAATGACCACGAGCCCGCCCTTATTTGCGTCAAAAGCTCAGGCCAGCCACGACCATTGGGCGCTGGCCATGCAGCGGGCTAGGCAGCAAGCTCCGACAAGACCGAAGAAGGCACTCATTGGGCGCTGGGCGTGTGACAGTGTGTGTGGCTTATCGTTACGAAGCTCTTCAAGTCTAGTTTCCAGCGCAATTTGAATCACTTAAATCCGATATGTAGAACTTAAGTTATGATCAGAAGAGTGAACATGTGTCGGTTCTTATCACTTCGGAACTAATGTATTTCTTCGTTTTTAACTCAAATTCACTCTCGAAAGATATGTCACGATCCTCATGGAAGCTACTTCACTTAATATGATTATAAGGATCAAGAGAAGCATCCACGAGCATAAATTCATCGATCAAAAATCGCCATTCATCATCTTCCATTGCAAGAATTATCCAATTCATCCAAAATTACTTCGAAAGCGTCCAGATAGCTATGAAACTACCTGAAACATTAAGAAAGCCACAATCGAAGCATAATAGAGCACAAAATAGATGGTTCATGCTAATGACACCTAAAATGCAACTATATGAACTAATATGCTCTAATAATGCAACCTAAATGTGCCTAAAAACTCTATATAAAAATGATTTATCATCTATCTTTGAATAAAATGGTAATTTTTAAATGCAACACGACTTTTGCACTATTCACACACAACTCACTTTGACCGTATCTTTTCACTAATATATAAAAATAAAAATGATATATAACATGTTGTTGGATTTATTTTAATGAACAATTTCATAATATCAACTTTTTATTTTTAACAAATTCATAATTAGACATATTAATATTCAAAGTTGTGTGTTGGCAAGCATGAAAGTCAAATTATTGCATTTATTTAGAAATGAAGGTTAGTATTGATTTCCTAATTTGATTTTTTCCATATTACAAAAATTATTTCCCAAACCATACCCCCACAAATAAAATAATATAAAAAATCATATAATACAAAGGTCTCCTAAGCTAAAAACAATAGGATTATACGATCCAATCTATAGGTTCTTAGTGAGGTTGAGGTGGTGGAGTAGTGACATCACTTCCCACCTCGTATCCCTGAGGTAGGGATCAAACCACATAGGACTAAATTAAGGAATTCCCCTTAGCCTCATCGAGTCAACCCCCTTCATCATACCCTTAAAAAAATCCATAGGTTCTTAGTCAAATGTATAGGACATTAAGTAATATTCCATTTGTTCCTATTTATTCATCCTATTTAGAATTTTGTTGGACAGAGAAAAAAAGTCAAAGTAGGAAGAACAAATAGGAATGGGAGGAGTAGAAGTTATATTTTCCTTTAATTTGACCACATTCCTATAAGGTTAACTCTCTTAATTATTTTATTTGTTATCATTTTAACCAAGATTATATTGCTTTGTCTAGCCATAAATTTTTTTTTTTGCAATCTCAAAATTATAGGATTAAATCTTGTTATGGACATTTTGAAGGGGATAATTTTCCTTATTATTATTCTTCATTCTTAAGAAATCTTGCCTTTTATGTTTGGGTTAGATTAATCCATGCAGAATTTTGGTTCAATAATGCATTTTTCCTTACCATTCTAAAATCTTATTGTATATTTTTCAAAATTATTTATTAAAATTACTACTCCATGATACTACCTCCGTTCCTATTTAATAGTTACACTTTCCTTTTTAGACCGTTCCTTTTTAATGGTTACACTATTGCTTTTTCTATATAAGGTAAAATATCAATCATCATTCCCACTATTGGTCCCCCCATGTGGTCCCACAAAAGTCTCCCACATGCTAAAACTTTCTCTCTCCTATAATTTTTTATTGTTGATTTGTACTTAATTTGTACTTGTTGCTGCCAACATTTAACTTTATGCAACATCTCTCTCCTACTTTACCCATTTTGCCTTGGTTCTAATGAAAATCAAAGTGTAACTATCATATAGGAACAGAGGTAGTACTCCCTCCGTCTTTTTTTAGTTGCTACATTTACTTTAACACACGTAGTGAAGGAAACATGCTTCATCAAAAGTAGAAAGAATAAAGCATAAAGTAGTTGTCTTTTTGTGTGATGAAGACAAGAATAAGGGTATAAAGGTAAATAATGTGGATACCACATACTAAAAGTATAAATATTTGGCAAATGTAGCAACTAAAAAGAGACATGTCTAAATGGTAAAATGTAGCAACTAAAAAAAGACGGAGGGAGTATATCTTAGGAAAAAAAATCAAGTACCCTACCCCATATGACGGGTCCTGATCCTCTAGAGTTTTATGAAAACTCTACAAAGTAGAGTTGAATCCTAACCGTATATTATAAAATCAAGGGCTCATGATTACTGGGAAAGAAAAAGATATGGGCAGGATATTCGGGGGAAAATAAGGGGGATCTTTGGGAGAGAAAATACAAGCCTTTGATTTCTTAATCAACGACTAATATTTAACGAACTCTACGGTCTAGAATTATTTTGAAACTCTAGAGGATCTCAACACCCATATGACCTACCAAGTACCAACCTTTGCTCTAGTGGATGGCCCCTTAAAATATGGATGTTGATAGAAAGTTGGTGCGTATGGGACTAAAAAAAGGTCATCAAGACTAGGGTTGTGTTTGAAGACACTCCAATATGCATAGAATATGGTCGCCTTTTGTGAAATTTCTGTTGGGTAATCATCATATTATTTTAACATTTTGTAGAATCAGCAGTAATTTAATTTGTTTAATTTATGCTGTTGAGGGTTAAAGACTTAAAAGTGGTCTATAAAGTGAAAAATTCATTTGATTATTGCAAGCATATTTTATCCTAGTAAATAGTAATGCTAGCTTACTGATTAACGGTAATAGTGTAGTAGTATGTCTTGTTATCCAAACTATGACCTCATAATATGAGAATAGAATGTTCTCATTCTTGATTAGACCTAATTTCTTTATGTTTTCCGTTTCTCTCACCTCTTTCTTGTAGCTTTAACCACCACCCCATAGGAATCATTAGGTATATAATTGATATAAGTAATAGTTATTTGATTTCTTGTTCAATAATGGAATATGTTTTAAGATTTTTTTTAATAAGATTAAAAAAATAAAGGATGGTTTCCAACTATTGAGAATGATATTAAATTTGAATAATCCAATATTATATTTGATATATTCATACTAGCTACCTCATTAAAGATGGACTCTGATTTAACTCCTACAAATATGTTTAGTTTGCGGTGACTAATCTAATGAGATCAAGTACAAATATTATTAAAAAAAGGTAGAATTTCAAAAAACTACCTTTTAAATGTTTATAGTTAATATTAATAATCATTAAATGACTGGCGCCTTAAGAGTTGTTGCGGGTGAGGTAGCGAGGAAGGACGAGGGAAACGAGAGAGGAGAAGTGAAAAGTATTTTGTGGTGACAGTATTATTGGTGGTTAAACCTCATTAACGGTCAAATGGTAGTATACTGAAAGAAAATTGTTATATAAGGTAGTTTTTTGAAAGAACATTTTTAAAAGGTGGTTTTTTGAAACACAAATTCTTGGAAAAGACGGTATCACGTTAGTCTTAACATGAGACCTGTCCAAGTCTAAGAGATATATGATTTTCAAAAATGGACCGCCTCTCGCAAATTCTCACGATAATATTTTGGGCGAATTAGTTAATATTTTTGGCGAATTAGTTAAGTATTTTAGCACAATATATAGTTTAAGGCTGGTAATCTATATGTAGACTTACATTTTTTTTAGTTAAAGTATCCAGTACATTAGTTAGTGTTGTTCTATAATTAGTTAAGATCTATTGCGCATTATTTAGCTTCCAATATAAACGAAGAAATAACTTTTTTATAAATCTAAAATGTCAAATACAAAAGAAAACCTGAAAAAGAACTAAAGACAACCTAGCTTTTGCAGTAATTGTACCAATTTCAGTTTGGTTCTTGGAATTTCTTTTTTTAGTCTTCTCAAAATGACTTTTCTTCCTTGCACTTCTTCCCTTTGTTTTTGCACGATCCGGATCTAAAATAACCAATGTAGTTGTACTTGATGAGCATTGTTCTTCTACAATTGGTTTTGTAGTGAAGACTTTGTTTATACCTGCAGCAGTATTTTTGTAGACTTCTTGCAGTACCTTTCTTGCATCTTCATTATCTTGACTTTTGAGAATGAGATTGTAGAACTTTCTTGCGGTTTCATATCGCCGTGGGGTTACGTTGTTTGTAACTGCTCCAGAGATTTCTCTATCCATTTCTTTTTTCTACACTTTGCTCTTTGCAAATATAGTCTACCTTTTAATTTGCACATGTACTGGTATTGTTGTGATTGAACGCATGTGCATGATTCTCAAGGCATGAGAATATAACAATCCTGGCAGCATAACTTTTACAACATGCTATTTAACTATTAAGAATAAATTAATAACTAATAACATTTACGTATTAGTTATGTTTTTCATATAAACAGTTGAACTTTCAAATGCAAAAGTTAAGTTTTCGGTAGGAAAAGTGACCTGACCTATTTCTTCAAAGTTTTTGCAAGTGCAAGTTATCATCTGATCCTGGGCAATATATATTACCTTTGTGATAAATCCGTGTCAAACTCTTCTTTCACTTCAAAAACATGATAGGCATCTTATCAGGTGAAACAACAACAAAGTAAGTGTTTGTGGACATTGTCATTGCAATCTCGTGCTCAAATATTTTACTTACATTCGAATTAAACAACGAATTCAGGTTGTAGGCAGAGAATGGAAGAGGAAAATAGTGCAGGTTTTAGGGCATCTCGATGGATTAAAGAAGAAAGAGAGAATGATTTATGCGTGATACTGAAATTAGGGCTAATAAAATGCATTATAATCTGGTTTTTATAATATAACTAATATACTTCACCACTTAACTAATATACTTCAATGTTTAACTAATTCATCCAGAAACAATTTAAGGATAGCGTAACTAATAGGTCCAAGCGCTTACCTGATTTCGCTGCTAGTTTGATGCACGCGTGTGATGTCAGCATGACACCAGCTGGTCTCACGTTAACACTAACGTGAGTTCGTCTCTTTAAAAACGGACTCATTAACTATTACTAACATCTTTCATAAAAAAAAATAACTATTGCTAACATAAAATGAGATAATGGAATTTCAACCCTACTAAAATCCCCATTTCCATATCCGTTAATGATGACCATTGACCAGTGCTATGATATCCTTGTACCTTTAGGCTTTATATTCTGATTATTTTTCAAATTTCAAGGGGATGCACAATGTTTACTGTTTTGCTACTCATATGCAAAGGTAGCACTTACCCTTAAGGCACTTCCATCTTCATGAATTTTAAGTACTTCTCAACTATTGGATGGAAAACCATGATAAAGTTACTTATGATGCTCAAAGAGTCAAAGTACATGTGCAAGATCGTTATAGGAAGTTTATGTTCTTGATGTTTTATCTCTTGAAAGTAACTCTACAGCATGCATCCATCTAGATCAATGTATTTTTGTTTAGTTTAGCACTTTAGCTCAACATCTTCTATAAATTCGCTTCAATTGATGAATGAAAGCATGTTGATATCAATTGATTATGACTTGTCCCAAACTTTGGATATGTTTGTAAAAAGAAAACTAGTCATTCTAGCATTGAATTTGAAAAACAAAACAAGGTTTTTTTTTTCAAAATATTCATATCGAAAATGGAATTGTACTTGTTCAATTGTATATCTGTCATATGTTGGTATGTTTCTACTCTTCTCAAATTTTCACTAGTGAATATGAATATAGGTTTCGAACATATAAACGAAACTCTCTTTGTCGTCCCTAGTTTTTTTGTAAAAGAGAAATTATGTAGCTAATGTGTTGTCTTATAAGTTTGATAAAGATCACATTTTTATTGTTGCACATATTCTGTACAGGCGTACAACTCACGTGTTTTCTACCTCATATCTATACTAATATATTAAAAGGCGTGCCTACAAAAGTCTATGTGCCACGTGGCACCTCCTCTAAGGTGCTAATGCAAATGCTCTATTTCAATGTCAAACTCCTCTACTAAAAAAGTAACATTGTGTAGTTACAAGGTATCGAACTCATGACCTTTGAAATGAAAAGTGAGCTTAACAATGAATCCAACATTACATCATTGTTTACTATTTCAAAATAAAATACAATAATATCTTATAATTATATCTTATTAAAAGACTTATAGAAGTAGTTAAATCCCTAACACTTTAATGGTAATAACAAGAGACTATTGTAGACATAAACTCTTAGTTCGACCAAATTTTTGTAGAAAGTTAAGCTATTGATTTTATCTACAAACTTTTAAGAGTTTAATTTTCAAAATACTATGCAATTATTTATCATGTCATGACGGCAATTTTTCCTCACAAAAAAAAAATTACGAAAAGTAAGAACCCGGGGCATCGCCCGGGATACTCACTAGTTTAGCTAATTAAAAGTGGCTAAATCAAATTTATTGTTATAAAAAAAATGCCTTAATGAGATTACAGATGACTAGATGAGTACAAAATTAAAGAAGGAATAATGTCGCCTATCATGACCATGATACATTATAAGTCCAATAATGTGGACTTATATTCTTCATATAACGTGACAAGGACATTAGTGATGATAACCATGGATAGATGAAAGTAAATAAGAGGAGTTTAAGTGGGAAAATGAAAATGGAACATTGGGAGTTTTAGAGTCACCCATGATTTAGAGCATGCAAAGACAAATCAATCAAGGCAATAAATAGTATATCGACATTAACATAAACCAAACCACAACAACCTAAATTTGACCCATTTGTCATATTATGAAACTATTTTTTTTTATTGATACATTTACAACACAATTTGAAATTTAAACACGACCTGCTGATTTGAAATATTAATTCTACACAAAATACATCCCGCAAAGTGCGAGAAATTATTACATGCTCTCGCATGTACTATTTTATAATGTTTAAGAAAAAAGTTGTCACATATTTAATGTATAAATTAAAGTATAGGGAGAAGTAGAAATCCACAAATACAAAAACAGTGTTACTTACTCCCTTCGTTTTTAAAATAAAATTGCATATAACTCGAGAACATGACCTGGTCCAATAAAAAGTTGACAAATTATTACCAAAAAAACCTTTAAAATTTAAACCCATAAATTGAGACTGATCGACCTAAACTCGAACCCAACCAAAACCTTGTTGCACCTAATTGCAAAAGGCAAGAAGAAAATTGCATACCACCACATTGTAACTTTGTAAGGCACATTGACCTTTTTCTCCCCTTTTTCATCAAGGTAAAACCTCAGATACTCCTTTCCCCCTTCTGAGATTCACTCTCCTCAAACCTTCCATCCAAGCTAGACACAAAGAACTACAACTCCCTAAACTCCAAGACCAGTCACTTTCTCTCTCTCTCTCTCTTCATAACTACATTTTTTTTCCTTCTGCTTCACAGATCACTCAGAAAATCAAACCCTTTTTCCTTTTTCAAAGTCCTGCTCATATCATATATTCATATTCCCATAAAAATCCCACTTTTCATATCATATTTCCATAAAAATTCCACTTTTCATATCATATTCCTCAAGTTTTCCAAACCCAGTTTCTCAAACAATTTTTTTATGGAAGAAACAGAAGATTCTACCCCAACTACAAATTTAACTCCTCAAGATAGGAGGTTTAGAGAGAGAAACCACCACCACAACAACCACCATAACAACTACCATTATCAACAATATCATAATAATCATACTATTGTTCCTTGTAATAATAGTAGTTATTATAATTATAACAACCTGTTTCATTTGCACCATTCTAATACTTATAGATTAATTGGGTTTTTTAATCAAAACTTACATCATCATCAACAACAACAACAGCAGCAGAGTTACCAAGGTCTTCTTCCTTTACCACCATTGTTACCATTTCAAGAACCTTTTCAACAAAACCAGAAATTCAGAGCAAAAACCCAATTTCATAAACCTTCATTTAAACCCCATAAAACCTCATCTTCTCTTCTTCCCACTTCCTCTCAAAATGATAGAATCTTCTCACAAGGTAAACAATATAATTACATTTTTTTATGATGATAATAATAATAATAATAATTATTACTATTATTATTATTATTATTATTATTATTACTATTATTATAACAATAATAATAATAATAACAATTATTATTATAATAATAATTACTATTATTATTAATATTCTGTATCTTTTTTGGGTATTAGTATTATTTATGCAAAGGGAAAAAATAAAAATTTAAAAAGCATTCCTTTTTTAAGGTATTGAAATGATTGAATATGGATATAGCTAAAAAACAACACTCTTTCATGTTTGTCCAAACTTTTTTTGTTTAGGTAAGATTGTAACTTTTGAATGGATTAAGTCTTCTTTTTTTTTTGGATAAATGTCTTGATTATTGTTTTTTATTTTCATGGGTACTTAACTTTATATTGTACTATCATGTTGCTTGCTCTTTTCTTCAATAAGTAGCTTAGAGTTCTATGATAAGCTTAATGTTTGTGGATTAGTATTAATTATAACCTCAATGTACTTTAGAGAAGAATAAATTAAATTTTCTCATTTATTTTTGCGATTACTAATAATGCAAATGGATAAATAAAACAGTTGATGAACAGCTTGGGCAAGAACTTAGTGCACTTAGTATTAAGAAGTCTAATGCTGTTGATACTACAACACAAGCTTTAGTGGCTGCAAAAAGACCAGACAATGGTGGAGTTGAAGGGCAGGTTATCTCTCTTCTTGCTAACCATTTTCGCGTAAAATTCGATTCATATCAGCCTATCTTCCATTATAATGTACAAATTACTCCAAATCCTTCAAAGGAAGTAGCTCGTTTAATAAAGAAGCAATTTGTTGAAGAAAATTCAAGTTTGCTTTGTGGTGCTTCTCCTGCTTTTGATGGTAGGAAGAATTTGTATAGTCCTATTGAGTTTCGAAGCAGGAGGCTCGAGTTATTTGTGAGTGTTCCGGTTGTTTCTGGTAGTAGCAAATCATGTGAGGTAGAAGTTGAGCAAAAAAAGATTAAGGTATTTAGAATCAACATTAATCTTGTATCGAAATTAGATGGAAGTGATTTGAAGGAATACTTAAACAAAGAGGGAGGTGATTGGGTGGCACTTCCTCAAGAGTATCTTCATGCTTTAGATGTTGTTTTGAGGGAATGTTCTTACGAGAAGTGTATTGCTTTAGGAAGATCAATGTATTCTATTTCGATGGGAGGGGCTCGGGAAATTGGAGGAGGAGCCATTGGATTAAGAGGGTTTTTTCAAAGTTTAAGGCCAACCAAACAAGGCCTTGCTTTGAATGTAGATTTTTCAGTGACGGCTTTTCATGAGAGTATCGGAGTCATAGAGTTTTTGCAAAAACGGGTCAAGTTTTTGCACGATTTACCCGAGAGGAAGGAAAGGAGTTTGACAAGTAAGGAGAGGAAGGAAGTTGAGAAGGAGTTGAAAAATTTGAGGGTGTTTGTATCTCATAGAGATGCTATTCAGAGATTTCGGTTTCATAGCTTGACTGAGGAAGTTACTGAAAAGCTCTGGTTTGAAGACCGGGATGGTAGGAGATTGAAGCTTGTAGATTACTTCAAGGATCAATATGAGTATGATATACAGTACAGGAATCTTCCTTGTTTACAGATTAGTAGGAGTAAGCCATGTTACCTTCCAATGGAGCTTTGCATGATTTGTGAAGGGCAGAAGTTTATGGGTAAACTCTCAGATGATCAAACTGCGCGAATAATGAAGATGGGATGTCAAAAACCAAGAGAACGAAGAGCGATCATTAATGGAATTATCAATGGAACAGTTGGACCAACAAGGTAGTTAATAAGTTTAAGTTATTAGCTCACATGTTATAATACACTACTAATTAACCTTAAGTTTCTTTTCAGTATTCCTTACAATTGTGTTTTTTTGTAGTGGCGGCCAAGGAGAAGAGTTCAATCTACAAGTCTCAAGAGAGATGACAAGGTTGAAAGGAAGAGTTCTTAGGCCTCCAAAGTTAAAGCTAGGAGATGGAGGAGTTGTAAGTGATGTATATCCTTCTTGCATTGATCGTGAATGGAGCCTTTTAGGCGGGCATGTAGTGGAAGGGACGCGAATTGAGAGGTGGGCATTGATGAGTTTTGGTGGAACTCCTGATCAAAAATCAAATATCCCTAAATTTATTAGCCAATTATCTTTGAAGTGTGAGCAAATGGGAATTTTCCTCAATAAATCATCCGCCATTACCCCACAATTCGAGCCCATACATGTCCTAAACAATGTCGCTCTCTTGGAAAACAAACTAAGCAAAATCAAAAGGGCAGCATCAAACAATCTTCAACTCCTTATATGCTTAATGGAGAAGAAACATAAAGGGTATGGAGATTTGAAAAGAATTGCTGAAACCCGAGTTGGAGTTGTAAGCCAATGTTGCTTATACACAAACCTTAGTAAACTAAATTCCCAATTCTTGACAAACATGGCTCTTAAGATTAATGCCAAAGTTGGTGGATGCACTGTTGCATTATTCAACTCGTTGCCCTCTCAAATCCCCCGTGTTCTTACACATGACGAGCCAATAATCTTTATGGGAGCCGATGTTACTCATCCTCATCCACTTGATGACTCTAGTCCTAGTGTTGTGGCTGTTGTTGGGAGTGTAAACTGGCCCTCAGCCAATAAGTATGTGTCAAGAATGAGGTCTCAAACACACCGCCAAGAGATCATCCAAGATCTTGGAGAAATGGTAAGTGAAATACTTTGTGAATTTTATCAAGAAGTGAAAAGTCTTCCTAAAAGAATCATATTCTTTCGAGACGGAGTTAGTGAGACTCAATTTTATAAAGTCTTAAAACAAGAATTGCAATCAATAAGAGCGGGATGTGATAAGTTTCCGGATTATAGACCATTGATCACATTTGCAGTGGTACAAAAACGGCATCATACAAGGCTGTTCCCGGATGAAACTGATCCAAATTGTTCCCAATTCTGTGATGAAAATATCCCTCCGGGGACGGTTGTAGACACAGTGATCACTCACCCGAAGGAATTCGATTTCTATCTTTGTAGTCATTGGGGAGCCAAGGGAACAAGTAGGCCAACACACTACCACGTCTTGTGGGATGAAAGCAAATTTACTTCTGATGAGTTTCAAAACTTGGTTTATAGCTTATGCTTTACATTTGTAAGGTGTACTAAACCAATTTCTATAGTACCCCCTGCTTATTATGCCCATCTTGCTGCATATAGGGGTAGATTGTACTTAGAGAGGTCGGAATCTGTGGTTTCAGTTAAGGGTGGAGCTTCTTCGATGTCTCGTGCTGGTCCTCCGAAAGCGACTCCTCTGCCTGACATTAGTGAAAATGTGAAGAAGCTTATGTTTTATTGCTAAGTATGTTCTTGATGTTTTATCTCATGAAAGTAATGTGAGCTAGTTTAGCAGCTTGTAGATTGTGGACACTGGACAGTATGCATCCAGTTGGATCAGTGTATTGTTGTTTAGTTTAGCTTAACATCTTGTATAAATTCGCTTCAATTGATGAATGGAAGCATGTTAATATCGATTCATTGCAACTTGTCCAAAACTTTGGACAGGTCCTTATAAGTTAACTAGTCATTTTAGCATTAAAATTGAAAATCAGAACAATTTTTAAAATTATTCGTATTGAAAATGGAATTGTACTTGTTCAATTGTTAAATCCATTTTATAATTTATACTCTTTCCAAAATAATGCAATAATTTGACTTTTACATTTGCTTCTCTACAACTTTTTTGAGAATTTTCACCTCCACTATAGGTAATTTTTGGTTGATAATCCGTATAGTATGAGTAAATGACTTTTACATTTGCTAATCTACAACTTTTTGAGAATTTTCATCTCCACTATATGTAATATTTGGTTGATAATCTGTATAGTATGAATTCACTGCTTTTTACTAACATCACTTTTAAAACAAATAGCTAAATATTCAATTGAATATGCAAATTTTCAAATGAGTATGTCTTAGTTCAAATGTAGAAACAGTTAAATGTACTTCCTCCGTATTTTTAGTTGCAACATTTGTTTTTTCATATTTACCGAGACACTTATTTGAACGTTAATATCTCATATTGGGTGTAAGTAAAAATTATAAAAATTTGATATTTGGAATCATCGCATTGAGACGAATCTAACAAGACCCCACTTGACTATGTTTTTTCTTATATAATGGTGCGAGATTACTTAATAAAATTGGTTGATGAATAGTGCCAAAAAACAAATGTTGCAACTAAAAAAAACAGAGGTAGTATATGATAATTCTTAAGTGACTACGTACTCGTTTGCGAAAATGTCATGCTCATTTGATGGACTCGTTTGCTTACTCGCATACTCATTTAAAAAATAACATAATCATTTAGTCTTGGTACATAATAACATAAAGCTCTGTACAATAAGGTGTACGATATATGTACTCAATCCGAGGACATGTTCATACAACAAGTCTTGGGTGGTTCAGATTGACAATAATTTATTGTAAATCTAAACTGACTATATTACACAAAACTGATTGTAACAGAGAAAACTGACTATATCATATATAATCTGACTATATCATACAAAAATTGACTATATAAAAAAACTGATTATACAAAAGGTGATTAGAACATACAAAATCTGGCTATAGCCTGTAGCCAATAAAAATTGACTATCAAACAAAAATCAGGTCGATTCAATTTTTTTACATTTTCATATAGTACTTGCAGTTTTTATTTTTTTAAATGAAAAAAGGGCCAGGAAATACTATTAGAAAGCGACAGTTCACAGTAGTCATGTTACACGTGCAATATAACCCTTTCTGAGTCAAGCAAACCAAGATTGAAAAGAAAACCTAGTTCTAGGAAAATAAATCCAAGGTTTTGTTAAACATAAAATGACGTTGAATATACTACCTCCGCTTTTTTTTATTTGCTACATTTTCCTTAAATGGTTGCTTTTTTTTATTTGCTACATTGTTTCAACTTTCCTTATTAGGAAACTTGGCCCACCAAAAAGTAATACTATTATATTTGTTTCTCTCTTTTTCCACCAAAAAGTAATATTATTATATTTGTTTATCTCTTTTTCCACCCAAAAGTACTACTTTTTCACCTTTTCCCAACCTCATTTAATGCTAAAGGGGTCAAAAAGTACACCAAAAAAGATGAAAAGGGACATCTCCTAAAAACTAGTGAAAACAAGAATGTAGCAAATAAAAAAAAGCAGAGGGAGTATTTTCTGAAAATGGTAGATTTGAGTTGGAAGTTTATAGCGTAGTACTCGCCTTGTCCTGTCATCTAAACTCAAACACTGTTTGCCAGGTTGTAATTGCACCCAAAAAAATAAGCTTGTATTATGATTAGGGTGTAAATGAGACGAGACAACTCGCGAGCTACTCGAGATCGACTCGTCAAAACTCGGTCAAAACTCGGTCAAAACTCGGCTCGAGTGAGCTCGAACTCAGCTCGAGATGTTGGCGAGTCGAGTTGAGCAACTCGATACTCGACTCGAAAACTCGTGAGAAGCTCGAAAACCCAATTATCAATAGCAAAATACCTAATTTCAACATTTTTCTATTGCTTTTAACATGAGACACTTGCAAGCTACTCGAAATCTACTCGGTCAAAACTCGACTCGGTCAAAGCTCGACTCGGTCAAAGCTCGGTCAAAACTCGACTCGAGTGAGCTCGACTCAACTCGAGCTCCACTCGAAATGCTAACGAGTCGAGTCGAGCTAGCTCAAACTCGAACTCGACTCGCATCATATACACCCCTATTTATGATATTTTGGGAAGGTTGTCTAAAATCTTGAATGGTGTTGTCAGAAACCTAAAATTGTAAAATTGTTTACTAGGAGACCTAACACTCGTTGAATTGATATGAACAAAAGAACCATAAGTAGTAGATTCACCAAATACCTCATAATAGTTATTACACATTCGATAGAACTCTTCAAACACTCTGATTAATTGTTTAAAACTAGGAATGGTACATCGAGGCTATGCAAATAAGACTCTTATTAAGTAAACTATGGCCTCGTTGTTTTGGACTGAGAGAAACTGGAACTGAATTGAACTGAAGAGAGAAACTAAACTAAACCGAACTGAGAAACTGAACTGGACTAATCTGAAGTTAACTGAACTGAATTGAAAATAAGTCCAAAAGAACAGGGCTTGAATCTTGCTTGGTAACGAAGAATGGTACATGCATGATACATTGATACTAAAAGATGTAAATCCCAAAAAGGCTAAGGATTCTAGTGAAATGGTATATAGAGCTGGGAATTAAGAAGGCAGTGAGAAAGGTTTTAATTTTTTAACAGACTTTTCTGAATCTCTGTGATTTTATTGAGTTGTCAACTTGCGTAAAATGTGAAATACACTTTGGCTTCCCCCACATAAATGCTGTAGTAGTAGACTATGGTGCAGTATGCATGTACCAATTTTGCAAATAAGATGAATATATTTTTGTAGGATGAGAAAGAAATGACAATGCTTACTTCCTTCGATCGTATTGGTGTGTTTTCCCTGTCCTAATCCTTCACTCTTCTCTGTTTTTGGTACTGTTCTACTTTTAGTTCTAGCGTCCACCTGAGCCACTTATATACTCGTATAGTCGTTTCAAGTGCCTAGCTATACTTCCTCCGATGTAAATTATTTTTTTAAGAGGGATCATAAATTATGTCAATATCGTAACTTATTTAGGCACAAATTTTTGAAGAAAGTGATAATGTAGAGAAAAGGAGAAGATAAAAAAAATTATGAGGATAATTGAAAATGTTACTATGATAATTAATTTGATACAAAAGAGAAGGAGTCTAAAATAGCGTGGTAAATTTGACATGACTCGAATTAATCTGTTATCGAACTTGAGTCTATTCAAATTAATTGATTTGAATTTAAGTATTCACCAAAAATAATTAATTAAATTTAAGTCGGTTTAAAGTTATGTGACGTGAATATTATATTGATAAAAATTCATTTATTTTAGTAAATCAATTACAATAAAGATAATTATGACTTGATGTGATACCTTCACTTGATCTTTGCTTGACGTGAAGTGTATATATGATTAGAATGAAATTTTTTATATAGCTTAAAACTAAGCACTTCTTTTTAAAGCTAATGCTAATGGAAATAATTTCGCAAATTCTCTAGTTATAAATTTTTCATGTGCGGTTGTTCATTTTTACAGACAAATGTTTCCTTCATTGCATTGTGAAAATGCTTCTAGAACTAATTACAATTTTTTTATTGTAATCTGAATCCATTTGATACTAACTTGTACTTATTGAAACTGAAAACATTTTTTTGAGATGGGAAAAACTATTGATAATTCCATCAATTAAAGTTGATCTTGACTAACTAAATTGTTCTTTTATTACAACATCTTACTTAGCACGTGTGCCAAACTGCCAATGTCACTTAGTATCTTTGTTTATCAATTAGTTGGAGTTATGATAAAGAATTGAATAATTGATATTCTGAAATATGTATATTCAGAGTAATTCAAAAATCTTACATGCTAAAATATCCTTTTACATATACGTCAAAAATTATTAGTAAAAATCAATAGGTAGATATATAGTACCAAAACAAGAATGTTACAACTAAAAAGACTGGGAAAGGTTTTTCTTTTAACCAAATTTTGTTACATTTTAAACCAAAATCAATAGCTCAGTGGAGTACCACCCCGAATTTCAGGGTATTACTCAGGGTTCGAATCCTCATCCCGACAATATGTTGGGGCATTGATTTGTGGTGGCAATGAACCTGTTGTCTTTTGGGCTGTTTAGCCTTGTACCCAACCTCTGAGTTGGCCTGCTAGTAGTCTAGCCGGGGTTGGTCTTAGGATCAATTATCTTTTCTAATAAAAAAAAATCAAATAGGAATGCTAGCGGACAGCGGCTAGCCGGCTAGTGCATCCTTAAGGGCCCGTTTGGTTAGTGGTACTAAATGGTGGTAATAATAATGTTTTTTAGTGTAAATTTGTGAAGATATTTCCAAGTTAATATCCATGGTAATGAAACTTGATGTCAAAATATGGTTTTCTTTCATAAATTTCCATTACCACTCAATACCACATTCCCAAGTGGTAATGGATGGTAATGAAATTTTAGGAAGAAAATAGGTGTTTTGGGATAAAGTAACATTACCATGGATGTTGACATGAGAATGGCTTCACAAATTTACACTAGAAACCATTACCATTACTACCATTTAGTACCACTAACCAAACGGCCATAAGAGTTCTGCTAAATTTGCTCTTAGTATTTCTTCGCCTATAGCCTAAATTTAGAGAGCTAGTAAACACACTTCTAAAAAAATAATTTGTGTACAATAAGTCCAAGAGAAGCGGACAAGTAACGTTATAATCAAGTGTAAAAATAAATCATATGAACATCTACAATAAATGAAATTTGTTCACTTGTTGGAAAACATTGCACATTTAACACTATGTCCAACAGCTTGTTCCTATTTTGTTGTCTCCTCTCCAAAGAGAAAAACCAAGAACAAGGTAAAAGTACTCGTCAATCACGGATAAAATTTACAAATTTCCACAAGGGAAATACTAGAAGTTGAAGGCGACAACACTCAAGTTATATGTGCAACTAGGGGTATTAACGAGGCGAACCGAAACCGAACCTGAAGTTGTTTGGCTCAACTCGTAACACTTTTACTCGAACTCGAACGGGGTTTCAAGCTTTTTCGAGCTTAAATTTTCTAGTTTAATTTACCTTAAAACTCAACTTGAGTTAAAAAATGATATTACATATATTCTATACATAGGTTTAGACTACTTTGAGTTTTTCACAAGTATTGTGCATACTTTAAGTATAACTTTTCATTTAATTTTTATGATATGAAAAATAATATAGCTAAAACATATTTCGAGTTTGCTCATGAACTTTTCGAATCGAACTTTGCTATGCTCGGCTCTAGAAAATTTTGAGTCAAGCTCGAATAGTTTGCGAGCCAACTAGGCTCATTAACACCCCTATGTGCAACCAGCAAATGACAATTCAATAGGACAATCCAACTTATCTAAAGAAAAATAATTTCAACTGATTTCGATGAATACAATTTGATAGGAGGTTTTAGGAGATATGCTCCCAATCCAACTTATAAATTAAACTTACATTACAATAGAATAATTATATATGCATTATAAAAATTGAGTAAATATAGTATAATTGTTTTCTGAAATTTTTATTTTGAGATATTAAGTGATAACATAATCTTAAGTTGGTGTTCGTCCAAACTAATACGAGGTGAAAATTTTGATTCAGATGAGAAAATTTACATCTAAGTTCGGATTTGTTTTTAGAATTTGGAATATGAATAGAAAGTTATAAGAAAAATAAAATTTCATTCACCTAAAAGAAACAAAAGTTGATTTAAGTGAGAATATTACTTAAGTTTTCACTAATAAATGAAAAACAATGTTAATATGACAAGTTTTTCAATTATCAAAAAAAAAATATGACAAGTTTTTCAATTTTTTTTAATGTAAAATAAGGAGAGATTAAAAAGTAGAGAAGAAGATGACGCGTGTTCATTCATTAGGATTGCTGTTTTTATTACCACGTAAGATATTAGGTGTTTATAAGTTTTTTGCAAGATAGTACAAAAATAAGAATAAAAAGTAAGCAAGGAGGGGTCTCACTAGGGGACGGGTGTTAATCGAGTTGAGTAGGAGCAACCCGCACTCAATTGGTCAACAATCAGTTAAAACTCAACTTGAGTAAGCTCGATTTGACTCGAAAATTTAACTAGGACTACAAGCTAAGCAAGAACTAGCTTGACACGATATATTCGTGAGCACTTCGATAACTTTTGTTTTTATTTTAATATGTTTTCTATGAGAATTTGCTACCTACTCACTAGTTTATAATGCTCAAATTTAAATTTTTATGCTTACTCATACAAAACAATCAAATATCGATTTGTTACGTTCTTTTTTTCACTTGCAACGTCTGGCATAACATGTAATATGAAGACAAAAAAAGGGAGAGATATAAGTACATGGACGCCCCTCATTACACGAACTGGGTAGGATGAGAACTCCGTCCAAGCTAATTTATTCATATATCATAATACTTCCCCTATTTTGTTCAATGTTATTCTCATAATTAAATAAGTATCAATTCATACGGAAAACTACAAAGTTCTTTTATCTGTAAAAATTAAATAAAACACTTAAATTAGGGTAATACATAAAGTTAAAAGTTTAGATTTTTCTGGTTGAGCGGTTGAGCCTCGTAGAAGCAGTGGAAAGCTATGTATCATTGTGACCATCTGAATCTCTGTAATTCTATCGACTTGTCAACTTGCGTAAAATGTAGTATATTATACTGTATTTCCTTTGGCTTCCCCACATAAATGCTGTAGTTTATTGCATGCAGCAAAACCTGCAAATAAGATCAAAAATACTTTGCAGGATGAAAAAGAAAAGTCACTGCCAACTTCTTCTAGGTGTGGTGTGCCCACTGTCCCAACTCCCAACTCCCAATTCCAATTCCTTTGTTCTGTTTTCATTACTATTCCACTGGTAGTGGTAGTCCTAACTCCTAACGCCTACGTCAGCCAGCTATTACCAATTTTTGCTATTTCAAGTATATAGATTGAAGAAGGCTGAACTCCAAACAGTTCGGTAACTAACAAGAGAAAGTGAGAAACTCTTGGCGTCTCACAGTTGGAGTCTATTTTGGACTTCGACAGGGATATTTTAGTAAATTTATAGGTTGAAAGTATCAAAGTAAAGTGTAAGCTTGTACCACAATGCAGTCAAATTGAAAGTCACTTTGGTATTTGGTATCAATATCACATTGATTATTTCGTTAGCAACTTTACATTGATTTGGTACTAACTTACATTTACTTTGGTACCTAAACCTATGAAATTACTTTGGTACTCTTTAGTCCGTTTTAGACTCCAACAATGAGATGTCAATTCAACCTCAACGAACAAGGTGTGTAAATATCAGACATACCCTTAATCTATTCTGTGGTTAGCTTTTTGCTCCTTTTATAACAATTAAAGTTTTGTTTTATTTTAGATGTAGAAATGTATTGTTTTGAAGTTCAGCAATAAACTTATTACTTGTGCATGTGCAAAAAATTTGGTTGTGCAAAAAAACTTATAAATATATACAAGATACAAAATAGATTACGGATGTAATAAAGTTTTTGGATGTACAAACATAACATTTGGTTGTGCAAAATGCAACATACAGAATAGATAGTGGATGCGTAAACAAGGTTTTTATATGTACAAACATAATTTTTAGGTGTGAAAACATAATTTTTAGGTGCGAAAACATAATTTTTAAATATACAAAAATAATGTGTACATTCACACATTCTTTAACAATTGTTAGGTAAAATTCTAAATAAACAAAATAAAATTAGAAATGTTGTTCACCACCAAACCGTTCTGTATCTAGTCAGACTGATAAAGATTAGTTCACGTTCCAAATTTAAATTTCTCCGTTTTTTTATTTGACACTATATATATATATATATATATACTCTGAGTCTCTGACATTCTTAATTTATTTGTACATAAGGAAAAATACATTTATGTAAAATTTTGTTAAATTCATCTCGTTTTATAGTTTATTAATTTCAACTTTTCATAATTTTTACTTATCCATATTTAAAAATATTAATGCTCAAAATTATGTGTTGGTACACGTGAAAAGAGTTTCGGGTACAACTAAAAAATAAATGTAATATTATCAAGATACCAGATGCAAATCTATACTAACATATTAAAAGCATTCCTAAACAAGAAACAGTGTGTCATGTGACGCTCTTCCTTAGGGTGTTTTACTTTATGTAATCAATGTACAATAAAAAAAATGCTCAATATAAGATTTGATCTTATGACTTCAAGCTTATATACTGAAGTCTTAGTCACTAAATCAAGTTATATTTGATGTTCTAATTTCAAAGTAATTAATAAATAAAAAGTATAATCAATTTTAAAAAGCTAGTTACTTTCTAAATTATGTGAATTTAAGAAATATAACAACTTTATTATGAGGCATATGGAGTAGATAATATTAAAGCATTTGGGTTTGAGAAATTCTTAACCAATTTAGTCACTTTCAATACCAATTTTTAGCGATATTAACCAGAATGTTCTCATGCATCAGCATGGGAGTCTAATTAAAAAGTCACTTTTGGTCTCAAACTTCGAAACACAATTTTTCATCCCTCATTCTCACTCCTTCAATCTTTTTCTCACAAGATCACATATATTAAATACACTTTTAACTAAGTAATGCTCAAGGACTTGAACTTTGGAGTTTTAATGTTGAAAGAATCTTAAGATGGATAGCTTTAATAACATTGAAGAATAGGGAAAAAGTAAAACTTGAAAGTTTTAATCGAGTAAACTAAAAATTAGTAAAAGGAAAAATAATCATATTATGAAAGTCTCTAGTTATTTTGGAATTCAAATTGTCATTTATATACTTCAAAATTATATTATACTAAACACGTACATCACACGTGCTTAAATTCTAATTATAATCAAGGTAGGATTGTTAATCCTACTCCTACCAAGTTTAGGCTTTCTTTTATACCGCCTGAGTTTTGTATAAATATTCATATTAGTTTCAACTTTCAAGCATTACAAAGAAATACTAGTATTGAAGAAAATAGTTTGTGAATTTCCGTTCCATTGGTTCCTAGTTACTAACTATTCTTTATCTCCTATAAAACAATAGATTGTTGAAGGATGAATCACGTTATTTTGTGGCAAAAGCAGCAGAAAGAGGAGGATAAAGAGGAAGAAGATGATGATGTAATAAAGCCTCCTATTAATTTTTCAATGGTGGAAGAAGGACTTTACAGATCAGGATTTCCAGAACCTTCGAATTTCGGCTACCTTGAAACCTTAAATCTTAAGTCAATTATATATTTGTGCTCAGAGCCATACCCAGAAGAGTATATGAAGTTTCTTGAATGGCATAAAATTCAGTTATTTCAGTTTGGAATGGAAGGAACAAAAGAGACTATTCCTAAAGATGTAATTTCTAATGCTCTTAACATATTAATAGATGTAAGAAACTACCCTATTTTGATTCACTGTAAACGTGGAAAGCATCGCACAGGTTGCGTCGTTGGTTGTTTTAGGAAGTTGCAGAATTGGTGCATCAACTCAGTGTTTGAGGAATACCAGCGTTATGCAGGAGGAAAAGCTAGATTAAATGACATGAGATTCATGGAAGAATATGATGTATTGCGCATTAGACACTCTCTTTACAGTCGGATTTACCAATATCATGGTTATGGTTCCAACAAGAGGCGGTTGCTCGACAAAAGACAAGAAGAACTAGAATCTATAAAAGATATAGTTTCCTCAACATGTAGATATCCAACATACAGTATAGTTTCTTAAACTTCTCTAATAGAAGTTTGAAGTGATTATTGAAAATTTGATTTGACCATATAACATTAGAATTTTAGATAGTTTCATAGTATCTTTGCTTCATTTTTTTTTTTTTATCAATACTAGATTTTTTTGGCACGTGTATTGGTCGTTCTTTTTTATTCTATATAATAATACAAAACGTAATTAATGCATGATTCTCCGTTGTTTCTTAAGTTAGTAGAGACTTGGGAGATCAAACAAAAAAATAAGTATCATTTACCACTAAGAAATAACCTTAGACACGCTGCACTTTAACTTAAGGGGTGAGCCAAAGCCCACCTCAAAAAAATGACTAACTAATCATAGGCCAAGGCAATTGGGAAATTATGGAAATTACCACACAAAATTGACTTTCTTTGACCTCTTCTCCTTTTTTTATATAGGTTAAGGATGTATTGACAATGATTAACACTCAAAGTTCTACCTCGAAGATTACGCATATCTTTATAACAAAAAAAAATAGGGAGTACATAACAATTGGAAAGGTAGCCTAAATTGCCAAAAAGATATTTCTAAACAACAAATCGAGGGAGTACATGACAATTGAAAAGCTTGAGTAAATTGACATAGTGATGCTTTATTTTTGAGGGGGGGGAGGGAGTTGGGAAATTGTTTACCAAAGTCCAAAAGAAGAATGAAGCAAAGAATTTGGCACGTATTGAAAAGAAAATTGAGCAAAGATTTAGGAATCGGAGGGATTATTTTATGACAACATATGTGTCTCCGAGCATTTTAATTGCATTTCTCCATTTAGAAAAAGTTTTCGTATGATGATGTATATCATGCTTATCATTTTCACAGTACATGTTGATGAATCTTTATCATTATACAGTAGTACATGTTTTCTCAGACAACATACGAAATAGCTCAGGCAGACCAAAACATTGTCGCGATTCCAACTGCCACAAGTTACTGCAAACAAGATTAGGAGGGCCAGTTCTTACCGTCCACAGGAGCATTCCGGGAAAATCACTAGTACGTTATGTAGGACAAATTTCCATAACATGCTTGCTGGAAAATCAGATCTTTTTACGACAAGTTCCTGTGAGTTCTGCATTCTTCAGGATCCAAGGGTGCTCCAGTATCTTCTGAAGAGAAAGCCTCTTTGAAGAGTCCTTCACTAGCAGCTGCAAAATATGTATGTTGTATGCTCAGAATTCAGAAACACCCAAAAAAAAGCTTTAGATGTACATTGTTTTCCAAGGAAAAATTATGTTATGAAGCAAAAAAATACTTACTCCGCTGATTAGATCCTTGGCCTCTGAGGAGACTTGGGGTGCATCTGGAAAGGTTAAATCAACCTTCATAATCCTACACGTAAAAGATGCTAAGCTAAATACCCGGATCTTAACTTGTATACTTCTTTATGGAACTTTTTATGTTTTACCTTCTGAAAGTATCACGTTGGCTCTCAGCCTCAAATGGAGGTACTCCAAACAAGAATTCGTAACAAAGAACACCCAGAGTCCAATTATCAACTGCATAATCATGGGCTTTGTTTTCCACCATTTCTGGAGCCAAATAGTCAAGAGTTCCACACATGGTGTGTCTCTTATTTCTTGATTGTACAGACCACCCAAAATCTGCAATCTTCAGGCGACCCTAATGAGCATAAAAACAAAGAACACTTTGTCAGTTGTATTCTAGCATAAGGCTCATCACATAGCTAATAACCAAGAATTTACTCCACTTCCAAAGGGCTGTTGTTTTCGCATTTGACATTCCTACGTAGCTTGTATCTACATACTCACTTCTGAATGTTGCAATAGATAAAGAGCTCAAGATTATTCCATCATAGATACAGACTCAACTCTCTCTAATGCATTGATTGAAGAACGAAAGCATTAAAGTGTTACGGGTGGCAGCCTGTAGCTGAAACTCGTTTGAAATGTCTTTATATAGATAAGCCATCAGTTCAATAATGCCCAAGAATTAATTCACAAAGAGCAAAACTGCATATTAGTACCTCAAACTGTTAAACAGTATAGTATAAGATGATTAATATGGTATAGTAAATCTACCTCCAAACAGAAAGCCAAATTGAAAGTAAGGCAAGTTACTCAAAACAATACCTCATGATCTAGCAATAAGTTCTCTGGCTTGATGTCTCTATGGATGACGTTCTTGTCATGACAATATGCCAATGCCTCGGTTAGACTTGCAATGTACTGTCTCCCACAAACATACAAAACAAATCCCCCAAAAAGAAAATGAAGAAGCAACCTAAGATCAGCAAAACTGAAAATTTAATATTCAATTACACCAGAACAATACAAACTCAAAGTAACAATTGAAAGAAACTTTCATTTCAAGTTTCCTATTATTTTATTGTTAACAAACAAAATTATCATGAAATTCAAGCTTAAACTCCTTCCCAACACCCTTGAAAGGCAACCCGCTCCCAACACCAACTCACATTGCTATTCCATTAAAGTGCACCAGCCATTTAATCTTGCTATCACACTCTTACTTCTCTCTCTTGATTTTAAATTTAAACAAATTGCAACAGCCATTTTCAAAAATTAGTACACTAAGATAGCTCCAAATGAACAACCAAAATCATCATTTCGACAACGAGAAGAACTTCCCACATACAATAAACACGAAAATACATCAAATTTCTCAGAGAATTTAGGGTCAATATATAGAATTACTTCTTCTGTTTCTAATAGATGCATCATATTGACTAGCACACTTGCTATTGCAAATTCTTAACCATTAATATCTTTAACCATATACTTCTATATACAAATTACATCGAGATTAAGCCAATAACAATTAAAATAATGAAATTTATCTTTACATAAAAATAATTTAGATATGGTCAAAGTCTGTTTCTAAATAGTGTAAAAAGTCAATATGACGCAAATCAGAGGAAGTACAAAATTATACCGTAGACGCCTGTTTTTCGGAAAGATGACCGGATCGACGAAGCTCCTTATAAAGCTCACCACGAAAAGCATACTCAAGTATCAAGAAAATCCTTGTATCATCATGAAACCACCCATAAAGTCTCAAAACATTAGGATGGCGTAAGCTCATCTGAATCTCCATCTCTCTCCTCAATTGATGATGCAGCTTATACTTCTCTATCTGCTCCTTGAATATCACCTTCAACGCCACTATGTAATTACTCTGTTCCTCCAAATTTTCAAAATCGAAAACAAATTACCATATAGAATAATTGAATGAACATAAAAAATTAGTACTAAATTCAGAAATTGGGAGAAGTAAGGGGGGAAATTCGAACCTTAATTTCGCGAGCGAGGTAAACTCTACCGAATTTACCCTTACCTAAGGGTTTTCCAATCTCGAAATCGGCAATTGACCAATTTCGTTTGATGCTAGGGTTTTGCGGTTTCTGCTGTTGTTTCTTCGATTGTTGATTTTGCGGTTTTGGGGGATTGTGAGGGGGTTTTGTTGGAGGTTTAGGGATTTGGGGAGCCATTGATTTTTGCTTCGCGGAGGAGAGAGAAAATGGAGGATTAAAGAGAGCGCGAGGAGGGAGATGAGTGAGGAGTTAAGGACGTGAAGGAGGGAACTTGGTGATTTGAATTCGTGAGGGTATTTTCGTCTTTTTTCTTTTTTTGAAGATAAAAAAATACAATTGATTGTAAATTGTAATGTTTGTTGTGAAACAAAGTAACAGAAATATTGTAAATGAAAAGATAGCAGAGAAATGGTTGCTTCATTCCCGTTGTATGCATTGCAATTTAGGGCAAATGTCATATTTATACTACAAGAACACTATTACAAGTCAATGTATGTACACTAACCCTAGTCAATGTAACTTTTAACTCCTAGTCTGATAGTGGAATTTCTTCTTTCAACTCCCATAACATGACACCATCTTAATCACGATTTCCATTGATATCAAACCTTATTTGTTCATGAAGTATTATACATGTGAAGACGAAAATATCATGAAACTATCATTTGGTTGCAAAATGCAAGAAGATTGCATTTACTAAATTATGTTTCAAGAATTCCTTTGTTTTAATACAGTGAAAAATACTAGAGATCTCCAGAAATAGAATTGTCCAAGACAATGCTAAAGTAAGAAAAAGATTCCACTTTGCGGATACCGTCTACGTAGGACTGGGTCACAATATTTTTATTTTATTCTTCCCAAAAAAAGTCACAAAACCGCTTTACATATTAGCAGTTCATACTAGTTTCACCGCTGATTGAATTAGCGATACATGTATAAGTAAAACCGATAATTCAATTAGTGGTTCACTAGATACACATACACCGGTAATTGGAGTAGCGATTTAGTGGCTAATTAATGAAGAAGTGGCAAACTCACTAAATTTTTTGTCGTCGTTGTTGAATCATCTCTCTCCCCTTCCTCTTTTAAACAAATCATACGGCTCCCAAGAATGAACCAACAAACACGTTTTTTCCCATCAATTTTTCACTTATGGCTTCCTTTTTCCACTCCAATGCAGCAAACTTACTGCCTAGGATGCAATGATCTGCACGCAACACGACTCTCTCACATTATCCCCACAACCCCACCTAATCCATGTCGACTCCATCTGTAATCAATCGATGCAATTTTCCCACCAAAACAAGCAGAAATAGTGGTAAAGAACCCAGTTCGTATTTCGTAGCAAACCACAATTCAAAGTAATGGTCTAGCATGGAGAATTGTCACTCTGTGTAGTGAGGTTTCACATTATTGAACGCTGAGTATAAATAGCAATTTTAACTAAATAAATCGCTACTAGGGTCTAAGAGTAGCGGTTTATAATGACGATAATAATAAAAGCTTTTCTCACACCCATTCCTATATAGATGGTACGTCGGAAATTATTTCAAACTTTAACATAGAGTAAAAAGTATATACTTCCTCCCAACTGTTTTAAATGAAACGTTTGCTTTTTCACGCAACCCAATGCGCTTCTTTAATCATTAATATCTTTAGTTTAAAAAATACAAACACTTAACATTTATGTTTTTCTTTATATAATGGCGATAAATTGGAGTCAAAATTAATCAATGAATAATGTCATCTCACCCAATATTTCATTTAAAACAGAACGAAAAAAGTATAATATTAACAACATCTAGGGAAAAAATTCAAGAGAGTATAAGATATTGAAAGAAAATCTCCTAACCGAATGAAGTAAAAAGATCAATTTCTTTTTTTAACGGCAATAATAAGATGAATTTCAGCAAGCTGAATATATAGACAAAGAAGACCCAACAACAGTGACAGCTGTGTGTACGCATTAAAATTTCCCGAGTTTATATGCCATTTCTCTTTCCAGAAAATAGACCAAATCCGATAAACAAATCAATTGATATTTGATACTCTATATCAATACACAACACGGCAACACCCCTCGACAAACCCCCCAAAACGGCTGTTGTCCTGTAAGACTCAATATGAAATACTAATGCACAATTACAAGATCACATCAATGATCCAACTGCACTCATACAACACTTATAAACCCAAGATATCAGCCCAGCCCAGGCCAGCCGAGAGACACAGGCGCATATGCAGCCATTTGCACCTGCTAATTTGCCCGACCACCGCCGAAGTACCAAACAGAACACCCACATGGCCACATCAGACACAAAACGGACACCCCAAAATCCATTCAGTTGAGCTCAATTACTATGGATCATAATTCTGCGCAAAAAAAAAAGAACCAAATCAGTACAGAATCTGCACGCTGTACGGTTAACTTGTGTGAACTCCACAATGGAGGAAAACTAGTAAAACAGTTAATTGTGATTGTCTGTACACATATGATATGCCATCAAATACAAGAACAATATTGTCATGAGATCAAGTTATGCATAGTAACGGTGGAACACAGAGCAACAGGTCAAACTACTAAGGTAGAAAGACCAGAGCTGGAAATCTATAACTGGGCGCGACGTTACTGAGAAAATCCTGAACTCGGCCTATTGATCGCATTTTCAGCTGTAGCAGTGACTGACATTTAAAACAGCTATTAACAATTCAGCAGATGAAGTAGCTCTCGACGAAAATAAACTACAACCAAACTTCAACATATATTTAAACCAAAATCCTCTATTTGTTATATCTTTAACATTATATGTACGCATACATATATTTAACATTACGTGGATATATATATATATACATATATATACATAAATATATATACATATATGATATATATATAGGGGAAGGATCACGTGAGAATGCCTCTTACATGAGAAATGAGAATGAATTTCAACCACATGATTGGATTAGAGTTACACCACTTGTTCATTAGAGTTATATCCCTGAAAAAAACTTCGAGCCCAAAAAAAAAATTTATTTTTTTCGAAATTATTATTTTTTTAATATTTTTTTGGAGTTACATCACTTTCCCATTAAAGTTACATCACTTGTTCATTAGAGTTATAGCGTGTAAAATCTATTCTCATTTCTCATGTAAGTATGCATTCTCATATGAACTCACTTCTATATATATATATATATATATATATATATATATATATATCACTAGAAAAGAGCAAGGTTCCTCTCTCCCACAAAACACACACAAAAAAGAGGTTGCAAGATCACTATTCTTCAGATATCTGAAAACAAAGCCTAATTTGTACTACACCAAATTTTATTGACAAACAATGAATTTAGACAGGGTGGAGTAGTTGACATTCAACTTCAACTACTAACAAGTAACAAGGATAGAATATTTCTTCGTATTACTTGTTCTGCATTGAATTCTTTATTCCTGTACTAATTCTTGACACAGACAAAAAGATCATCCCAGATGAGAACATTGGGCAGATTACAACCATCTCCGGCCACAAAACATCAAGTACAAAGCATTCCGCTAGCAACAAAATTTGACAAATAATTCAAGCAGACTGGGATTCATCAAAATGGCTCAGCAGTAACTTACTGCAGTACTAAAGCCACAGGAATATAAGGTTCAATAGACGAATACGACTACATGAGGAAGAAAATAGCATACTCAAAAGGTAAATATCTATATTTAAGCATATGATCAACCATAGAAAGCGAGAAGTAGCCCAGAAAAGATTAATTGAAAATTTAGCAACTTCATGCCTAAAATGAGATAGCAAATCACTTGAGCACGCACAAAGGTGAACAAACAAATGTACTATAGGTGTTGGAACCACAAGTAGCAAGTACGCAGAATTCTCAGAAAGCGGATACTGTGATACATGATATCACTAAAATCACCTATTATGGGAGGTTAAAGTTAAACAAAAAAAAAACATCACAATTTTTCGCAGACATTACTGAATAAAATTACTTCCTTAGCAGTGAAATAACAAAATGGAAATACTTCATTCTGCATCTAGGGTAGGATAAAAGGAATACTAGTCTTTATTCAGGGTATATGTAATCCTTTCCATAGAGGAGATAAGCGAAGAGAATCAAAGAAAAAACTCACAAGTCAGTAGAGCATCCATGGTACAACTAAATCAGCAGGAACAACAAGCTCAATTACAGCAGAAATAGAGGAAAACAGAAAACATAATCATACATGAATTCATGTTTAAACTGCAAGAAACGAAAGAACATTGGAGACATTACTTGCTCATATTAGGCAGTAGTTCAAGTGCTGAAAAGCTGAGACAGTGCAGCTTGATTGGCAGGGTCAACATTCTCACTGATAACTTGTCCATATCTCCCAGTGGAGAAGTCCGAAAGATTCGCCAAGGAAGCTAACAAAAATTGTTTTGGATCTTTGATGTCCTTAAGCGGATCATCATCTCTTTTGTTAACATTATAAAGGCGAATAAATGTAGCAGAATAGCTTCCAGTCTCAGCGAAATCTGGAACTTCAGATTCTTCCTGTACTCTCTCTTCTTCTGGCCTAGTAACAAGAGTGATAATGCTATCTAACATTTTACCCCAAACCCTAGAAGCTGCAGGATCTAAAAGGGCAGGATATTCACAAATGAGTTTTGTTGAAGCCACTGCAGTTAACTTAGTCTCAGTAGCACCTGTGATCTGTTTGAGATTTGGTATCCAGAACTTCTCCAAGATTGTCAGATAAAGACCAGGCTGAATTTTGTCCATGGTGCTAACAAGATTGTTCCAACCATGCTTTACTATAAAGAGAGAGATAAATATGAGAAGGCACCTCACGAACTTCGGGGTCTGGTTACTCTGGAGACGAGTAAGCAACGAAACCAGAATTTGTTGGATATATCCTGCAATCACTTCATAGCCAAGGTTCTCAACAACCGTATTGAGCACAAAAAAAGCTTGCTCATCTGTCCGGGAAGAAGGAAGAAGCTTGCTGTATATATTAAGCACCTCATTAAGCTTTCCACCTTGGTTAAGTTCATGGGGGGCCATCCGAAGAAAAGCCTGAAGCAGACGAACGAGGGCTGGGACATCAGCAGATTTGGTCCACAGATCAGGAAGCAAAAGAAGGTCGAAGAATTGCATGTAGTGTGGTGGCAATGGGGGTCTATTCAGTTCAACAAGCTGTGCCAAGAGCTGGAATGCATATGGGAAAAACTCAATGACATTGTTAGTTAAGATTGTTTGAAGACTAGGGAAAAGGCTAGTTTCAAAAACCGATATAACAGAGGGGTCCTTCTCACAAACCCGCTTAATAAGCACGGCAACAGCCTCAAAGAGATAATGATTGAATATAGGGTTTTTAGGGTTCTTGCACACTTCATTGAGAATAGAAGCCATTCCAGACATGCAGCTAGCAGCAACATCACTGGAAACATCTGCAACACTAAGGACCCGCATGATGCACTTCATAACATATTGGTTCTCCTCAGAGTCGGGAAACTTCATAGCGTTAAAAAGGTTGTTTAACAGCATAGAAAGATATGGTGCAATATCAGATGCAACATATCTAGCTCTAGCGCCCTCATCTTTAACCAGCAGAACTTTATCAATAAAAATAGCAGCATAAGAGTGGACCACATTTGACTCGACAGCAAGAAACCGTAACACTTGAGGAACCAAGGGCATCACACTGGTCTTTGGAAGCTGATCTCTAAATACTGTAATAAACTTAAGTGCACCTGCCTTGAGCAATGGATAAGAATTAACATCTTGACTCTCTAACTCTGGAACAACCATCAATGTAAAGAATGATTGCAGATCAAAAAACCCTGTCAATACATTAGGGCCTGTAGCTTTTACAGTGCTTAATGATATAACCAGATAAATAGCAGAGTCCTTGTATTTCCAATTTGCAGCTGGGTTCTCACCACATGTGGTCAACATGGTCTGTATGACACTGTTCACCATGGGAGCAACCTTCTCTCTGTAGTGAGTTGCTATTCCTTTAAGCAGTTCACATGCAGCTCTTCTCCGAGTGTCAACATCACTTCCTTCCATATCTCGTCTAATGAACTCAATATAATTGAACTCAAAAAGCTCTTCATCTTCTTCCCTTAGCATGACATTTGGAATGACAATGTTTCGACATATCACATCTAAGGAAGCTTCGTCAAAGAGCTTGTAGTGGTGTGCCATAGAGCTGACCATTGTCAAGAACTTGATAGCAGTAATAGCAAGATGATCACGACCTGAAGATGCAGAAACAATTACAAGGAGGGTTCGTACTGCTTTCTCAAATTGACCCACGTATTTTTCGAAGGGCTCCTCAGTCCTCGCGATATAGAGGGTCAAGATTTCACAAATAGCAGCACGAAGATTATCAACAAGAGCAATCTCACCTCCTTGTTCAAGGACTGGGTATGTAGTAGTTAGATATTTTCCAAATATATTCACATATGATCCCATGTTATCTTCAAAGAGGTCAGGCAACTCCTGAAAGTTAAAGGAATAAAATATCCTACAACAAAGCCTCTGTGCCTCAAATAGGGGTTTCAAGTTTGCCGCAGTAGCACCAGAACTGATACCTGAATCAATCAGAGATGCAGTATGGGAGAACAACTGCAACAATGGGAGTGCAAAATTATCCAAACAATACCTCAAATCCAGCCTCAGATCATTTGTCCCGTACCCATGTCGAAACTTCTTGAACAAAGAGTTGGCAGTCCCAAGAATCCCATTAATAGCAGCATAATTACCACCCTCACTGAGTGCTTGCTGAAGCCTAGTATTGAGCATCGGAAGTAGCTCGGTCCACTCCCTAGGAAAATCATGCTTGCCAATGACCACCAACGCCTCACTGAGCTGAGCTTGAATACGAGGCGTAGACTCCAGCATCAGAGTCACAATGTGCTCTTTGATCAGCTTCTTTTCATCCTCAGGTATAGGGTTCGGCAAGGGCACATTGGGTTCAGACCGCCTTGCCATTGGTGCCCATCGAGCTTTAAGATAGTTTTTAAAGTTCACTGCTGCAGCTTGCTGGATCTCCTCCCCAACGCCCGGTGTGCGTATGAGTGTAAGAACAGCCAACCCATAATTTGGCTGCTCCACTGCCTCACTGAGACTTGCCTCAGCAGAGCGCCGAGGCTCAGGGTGAGGAGAGAGAGTGTTCAGAAAACATTGTGATAGAAACTGAAGAGTTTCTGGGCTAATAGCCATCTGCAACCAAAATCAAAAGAACCACAGTACTGTAATCAGACAAATAGGAAAAATTCACAAACCCATTGAAGTGATTGAACGATCTCTCCAGCTAAAACAAATAGACAAAAAAACGCAAAGATCACAAGTTTATTTATTTTCTAGTTAGAAAATCTTTAGGAATTACTTCATTGCCTCAACAGCGAGAATTTGAAAAAACCCTAACCCGCAAAGTGTGATCGATAATGAGGAAATTAGTTCACAACTATTCAGCAATTAGGTTTGTTTTCCCTAAAATTAATTCCCGAATTAACAGATTATAATATCAAAGGATCAAAATTGAGGCAGATTAAAGACGAAATAACACATATAAATACACCATAGTAGAAACAGAAATTGAGAAGTAATTCGCAAAGAAAACTGACCTCGAAAAGGTAGAAGGATCGTCGGCAAGAAGAAACAAGAAGAGAATCGTCAGCCGTGCAACGGTGCAAGGAGATGGAGAGAGAGAGAGAGAAGAGGGTGAGAGTTGAGAGTTGAGAGTTGAGAGTGAGCTTCAGTTGTATTTTCAAAATTGCGCCCCAAGGTCCTACTGTTGCAAAAGGGGGAAGAGAGTTACGTGGATGCTAGGTTAGTCAAGCCGTCAAGGCATTGGGTGTTGGCAATCCGTTCATTTCAGTTTAGTTCAGTTCAGTTCAATTTAGTTCAGTTAAATTCAATTCAGTTTCTCTCATTTCAAAAGAACAGAGCCTTAGACATTTAATATTTCTAAGGGTCTGTTCTCCCCAACTTATTTTCAGTTCAGTTTAGTTGCAATCAGTTTAATTCAGTTGCATTCAGTTCAGTTCCTAATTTATTTCTCTCATAATAAAACAATGATAATTATTATATTATATTATATTATATTATATTATATTATATTAATATTGTTATTACTATTATTTATTTATTAGTTAATGACAGCTAAATTATTATCATTACTATTAGTTATAATTTAGTCAGTTCAGTTCAGTTTAATTCATCAATTAATGTTTATTATATTATATTATATTATATTAATATTGTTATTACTATTATTTATTTATTAATTTATATTTATTAATTAATGATAGCTAAATTATTATCATTACTATTAGCTATAATTTAATTCAGTTCAGTTGCAATCAGTTCGGTTCGGTTGTTTTATGCCGAAGAGAACATGCCCTAATTGTATATAAGCAAAAATTATAAAAAGTTCATATTTGAAAAATATATTTTGAACGGATCTAACAAGATTCCACTTGACTATGTTTTCCTTACGAAAAAATAACCAAAGACGGTCCAACTACATCAGATGAATAGTGTTAAAAGTCAATATGGAACAACTTAAAAAACGGAGGAAGTATGTAACGCTCCGACTTCTAAGCATCATTATTAGATTAATTAATTACAAGGATTAGCAGCGGAAGACCTTCCTAGCTTACTCGGTGCGTCACTGCCGTACTTTCCGTTCAGGGAAGTACAAGGCAAACATTCTTTCATGACACTAAACCTTTTTATAATAGTTTATCTAGAAACATATAGTTAACTGAAGCATAGCTAGAGTTACGTATAATTTTTTTTTTGTTTTTTTCATAAAGTAAGGAAAAAAGAACATTAGAAGACCCTCCGCACGAGGGGTGGTCCTAATATATCGTTTACAATGATTGAGTGTAAAATCGAATTTGTACAATCTTCAATAATAAATGGTGAATCAATCAAATGACCAACATTTGCAATCCAGTCTGCCGCTTTATTTGCCTCTCTATAGATGTGATGGATGCTCCAGTGGGAGAACGATAGTAGAAGCTCGTGGATGTCTATTATGATGTTGGCAATTTGCCATGGTGGTGTCCATTTGCCATTAATCGCGTTGATAATAAGTAGATTGTCTCCTTCTATGTACAGATTTGTTATTTCGGTTTGAATAGCAAGGAGGATACCCTTTTGAAGTGTCGTTGCTTCAGCTATGAAGACTAGAGCAGTGCCGAGGTTGTATGAGCATGCTTTGAGGAGGTTGCCTTGTGAGTCGCAGATGATGACCCCGACGGAAGCAGAGCCATTGCAAACTGAGCCGTTGAAATTAAGTTTGTGCGACGTAGGTGGTGTAATTTAGTGATCATGAACTTAGAATACATAATTGTCGTAGTCGTATAATTTAAAGTACATTATTCCTCACTGCTACGCCATCCCATCTTCATATGCATACCTAAAACAGGAAAACAAAATGTCATGAGTCGAGGCTAAGTAACATACTAATCTAAGTCTAACAACGTAAATTCATTTCAATTCATTTTATTTGCAAAAAGGGAGAAGAGAATATAGTAAAACCATTTCATAAACATACACTTCGAATCAGGAACTTAAAAGTCATTCATATTGTCATTCTTTAATATAATCTTCGTTATCACATTTCATTATCAGAAAAACATTCTTTGGTTACTTGATGAGTACAACAGAATGCATAGCCACCGAAGACATAAGTCCCCCATCAGAAGGTGGCATATAATGCAAATAGTAACATAAGGCAAAACCACTGAGGATATTCATTCCCCATCAGAAGGTGGCATATAATGCCAGGCAAAGCCACCGAGGACATTGTCCCCCATTAGAAGGTGGCATATAATGCCATAATGGACATTGTCCCCCATCAAAAGGTGGCATATAATGCCATAATGCGGATGCCACCGAGGACATTGTCCCTCATCAGAAGGTGACTTTGCCTCCAGATAACAGAATGACACATGCACGGCCCAGAGAACGTGAAACCGCCATTCACCATCTTTCACTTTCATTTATCATATTTCGTGTCTTTTAAGTACTTTTCAGAAATCGCATCTGAGTCATTGCATAATCGTTATATCAAATCATTCACAAAATCATACTTCTTATAAACATCATTTGCATAATAAAACATTTCATATCCTGCACACCATAAATAGCATAGCATAAACATTATATAAAAGCATCATAAAACATAGTTGGAAGGAGAGTGCGGGTGTTAGGAGTAGACGTTACCTGGAATCCTACTTAACAATTTTGATTGTCGGGGGAGGCTTGTAATATCTCTTCCTTTTTTAATCTAACTAATTCATGGATTAATAAAAGACTTATTAATATTTTTTTCTAAATTTTGAGTTTCTTGATCCATTTCCATCATGTTCCCATTTTAGGAGGTATTTAGGAGTTCTATATATTTAGGTCTTTGGTGGTTGATAAAAAGTCATAGGCACTCTTTCTACTTAACAACTTAGCACTTAAGTCGTAGTTCATGATTTGTGTGAGTTGTGACTATGGACGTCTTATTGTAACTGTTTTATATTTTATTAGTTGAACAGTAAACACATGTTACAATTTTGTTAACCTTTAAACATGTTCGCCATTTTATAACTTTAAAACTGTGCGTATTAGTCTTATAGTTTATGTTTTAGACTTAATTTGTAAATAAGGGCTTCATATTGTAACTATTTGATTCTTGTAGTTTAAACTGAATATAAGTGTCTGCTATTTTAATATAAATTTAATAAGTAAACTATACTTAATTTGTATTATCCTTTAATTGATATTTTAGAGTTACACATAAATATGAAATATACTATCAAGTATAATCACATATATAATCTTTATTTAATCATTTATTAGTCATAAATAATATACTTTCAAGGATTATAGTGAGTTTTATTATGTTTTAATTACTTGCTAAACAAGAACATCAACACCAACACCCAAGTAAGTCAAATAAGAATTTAACCATCTTACTTAGTCCACACCATTTACTGTTTTAAGAAAAGTCTGCCCAATTAATAAATCACAACATAAAATCTAAGCCCAACAAGAGAGGGTATGTTTACAAACATACATAGTACTTACTGCTTCAACTGATGAAGCACGACAGGGAAGAGCGAGGACTGCAGCGAAGAGGGTCGGAGCTCTGGCGACCGCGTAACGAGGAGGTAGAGGGAGCACGACCATAAGACTCATTGTAATCTGTTATTTGAATCCCAATAGAACACATTGGTGTGACTGAAATTGACAAATAAGTATAACTAAAACTTGTTTTGGTTACAAAGAGCATAATATTATATATATATATATATAAATAACAGTCTTAGATATATCCCTTTTCTTCCATCCTCCCCTGTCCCAACTCCCAGTCATGCTGCTTGGACTCCGAATTGAGAGTATTTTAGCTCCTTTCCGTTGGTAGAAGCAAATATCCATATTGTATTGACTCTGGCTAGAGAATAAAGGAATGCTAAACTGCATACCAAAATCCTCTAAGTTGTGCCATACAATGTAGTGTTTCATGTATATGGTAGTGAACTAAGATCAAAGATGGTTGTTAACTTTAAATCACGTGTTTCTTGAGGGGACTTGAAATCTAATATAATTTTTTTTTGACAACAAGATCATACAGACAAACAACAAAAACCAACTTAAACAAGATTACCATTCCTAGCTGCTACAACTAGATCATGACTATCTTGGACAGCAACCCTAGCAACTCTCCTAATCTCACAGAACATAAACATATTACAAGCATCATAGAGATCATAACTTAAACTAGTTAAGTGAAATGGGAATTTGATAAGATTCAATCAAGTTGTTCTATTTTCATTCATCAGAAATTATATTTATACAACCTAAGGACAAAGTCCTAAATCACATTGAACTCGTAAATAGAATCCTATTTCCTTCCTAACACCTCCCCTCAAGTTGGAGCGTGCAAATCGCGAACGCCCAACTTGGACAACAAAAATTCAAATTGAGTCCTACCAAGTGCTTTAGTAAAAATATCTGCCAACTGAAACTTAGTAGGAACATATGACAGACTCACAAGACCTTCAGTCACTGCATCACGAACAAAATGACAATCGGCCTCAATATGTTTAGTACGTTTATGAAACACTAGATTCTTGGCAATATATAACACAGATTGACTATCACAATATAATCTCATCCCTGCAGGATGCTGAACTCCAAGATCACCTAGTAGCTGCTTAAGCCACTTTATTTCACAAACTATAGCAGCCATTGAACGATATTCTGCCTCTGCAGACGACCGAGACACTGTAGGCTGCTTCTTAGTCTTTCAGGAAACAGGAGAATATCCCAACAACACAAACCACACACTCAGGGATCTCCGAGTAATAGGACAACTAGCTCAATCAGAATCACACTACCCTTCGAGGCGGAGATCACTATCAGAACGAAATAATATTCCTTGTCCTGGGTTTTTCTTCAAATATCGAACCACTCTTAGAGCTGCCTCCCGATGAACCATTTTAGGAGCCTGCATAAACCGTGACAAAATGTGAACAGAATATGCCAGATCAGGCCTAGTAACAGCAAGATAAATCAACCTTCCCATCAATCTGCGATACTTCTCTGGATCATCAAACAAAGGACCATCAGCCAAAGCGAGCTGATGGTGATGTTCCATAGGGAACTCGCCGGGCTTGGCACCAAGCAAGCCGGCCTCAGATATAATATCTAAGGCATACTTCCTTTGACTCATAAAAATTCCCTGTGGCCCCCTTAAATCACAATGAATTAATTTAAAAATTCTACTAGCTCTACTATTGCTTTTAGGAAAACTAGTTCTAGGTTGATGGGCACGAAAACAGACATCACATCCATCTTTATTGCAACTACTAATACTAGATGGACTCACACACGGTAAATGACGCAGAACTTTCTCCGAAGGGTGACCCAAACGCTTATGCCAGATATCAATTAATGCCATTCCATCCACAGCCAGGATCTTCACCTTTGGAACACCTCGGAAAAAGAAAAGTCCATCTTCCCGCTCACCCGCTCCAATCAACATCCTCGTCTTGCGGTCCTGTAATACACACAATGTCTTAGTGAATTGAATAATACAATTTACAGAATCTAATAACTGCGGGATAGAAATCAAATTACAGTCTAGATTAGGCGCAAATAAAACATTAGTAATTTCAGTTTTTTCACCATATACCCCTGACAAATTTTTTTTTGCACCATATACCCTTTCGACTTTTGAAATTCACCATATACCCTTCACTTTTGAAAAAATATATCCACTTACCCATAATGACTAACGGCGTTAAACTTCGTTAGTCATTAACCCCTAATCCCCCCTAACCCTAATTAACTACCCTAAACCTAAGCCAAACCCTAACCCCTAATCTAATACCCGAACCATAACCACCCCTCCTCCACCCATTCTCCCTTCCCCCCCACTGTCCCACCACCCCAGTAGCCCCCCTCCCCACCACCCCGAAGGCCCCCTCCTCACCACCCCCGAAGCCCCCTCCCCACTCCCTCTGACCCTCCTCCCCCTCCCCTTCCCCTGCCGAGCAGCACCACCCCTCCCCTCCCCTCCCCTTCCCCTGCCGAACGTGCAACCACCCTCCCCCTCCCCCTTCCCCCGTTGAACGCGTAACCCTCGGATCTCAAAAAATCTGCGAAAGCTCTCAAGAAATCCGTGAACGCGTATTCAATTTCGTCGGCGGCCTCACACATCTTGTGAAAGCTCACCTCACATCTGCGAACGCCTCTCGCATCGGATGATTTGCGGTATTTGAAATCTTCGGCGGGCTGCGGGGTCGGGGGATGGGGTTGCGGGGAAGGGGGAGGAGGGAGGGGTTGCGAGGGGAGGGGGGCTGCAAGGTGGGGGGGAAGGTGCGAGGTGGGGGGAAGGGGGTAGAGGCTGCAGCCTACGGGGGTGGGGGTGGGGGCTGGGGAGGGGGTGGGGTGTTAGGGTTAGGGGTAGATTTAGGTTAGTTAATTAGGGTTAGAGGGGGGGATTAGGGGTTAATGACTAACGGAGTTTAACGCCATTAGTCATTAAGGGTAAGTGGATGTATTTTTTCAAAAGTGACGGGTATATGGTGAATTTCAAAAGTTGAAAGGGTATATGGTGCAAAAAAAATTTGTCAGGGTATATGGTGAAAAAACCGTAGTTATTTTAAGATTTCCAGGAATAATCACATCTCCCTCATGGGTAGCCTCTGCAGAGCTACCATCCGGCAAACCCACCGGACATCCATCAATTTTCCGTGCATTATGTAAATATGATAAAGTGCCTGTGACATGATGAGTTGCACCTGTATCTAAAATCCACAAAGATTTTCCATTCAATAAATCTTTTGGTTTAGGAAGAGTTAACAAATCCAAAAGATTTTTCCATTATTCAGTAGTAATGCCCGCAAGACCCGCGGCATCAGGATCTTGGGGCTGCTGTACACCACATGTTGGCCTGTCGGAGAGACATGGACTAGTGACGGCATTATTAATTGCACAAGAATTCAAGAAATAAACACTATTCTGCATAACATCACTTGACTTTAAACTTTTAGTATTTTCTCTCTCCTCGTCAATCTTCTGCATCGTCTTCATCTTGTATTCTTCTGCTGCGTTTTCCGTTGTATGAACTATTTGTGCCACTGCCGTCATCACTCCGGCAACTCCACTTTATATCCCTCCAAATCAACAGCCGAAAATTCATCATGTGATTGTTCTGGAGCAAGCGTCATTATTGAAGCTGCAGGTTTTCGAGTTTCGGTGATGAAGGCGAACTTTGCAGTCGCGTTGTCTTCGATTGGTTCGGAATTTTCAATGAATTTGGTGATCATCGGTCCGTCAATCATCACTGTCCTCTCGTCGCGAAGAAGATTTGTGGTTAAATAAATTGGGGTGTTGAGTTGGGTATGCGGTGTGGTGGATTCAGTTTTTCGATTTGTGGTATTGTTTTTTTTCTTCTGAATTTCGAAAAAAAATTCTAGGTTTTAGGTTCTTTCTTTGGCTGTTGATACCATGACAAATTCATCATTGGACCTGCACACACAAGCCCACACCGGAGAAGAGAGTGACCACACACATGCCCAGATGAGGTTCCATCCTAAAACCAATTGGCAATTGGAGGAGTAGCCCATTAAGCTTATATGTTAGTCACTCTCTCTCTTTTTCTTCAATGTGGGATAAGCTCACATGTGGGTTAACACCTTAACACTCCCCCTCACATGTGAGCCCATCTGAAATAACACCCCTACATGGGGCAAACACTATTACTGGGCCCTCCCTATATGGGAACAGCAATGGGCCAGGATCGTCCTGCTCTGATACCATGATAAGATTCAATCAAGTTGTTCTATTTTCATTCATCAGAAATTATATTTATACAACCTAAGGACAAAGTCCTAAATCACATTGAACTCGTAAATAGAGTCCTATTTCCTTCCTAACAGAATTGCTTCTTTTTTAGCATGCTTATAAGCATACTAGAATCTGTATCCACACTAATGGCTCTGCCACCTCTTTGAGAACTTTCCTTCAAACCCTTAGCACTGCAAAACCTTCACATTGAATCGCTAAACTAGCTTTTACTTGATCATTTCCTTTGAATTCTTGACGATCCTCCAGCACACCTGACCATCCAATTCCTGCTGACGGGCAGTCTTTTCTTACATTTTTTTTTCCAAGCGCCATCAACTTTGATCCTGCACATCCTATCTTGCTGCCTTCCAAAGGAAACCACTAGATCTTCTTGAGTTTTGTGTACATGTCCCTTTTTTTTATTTTGCTCTTCATGATAATTGATCCTACCTTCCTCCTCTTTAATATAGTTGTCTGCCATACGCAGAATCTCCAAAGCATTTGGGTTACAATTGCGGAACACAACGTTATTCCGATGTCTCATCTAATACAGTTTTATCCTTCATTTTGTTTTTGGTTGCAGCTACGGACTGCCAACCTCACCCTTGTACTTGTGGCTGCACTTATTGTTGCTTTGTCTTCACTCTACTGTGCTCTTTCCTTCGTATTGGCACTACTTTTGCGAAAACCTGCATGATGCGACTTGTTCAGGTCCAACATGTTGACTATGCATAATTAAGGATATCAATAGCCACATAGACTTGTTGATCACAGTTTCCAAAATTTCAGTCTTCATCAATTTTATGAGGCACAACATGATATACGCAAAGATCAATGTACAGGGTAGGTCAAGGACAAATAGCTTTGTTAAGAAGTATACAAATGTTTCTGTCATGAATTATATTTGCTAGTATGATGCAATTTTGTTTGATCACACTATTAGCGCGTGTAACCTTTGTTTCAACCAAGAGGGAAAGTTCCTTTTCTCGAGATATTAGTAGAGAATCTTGATTAAAAAAAAAGGCCGTCATTCTTTTCTCAACTATTTTCATCTACTGCAAGCTTTTTGTCAAGGGTTGGTAAAGAGAAGGTTGTAAGAATTATGCCAGACCAATTCGATCTAGCTTTAACACCGCAAGATTCCTTGGAAGGAGAAGTAGGGGATTCCTATTTTCAAAGTACCCCTAATGTTGGATTTTGATCTCACGACGTTGAGATTATAAGATACAAATATTTACCACTAGTTGGTCTCAACCACGAGTATGTCGTATTTGAATGAACTAGTCGGTACTTGGTACCAGCATCTCTATTTGGTATTAGAATGTGAACGACTCTCAGTCGCTCAGATAAATTCAATATTACAATTCTCCATGGACACTCTGATTGTACAAAGATTGTTAGCAACTCGAATAATGCTTCTAAGACAACAATCACGACTCACGATAAAGCAATATACAGATTTTCAAGAGTTTAAGCTAGCGAGCTACAGGTAGCTTCCAACCAGATATTTGTGTCCGTAGACCATTGGGCTATGATGTAATTCTCCGATGACAATCTTAGCTTCAGTCAAATGCCTTTGACAGGCTGTTTGGTGAAGCCCAAGGTTCTACCGTTAAATGTCTCTAAGACATGAGTTGTATGCTATCTAGAGATATCAAGAAACCAAACTGGAAAAAGATACAACAATCCTCTCATGCTCCAAGGCTCTGCTCAAGGACGCCCCAAAAATAGCACTTTGTTTTATGCTTCCTTCTTGGCTGCTTTCTGTCTTTCTACAGCCTGCTCAGCACAAGAAAATAAGGAAAATAAGGACCAATTCAATACCCAGACAAATCTAGGTAACCAACAATAAGGAAGCATCATACCATACAACTCATCAACTGAAAACACAGAAATTAAAGGAAAAGCTAACCAAGCCAATATAGAGTTATAAAACGCATGCTCAATACCCTAGTGAAGCCAGTGAAGATTCAAGTATGAGAATTCAAAACATCCTGCTGAACGCATAAGAGAAGATAAACAATCAATCCAGCTACATATTTTCATGAATCCAATTGCATTTAATCCTTTAAAGTTTAAACTTCACATGAAACCTTGAATACTAGTGTATATTGATCGAAGGGAATTTGTCATTTTACGCACAACCAAAAGATATAGCATTCAATAACTTTTCTACTTTGCATTAACTTGGTACAAAACATAAACCTCACTAGAGCACAACAATCTATGCCTCCAAGATCAGAGGGTGGAGCAACCATTCTACATAGCAAACATACAACTCAACATCAACCCATCATGAGGGTAATTGTTTTCCCATGGGACATAAGGTGGCACCAGGAGGAGAATTCAACATCAACCCATCACCCTCTAATCTACAAGATTTAAGTGCATACACAAAGCAGTTGAGGATCTATTTCTTCTCTCCCTCAGTTCCCCCTGACTGAGCTCCCCCTCTCCCCCTCTATTTGAGTAAGACTACAGTTGATGCATGATGCAGAACTTTCTAGTCAATATCATATGGTCAATATCAGTCACAAAGATGATACGTGGAAGTTGAGTTGTAAGCATGTAACAAGTGCACATGTTGCAGTAAGCGAAAAAGATTGAAGAGGTCATTTGTTGAAGGCAACAGGCTCTATGCCGGCTAGTAGTGATTTTGGTGCTGGTGGTGGTGATTGGTGAACATCTAGAGGTGAAATCAGTTAAATTTCATCAGACTTCAGCATATGATAAATCATCCTCATCTTGTCGGAATTATATTTTTAGTCTTACCCTGGAAACAAGGGTGCATACATACCCAGTAGAAGCCAAAATGCATCTATAACAAAAAGATGCAACATTGTCCAAAAGGGCTCTTAACGACACTGCTGCTTCCAATCTTCCAGGTGCAGTAAGTGAAAAGGTTGGAGAGGTCATTTATTGAAGGCAACATGCTCTAGGCCGGCTAGTAGTGATATTTGGTGGTGGTGGTGATTGGTGAGAATCTATGGTGGTGGTGATTGGTGAACATCTAGAGGTTAAATCAGTTCAATTTCATCAGACTTAAGCAGATAGTACATCAACCTCATCTTGCCAAAATTTTATTGTCTTACCCTGGAAACAAGAGTGCATATATACCCATTAGAAGCCAAAGTGCTTCTATGAAGATGCAACATTATTCAAAAGGGCACTTAATGACACTGCTGCTTCCCTCATTTGCCTGATCTAATAGGTGGAATTAGCATGCTAAGCTTCCAGTGAAGACTAATTCACCTTCCTCTTTCTCTTCTTCCTTCTCACCATGCTAGAAGTTTTATACTTTCAGGCTTTCGAAATGCCAAGCTAGAATAATGTTTCGAAACATTTCCTACCTACTACCTAGAGACGAGACATCCAATGAAAGGAAAAAACGGTGATATAATGACTTAATGTTTCTGTCTGCTCTTAGATGAGTCAACTAAATTGAAACACCACGGTCTCCACTAAGGGGTGATGTTTTTCTTCAATAAAGGCAATGACATACAGTTGAGATGAGAGTATGTGAACCTCAATTCATACAGTTGCCTAGAAAGTAGAGAGAGCATCCAAACTACTTCTATTGATAGAGTGTAAGTTGGAGATGAAAAAAGCGGGGTACTGGAGTGTTAAGATGATATCTCAACTTTCTGAATGGGGGAAGACCGATTTGGATTTAGTTATTTCTGTTTTCCATTTTTCCTAATAGTAGATAAACACTAGCTAGTAATGTTTTTAAAATCTTTGCAGAAAATAAATTATTTGATTAACTTTTATCTTCTCTTGCATTCTCTGCAAACTGCCATTTCTTGTTCTTGTTTCTGCTTCTGCACTGAGTAGGTCACATCTAACAACTACATCAAAAATCTACGTTTTAATGAAAACACTACAAATAATTCAAAATAATCTCAACTCAGATCTTTGCACCATAAATTATGCATAGTGGCATTGCTAGAAACTGCTCTTGTTATTAGGCTCGTGTGAAGCGTCACAGACCTATTGTTGTCTGAGGAATGAGATAGGTTTTATGTGTTCTACTCATCTGTACTATCATTTCAACGCAATTACACATAAGTTGGATGCTGACATAATACTTTCTCTTTTTTTTTCTACTGGTAAAAACATTTAAGAACGGAGCTAATAATATCTCCAAGATGTCCTACAATAAGAGCACAGACGTGGCAAAATGGAACCATAAGCATTGGCCATTACGCCAAACCGGCCCCTCAGGATAGATAAAAGGAAAACGAAAGCCATCAGAAATTTACACCTAATTCTGCAGGTCTTCTTTTATCTTTCCAGAAACCTCTACACATATGACTCCAACCATAATCCAGACCTAGCTAAGCTAAATATAATGATAAAAGCATAGGCAATTTTATGAGCAAACTGTTAATATAAGATTGTAGCATTTGTTCCAAGCCAAAACTACCTTTTTTCCATAGCCAACTAAACATGAAAGAGTATGCTATGATTCCAACAATTGACCAACTCACCCGAAATCTTTCCCCAACCTTTAACCCACAACCCTCAACAAACAATGACAATACATTAAAGAATGAATACTACAATCATAATTCACAGATAAACAAAAGAACTGACCTTTCGCATTTTCTAGAGAATCGAATCCTCACGAGCCTGAAATCCAGCCCCAATAATATTCCCCCGGAGTGCTTCATCTTGTTCCACTGGCTGTTGAGCTCTTACAGACGACATTGGATTAACCGGTTCGAGCGGCAAAACCAGCAATGGATTCGATAAATCACCAATCATAAGTCCAGTAGCAGCAACCTATGAATCAAACAAACAAACCATTAACACAAAGATACAATCAAATCACAACCAAAATTCAAAAAAAATTGAATTTCTACACTTACCACACCCTCTTTTGACGCCATGACAACAATTCCATGACCTTTCTTCTTAGAACTCCTAATAACAACATCTTCAACCTCTCCAAATTCCTCAAACAATTCCCTCAATCGACTCGCGGTATAATCGGAAACAACCTTCTCCCAACTCACGTTCAACACCTTACTCCTATCCAATTCCACACCACCACCACCACCACCATTATCACTACCTACATTCTCTCTCCTCACTTGTTTCTTAACCTCATACTTTTTTGCCATCATAGCCCGAATTCGAGAATTTCCTCACTCAATTTCTTCATAATCCTCTCTTCTTCATCTTTGGCCTTCTTCTCCGGATCAACATACGCTGCTGCTCTTTCTCTCTCCTCTGAATCCGACATCATCCGACGTTGTTTCGAATCATATTGCTTGCTGCGCGCCTGTTTCTCTCTCCTAACCTTGAGCAATTCTTCGAATTCTTTCCTAGCTTTCGGGTCTTTGAGGATTTCTTAAGAAAATTGAAGTTTCTGGAATCTTGCCGGAGCATTTGGATCGTTGAGGTGTTTATCTGGGTGCAATTCTAGGGCTTTTTTACGGTATCTTTTGAGATTTCTTTCTCAGTGAGTATCGAACCTTATTCGCCTGAAATTAGCCCTAGAACTTCGTAGTGGTCTATTTCATCCATTGTTTTCTGTAAAACCTTAGAAAAATATTGAACGCAATTGAGAGAATAAGTTCGTCAAATAGGGTTTTGATTTTTTTTTTTGGAAGGGGGGTTTTGATTTCTGGAGAAAGTATGTATAGAGATTAGAGAGAACGAAGGGTGTGTTCGCCGTCTTCTGAGAGAACTTCACAAATTATTCGATTAACATATTTCGTGTTTCCTAAACACAACTAATGAGGAGAGAGAGTGTTCAGAAAACATTGTGACAGAAACTGGAGAGTTTCTGGGATAATAGCCATCTGCAACCAAAATCAAAAGAACCACAGTACTGTAATCAGACAAATAAGAAAAATCCAAAAAGGTTAACAAAAAAATCACTCCAGCTAAAATAAATAGACAAAAAAACGCAAAGATCACAAGTTTATGTATCTTCTAGTTAGAAAATCTTTAGGGATTACTTCATTGCCTCAACAGCGAGAATTCGAAAAAACCCTAACCCGCGAAGTTGATCGATAATGAGCAAATTTGTTCACAACTATTCAACAATTAGGTTAATTTTCCCTAAAATTAATTCTGAATTAATAGATTATAATATCAAAGGATCAAAATTGAGCCAGATTAAAGACGAAATATAACATAGAAATACACCATGATAGAAACGGAAATTCAAAAGTAATTCGCAAAGAAATCTGACCTCGAAATGGCAGAACTGAGCAGAAGGATAGTCGGCAAGAAGAAACAAGAAGAGAATCGTCGGCCTTGCAAGGAGATGAAGAGAGAGAGAGAAAAGAAAACTGCCTTATTAGCTTCTCGATAGATATGCTTGATATTCTAAGAGATGAACTATTGAAAAGAGTTTGAACTTTGAATGTCTTTGATAATGTAAGGGGTTTTACTATTCACCGCCCTAAAATTACTTACTAACACCCTAAATACAATAGTTTTATACTATATATTTATACTTCCATTTCTTTTCATTTTCCATTTCTTTTCTCCCTTCCCTTTCCCTACCATCACCACCACCACAAAATCACTGGAGCCATCACCACCACCACCACCACCACCAAAAATATGAACCTCGCCTATGATGATATCAGATCTCGCCGGAGACTTCCCCACTAGCAAGCTTTTAAAAAAAAATTGCTTTGAGGCGTCCATTAAAACCGCCTAACCAGTGATCTGAGCGTCCTTTTCAGGCGCCTCGACATTGGTGTGGGCGTCAATTTTAGGCACTTCACGATCGGTGGGCGTCCTTTGTTGGTGCCTGACCATTGGTGTGGGAGTCTTCTTTAGGCGTTTTACCACCGGTGTGGGCGTTTTTTTTGGCCGCCTAGGTAGATTTCAATTCTCAGTTGGTAGTCCATGGATCTGATTATGAATTTTCGTCCTCTTCTAACCCCATGGTTCTGATTTGAATTTTTCATCTTCATTAGCAAAACAAGCAATTGGGCGTTTGTGAAGTAAGCCAAGAATCAAGACGCAAGAATCAATTGGGGAAATTTTCGTCCTCTTCTAACCCCATGGTTCTGATTTTAATTTTCGTCCCCTTCCCATGTTTTCTTCACGAAAGAAGTTTTTGTAATCTTCTGAAATTTTTTTTAAAAAAAATCAATTTTTGGATTGTTGACGAATCTCAAGCTCGCCGGAAAATTGGTGGTGGTGGTGGCCCTAGTGATGCAATTCATAGAGGTGGTGAAACAAGAAGGGGAAGGGGAAGGGAAAGTAAGAGAAAGAGTAGAAAGAGAATATAAAAATACAGTATAAAATACGTATTTAGGGCGTTAGTAAGGAATTTTAGGGCGGCGTTTAGCAACCCAATAATGTAAGTGATTTGCCAAGGACGGTCCCAAATGCTTGTTATCTCATTGATCACTAAAAGGTTATCGCCTTCAATTTATAGATGTTGAATACCTTCTTTAATTGCAAGCAAGAGACTTTGTTGCAGAGCTATGACTTCTGCTAGACTTGGATGTTGTCGAGGTTGTAGGCACAAGATTGGAGGCAGGTATTGTGGTGATCTCGGATAATGACACTTGGTGCAGTGGTGGAATCACAAACGGAGCCATAAAAGTTGAGTTTGTGATAGGAATATGAAGGTGGATCCCATGACACAAGGGTGGGGCGCTTCAGCCGTTGATGAGGATGAGGAGGAGAATTGGAGGTAGTGAAATGTGAACCTATTGCATGACAATAATCTATGGAGGTTCTAAGAGTCCACTCATTGAAGTAGAATTGGGCTTTGTGAAAGTTCAATATAAATTTAATTTAATGCTATTGAAAATGATATTATGTCGTTCCTTCCAAATTCTCCATAGTAAGAAGGTAAATTTAACAATGAGATGGGGTTTTGATTTGATGGACTCGAGGATGGAGAGCAGTGGTTAAGGGGGGGTGTAGTAGAGAAGCTAATTTTTAACTTTGGTGAGGTCCTAAAGTTGCCTGGATTAGTGATGAAATTAAAAGATGGTATGTTGACTTGGCTTCCAATTGAAAAAACCCACAGGACCTAATGGGAAGAATTTTCCTTTTGAATAAGATACCCCTGTTGGCAAATGGGTAAACAATACTTCCTCCATTTTTTTTAGTTGTTCCATTTCTCCTTACACATTTGCCAACACACAACTTAGACATTATTATCTCTAATTGTATATAAGTAAAATTATAAAAAGTTAATTTTTGAAAAGTATATTTTGAGATGAATCAAATAAGATCCACATGAATATGTTTTTCCTTACGAAAAAGTAACAAAAGACCGTCAAACTACATTAGACGAAGAGTGTCAAAAGTCAATATGAAAAAACTAAAAAAACGGAGGAAGTATGTGTTTGGTATTTTTTTAGTAAAAGAAAAAGAAAGGAACGGAAAGGATGAAAGAAAGAAGGGAACTAAACTTTCTCATGTTTGATTAATTATCTCTTTCCTCCTAAATTCCTCCAATTTTGGGAGGAAAGGGAATGGAAAATTTCTTTGGTTTTCTTTCCTCTAACTTCCTTTCTTTTTCCGATTGAATCCCTTCTAAATTTTTTTACCAAACATAGAAAGATTCTTTTTTTCTTTCCATTTTCTTTCTTTTCCATTAAATTCCTCCCTATCAAACACAATGTAAGGGACGGAAATAGTAGTTACATGAATAGTGGTGACTAGATATCGTTCTAAGAGTCCACTCATTGTGGATTTGAAACGAATTTTGCTAGTTCAGTTTCAGTTATAAAAAAGAGAATGGGTTGAAATTGATCTCAATATCTTTCGAAATCTGAATTGTTTGAGCGTCCATTTAAGTGGGATCAAATATTTTATATTTTTGAAACTAAAGCCGAAGTAAAGATTGAAGTATCTTTTATATATTGAGCTAATAATAGATTATATCTGTTGTGCTTAAAATTCTAAACTTATGGATGGATGAACGTAGTTACAACGTCCTTATTCTTGTTTTGAATCGTTTAGGAGGGAAATTTTATGCACTTATACAAGATGTCGTTGTTATATATTTTAATAAGGGGGTGTTCTCGTCGTATTTGTCTTCCCATAACTTAAGTGGTTTAATTAATATTTGTTCTTTAAAGAAGACTTTATAGAATGGTCATTAACAAATGAGTATTGGTTAGCAATAATTGTTATCGAATAATCACAATAACAATATTACTCGAGCTTAAATTAGTTGAATTAGATCATGGAAACTTTGATTCGGTTATTGATCCTCCCCCTAATTAAATATGAGAGTGTGTCGATGTTACTATGATTTGAGATTGAATCATCTTTTAATTACTACCCTTTGTGTTAATATAGTCACACAAATAACAAATGAGAGTGTTGAACGATCATCACTTTTTGCACCCAATAGTATAATACACATCATTCTCACAATAGACTAGAGAAAAGGCTAGTTTCAAAAACCGATATAACAGAGGGGTCCTTCTCACAAACCCGCTTAATAAGCACGGCAACAACCTTAAAGAGATAATCATCATATATACTAATAAAAGAAGAAAAAATTATTTTCTGTGGCAACCCCATATATATTCTTCAAAGCCTCTCATTGCTCCTTGGATTTTCGACCCCTCTCATTCACTTGCCACGTGTCATTAACTGACATAATATCTTGCAAATCCTATTGATCTAAACGTGATTACCAATCGGTTTTTCACAAATTCAAGTAGAAGGAAAGAAAACAATTATAATCAAACATGATTCGTTATTATAGCAAAGGGAATATTGGCAATCAATGAAATATCTCACACAATTGTGATTTGTAATCAATTATATCCAAAAATAGTTCCTTAATTTTAGCAAATTAAATATAAACCTTGGTATTATATACAAGTTATGTAAGTTAATCATAATAATTCACTTCCAAAAATCAATCCCCGAAACAATTAGTGCTACCAGTAGCAAAAATTGTAGAGAAAAAGATGAATTAGGAGAGTATCTAAGACAATATAAGTTAACAGTAGCGTAGCATCATATGAGAGAGAAAGATATAAGCAGAAGCATGAAGGCGGGCGGTGAAGAGATGACTGCCATGAATGAAGACGCATATACTCATGATTTGGTTGAAGTAGGACTACTTTAGAGTTTAGACTAAAGTAAATAATGAATTAGCGGCCATCATAATGCACTTCCTCCACTTCAAATATTGTTCTTTCCTTTAAGAATTGATATTAGCATAAATAAATATTGCATTCACAAAGTTTAAATAGGTGGATACTATGATATTTATGTTTTCTCTAAGTTGTTCATGCGTAATGCATAAATCTTAGTCTTATTTTTTTTAAGGGAATAAATCTTACTCTTTATTTATATTACACTTATTATATATTAGTTAAGCAAATTGTGTTTCTTACGTCCGGTGAATGACCCATTACTTTAGTCTTGGGATACCAATTATAGGTTTGCTCTTTCATCATCGATTTTGCCTAGGCCAGACTTATATTTGATGATCCATGATATACTTCATCATTGTTTTTTTTGGTTGAGAATTTGAGATAAACTTCCCCCCTGATTCTCGTATTCTCGTAACCCAAAATCCACCCCATATATCATGTGGGTGGAATAGTGAGTATGTGTAATTTGGGTGTATTAGTACATTAGCGGCCGGGGACATATTCCATAATTTATATGGATCATGGTCATTGGTTTATAAAAGTAATTTCAAATATTTACTTTTTAGTAATCCAAAATTTATTTATTTTTTTAAAAAACCTATAAAGCCTATTTTTGTATACTCACACGTTTTATATGGATTAAATTCAATTGGCGTAAAATATTATTCAAAACCTCATTCCTTAATTTGTATATCGGATATGATTTTAATTAAATAATGATATGATGATTAATCTGTTATTGAAAATGAATAACCTATTTATCTTATAAATTTTTATAAAATTAATGTTACAATTTGTAAACCATATATTGTATGGATATTAGACTCGAAAGACAAATATCTAATGAGCATTACGACACTAATTGAGAAAGGTGAAACAACAAAATGAGTTAATTGTCAAGCTTATATTTCAAACAAGGGATTTATAAGTATTCAATTTTAGTTGGTTTATAAGAGAGTGGAACTGTTGTGAAAAGATCAGATAAAGTTATTGAATTGGAAAAGTTGTTAATTTGCCTATGCACTTTGTTTTAACAGCTTCTTTTTTCTTTGATGTAAAAGAAAATATTGAAATGTAAATCATATACAAAACCTATAAAAGACACATACATTATTCAAGTACTGCTTATTTATATTTGTTTACTATAACAACATTATCATTTTCTAAATCAGTCTTAATGAATATTAAAACTTTTGTTGGCTTAATATATTCTAAAATTATTTTTAGGAAGAAATTAATGGGTAATGGTTAATGGTGGGCCATTGGAGTCACTTGGGGTAGTCTTTGGAAGGCGAAAAGTAAAGTGGGAAACCCTGTATAATACTCATTCCGTCAGACATAACGGGGAATAATGTATGATACAATATATCATCGAAATTGAATAAGGTATTTATGCGAAAAGTAAATTGGGGAACCCTGTATGATACTTATTTTGTCCGATGAAACAGGGAATAGGGTACTCCCTCTGTTTTATTATCTTTCTGACTTGGAATCTTGACACTATTCATACTTAAAGAGAATCTTCTCAATTTTTCAGAAAAAAATCGTCATGCAGGGTTTTGTTTGATTCGTCTCAATTAGTACTTTGTTAATATTCAATCGTTATAATTTTTGCTAATATACAATGAAAGATATTTAAGTTCAAAGAGATGCATTGGTAGACGCGCACAAGATAGTGAGAAGGATAAAAAACAGAGGGAGTATTATACAATATATCATCGAAATTATGGTCATTTCAGGTAGCAACGGGGAGTAAGGTATATATACCCCGTATGATACTCATTCCGTAGATGGAACAAAATTTCCAATGAGGTTTCGAAAATGGCAGTTTATGTTGGCCGTGTGTTAAAAGTCAAGGACAATCCTTATCACATAGTGGGTTTGTATCTCCCGAGACCAATTCTCAGTCATGGCCAATTTTATGTAGTTATTTCTGAGTCACGAGTAAAAATTGGCTAATAGTACTAATTTATGAGAAAGAACATGGGAAGTCTAATAGTTTAAGGTCATTTCAAGAAAAAAATGATGATTGTAATGTGGAGAGGGTTTCTCAGACAATTGAACCCCTCATTGGTTACTGGGATGAAGACAAAGTTCGTGCAAATTTCCTTCCTTTTGGGACGATTGAGATCCTTAATTTATCTAAGCCATCTCAACCTTAGATGATGACTTTGTGTGGGGATACATCAAAATTGGTAAGTATTCTATTAAATCAAGCCATCAATTTATTTATTTATTTAATAATTCCCATACAGGCGTTGTTATTTGGTGGTTCTATTGTATCGGAAGTGTGGAAGAAATCTGGAATCCCAATGTTCCTCCTAAGGTGTTGTTGGCTTTGCTTAAGATGATGTAATTGCTTCTGATTATGTTATACTTCCTCCGTTCTTTTTCTGTAGCAACAATTGAGTTGTCACGCTTGTCAATGCACAATTTCAACGATTAATATCTTTAATTACTTTTTAGTAAAAATTACACAAATTTTGAAACACTTGAAAGTATATATCGAGACGAATTTAACAAGACCCCACATGACTATATTTTTGCTTACATAAAAATCACAATCGATAGTGAAAGGGTGGTGAATGAATAGTGTAAAAATCTCATTGTTGCAATAGAAAAAGAACGAAGGAAGTAGCTTCTTAACAAATTCTGTTTTGCCTTTAAAAATGTCTTCCAAAACAGATGAGTATCATGTATGTGCTAAACAACTTTATAATTAATATAAAGGTATGTTTCTCTTAAGCGTAAAGTTTTTGATCAAGTAGATGTAGTGAATCATTTATACGTTTTCAATATAGTTGATACAGAAACATTCTTATTGTACTCAAAAGTTCACGGGTCCGAAACCCGCTTAATAAGCACAACAACAACCTCAAAGAGATAATGAATGAATATAGGGTTTTTAGGGTTCTTGCACACTTCTTTGAGAATAGAAGCCATTCCAGGCATGCAGCTAGCAGCAACATCACTGGAAACATCTGCAACACTAAGGACCCGCCTGATGCACTTCATAACATATTGGTTCTCCTCAGAGTCGGGAAACTTCATAGCGTTAAAAAGGTTGTTTAACAGCATAGAAAGATATGGTGCAATATCAGATGCAACATATCTAGCTCTAGCGCCCTCATACGTGGTAGGAAACGTGGCAAAGGAAGTATACTAGAATGTTTACAGGCAAGAAACAATATAAGAATATATACGGTGTACTGTACTTTATAAATCAGAGCACTATCTGCAGTACATCAACAAGGAAGTAGAACAAAACTCAATTCGCAGCTCTGTAAACCTACTTCCAACAGCAGCCAGAACTTCAAGTGAACCATGAAAACACTCCACTGAAGCTAAGCTTTATCAACAAAGCACCAATAATACAAATTAATCTTAAATTGAATTGATGTGAAACTGACCTTCTCATTACACGCCCTTAGAGCATGTCTATCAACGAGATAGGTAGCAACAACTATATGTCGCCTGGTCATATCTTTGCTTGTAAAGCCTTTGTATATGCCTTGAATGTAGTCCTGCATTGAACAAAAGCAAGCAATTGAGAAAACCATTCAAAGCTCAAAAAACTGCAAACATGGAGGTGAAATCCCTACAAAGCAGCTACCTTCAACTTCCTTGCTTTCTCATATTTCTCCCTGTCACTTTGCCCCTTCAATGTACTGCTAGCTGCCAAGAATACGTACTTGAACTCTTTCTAGTTTATGGGATCAATCCAATAAGCTAACCATGTAACTGTGTTGTGACACCTTCTTTCTAGCTGGCAACAAAGGTGAAACTTCTTAAATGCATATTCTAAAAATCAACGACAATGGGAACAAACGGGAAGCATTCTATTTTATTTAGACACGTAATTAAAATATTAAACCAGTACCTCTGACCAGGGATAAGACATTTTGGAATCGGAGCATCCTTTCATATATTTATAACAATGTCACTTGGATAGATACGCTTCTTAAGTTTCCCCATATGCAACACGACAACTAAAGTTATGACTTAAAACATTAATTAAGTTAGTCCATTAATTCAAGATACAAAATAGAAACGATGACAACCTTGGGATGCTTGTCGCGTCCCCTAAACAGCCCAGGATGCTCAACTCTAAAGTTGCCCACCTGTAAAAAAAGAGTGACAAGCGTATCGTGAAGAGTCAAATTACACATATGAAACACAAACAACAAGCGACTCTTGTACAACACTCAGGCACTTGCCTTTTGTAGATGATAATGGATTGCCCTTTTGAAAGGTGAAATCTTCAACATCAGGCAGACTAGATTTCTGCATCAAGAGTAGTAAATCAAAACTTAAACTCTCCATCACACATGACAGAAAATCATCAGCACATTCGATTTCAAGGCACACATGTACTAAGCACAAACTTTTATGAATTCAATTTCATGACCAAAAGCAATCTATATATCTCAAACAAAGAGCTTTGAAATCACCACTGCTATGTGTCCTATTAATAAAATGTTCAAAACTTCAAACACATCCGTGAATAAAATGTCACCTACTCTAAGACTTAAAGTGAGGTATGAGACAAGAAATTCGAAAGATTAAACCCTAAAAAATCAAAGAAATTGGGAAGATAATAATAGTCCGATTAACCATTATCCTATCTAATGCTTCTTGCACAACCCTCTCAGGTTCAGCATTTAGTGCACTTGTAGCATTGAAGATGACCCTTGCTATGGCTACTCTCTACTTTAGTCCTCTATAAAGCTGAGTTCCATGCTCACCAACTAAGATTTCTTCATTCTCATCAACAAATCATACCAATCACTGAACGAATTATGGCAACACAAAATTCGCATAATAAATTGTCAAATCTCAAAGTTTAGATTTGGAAGAATAAAAAATTAAAAACCCTAGAAACACAAAAACTGCAAAACTCTAACAATCAAATAATCAATCACAATATATCTAGCCATAAAAAACAACATAAAAATCAAGAAATTCGAGCAAAAAAGGGGCAAATCGAAAAGCCCTAATTTGGATTATAGGATTCGAATTTTCGAACAAAATCAATTAGAATTCGAAAAAAAGAAAACAAATTAATGAACGTAAAAGTAGCATTTGACCTTGACAAGTTAGACCTAGGGCGTTGAACACCGACGAAGCTTAAGGCGTTGAGCCAAGATGTCACCTAATCTGAGACTAAAAGATGCAGAATTTTGACCATAGTCGGGTGTTGGACGCTGGCCAAGCTTCTAGGGCAGAAAACTATCTACAACATGATGGAGGAAGACAAGAAAACCTAGAAATAGAAGGAAGACTTCGAGAAATGATTGAATAATCTAATTAGATTAAGCCCTAGAATTATTTCGAGTAATTCAGAAAAACTAGAAATTAGGAGAAAATAAAACCTGAAGGAGTTTGGGAGATTAAAGAAACAGCTATGGACTTGTGCGAGGCCGACACCTTGTGATTCAACAGTGCCGTTAATGGCGAAATTGAGCAAGGGACCGAGGGAGCGAAAGACGCCTTGTGATTTCAGTGAGATGACAGGGAATCAAACTGCGGCGGACTTGAGCGAGGTCATTGAGCAAGGGACGACGGGGAGCGAGGGACGGCGGAGGTGTTTAGTGCGAGGGTTTCAATTGAGAGGGAAATAATGCGAAATTAATAAAGAGAGAGAGATGGAGGAACTGATGGAGCGCGCAAATAATAACTCGAAAATTATACTACTATTTGATCTTTATAACGGGAAACCATGCAAATGCTCGGGTTGATTAGTCAACCGGAGCATTTGAATGTCAAATGCTCCGGTTGACTAATTAACCCGAGCATTTGTGAGAATACTTAACTAAAATATTCACAAGTGCTCGGGTTAATTAGCCAACTGGAGCATTTGATAAGTAGCAAAAACAGTTTTTTCCACTAGTGATAATTACTATTGTCACATATAATATGTTGCTTTATAGTTATTTTTATATGTACTTAAAATAAGGAACAAATAATATGTTATTGTTCATCTAAATAAATATATTTTCATAAGCTGTAAAACTATATTTTTTTTTGAAAGAGAAATTTCATTAATTGAAGGCCAAACGACATATACAATAGGTATTAAAGAAAAACAAGATACAATTAAACAAGACTGAATCAAATTCGTCTTCGAAGAAACTACAATGAACCAGATCGAGCAATACAGCGCAGCCCCCTTGTATTTGCTGAATCAAGCAGCTATTGATGAGGAAGTCTATCATTCTGATATAGTTTGGGAAGAACACTCTTGATCGAGTCAGGTTGACCATATCTGAGATTCCAATACCTTCATGTTGAGTCTCGAACTTCAACCAATGAGAATAATTTCTCATACCTAAAAACAAAAGAACCATACTCACAACTCCCATAGGGGAGAAGGAGATTTCCAAAACATAAACTAAAAACCTCATAACAGGGTTTGAGATAATCTCATAAAGACAGACTAATTTATTAAGCAAAACAAGAAAATGAACTAAAAACTGAAAATAAAAGGGGAAAAGGGGCTTACCATGGATGAAATCACCATGGATGAAATCATCCATGGCAGCCCCTAATTGATGAAGAAGGGGAAAGGGAGGCTAGGGTTTGAGAGAAAGAAAAAGAGAGAGGGGGCGGTTAATATCATTTGAGAGAACTAGCTGTAAAACTATATTATGAAACTTATTTCAAAGCATATTTTTACCACTCTCCGATGGTTATAAAAATTATAATATTGCGAATTATGTAGCAAAAGTTGTATTCAATTTACATAGTATAATAATTTAAGTTGTTTATTTAAAATCAGACTATAATCTTCACTTATTCAAAACACCTTATATGTATTTATATCTTTGGTGAACACTTTTTTATTTAAAAAAATTAAAAATTAAAAAGAATGACATGACATGATGAGTTGGAGAACTATATAATATTCTAAGATTGTTTTCTAAAATCAAACTCTAATTTTTTCATCATCCAAAATTCTAATATATATGTAACTTTATCGCTATATAGATTTTAGTTTTTGTCGTAACAACAAAGTTTCCTTAATAAATTCTGTTGCAATAATAAATTGTTTTGGTTCGTTGAGTAAGGCTGAGGTTTTGAAAAATAATATGTTTGATCCTGTAAATCGGACCTATGATCAAATGCAATAATCACATATATATAGTTTACTATATATATAGCTATTATTATATTCATCTAAAAGAAAGACTAAATAATGCCTTACAATTCATCTAATTAAATATATTTCCATGAGTTGTAAAACTATAAAGCATATTACAAACACTCGCCAATGGTAAAAAAATTATAATGTTTCGAATTAGCTAGCAAAAGTTATGTTTAATTTACATAATATAATAATTTAGGTTATTTGTTCAAAATAAAGCACTAATTTCTCCCTATCCAAAACTCCTTTTATGTATTTAACTATATGCAAAACTCTATTTTTTAAAAATATTTAAGAGAAAAATTAATGACATGGTAATCCTACGTGGCGCTCCCTATTTCATAAGTTGTAGAACTATATTGTAAATGGATCTTATTTCGAAGCATATTTCGGGCAATATCCAATAGTACAAAAATTATATTATTTCGAATTACGTAGCAAAAGTTATATACAATTTACATAATATAATAATGTAGGCTATTCATTCAAAACCAAACTCTAATTTTCCCTTATCTAAAACTCATTATATGTATTTAAATCTATGTAGAACTCTATTTTTTTAAATGATAAAAATAAAAATGCGTGACATGACAATCCTACATGGCACTCTCTATTTCATAAGTTATAGAACTATATTGTAAAAGGATCTTATTTCGAACATATTTCGAGCGCTCTCCAATGGTACAAAAATCATAATATTCCGAATTACATAGCAAAAGTTATACACAATTTACCTAATATGTAGTGGTGTCAGTCTGGGTCACAGGCTGGGTTTGGGTTGACCCCACCTGGGTCGGAATGATTTGGGTCGGAATAATCTAGGTGAGAGTGTGCCATGGATCGGAACTGGGTGGGTCGGGTGGACTTAGGTCAGGTTCAACTGGGTGAGAGGGATCTCGGAACTGGGTCGGCTGGGACTGGGTCGGCCGGAATCTTGGTTGGGTCAATTTGGGTCGGAATGGAATAAAGTGAAGTCGGCCCAAATCGACTTTCGGAATAACTTGGGTCGGAATAAATCGGCTTTCGAAATAACTTGGGTCGGAAGAAATCGGCTTTCGGAATGAATTGGGTCGGAAGAAATCGGCTTTCGGAATGACTTGGGTCGGAATAAATCGGCTTTCGGAATGAATTGGGTCGGAATAAATCGATATCGGAATGACATGGGTCGGAATAAATCGGCTTTCGGAATAACTTGGGTCGGAAGAAATCGATATCGGAATGACTTGGGTCGGAATGAATCAGCTTTCGGAATGACTTGGGTCGGAATAAATCGGCTTTCGGAATGACTTGGATCGGAATAAATCGGCTCTCGATAGGACTTAGCTTGGGTCGGCTGAAGCCTCAAACCGGCGGCGTATTGACTTGGGTCGGAAGAAATCGGTTCTCGGAATGACTTGGGTCTGAATTATATAGTATATATTAAGTTACGAAGACGAAAGTTATAACAATTAACATGTGATCATATACTGATATTGTAACTTGTGATTGAGTCATTGTGAATTTTGTGATAATATACATTGAGACTTATATTACTAATTTAATTAAAAAGTTACTAAATTAAGACTTATAATTTATATAGTTATATTATTGGCTATTGGCCATTGGGTTATTCTTATTCATGATTGCATAAGTATTCAAGTAACAACCATAAGGGCTAAGGCATAAGCCATAAGTTCATACCGATTATTGATTAAAATCAATACTATTAAACTTAAACATTTAGTTAGTTAGTGACTTAGTCACTCTCAAGTCTCACCGAGTCACTACATAGCTACAAAAAAAGAGTTTAAATTAAAGAATTAGGTTGACATTAATGAGAGCATCGTAATTATAACCGTGATCAAGATTGTTCGACTTTCATCGTTCATGGAACAACAGAACAAGTAACAATGATCAACGTTAATCGAATATGAAGATGATAACTGTAATCAAGATGAATAGATGATACATAATCATATCAGTAGTGGATGAAACATTGAAACTATGAAAGTAGATCATAGTTAATACCAATCATATCAGTGGAGGATCAAGATCGTTGATGTTTCGGTTGTTGATCTTAAAAGATAGTAACATAGGAGGCGATCTTATTAAACGGTCCATGTTAAACGGTTGTTGATCGACTTTCGTTAAGTTAAGGTTCACATAGATCAAATGATCATAAGATTGATTGTCTTTGACATCAATCAAAACCATCAAAAGATTAATGTCTTTCATCTTTCGTGTTACGGGGTTCTTTGTAAAAGATAGGGCTCGATCATCGATGTTATTACACGGTTAACAATAATCGAAGCATCATTAGATTGATCGACTTTCATCCTTGATGTTTCAGTTGTAAAAGTAGATCATAGTTAATACCAATCATCTTGATAGAATTATACTAAACCCGTTATAGAAAATCATTCTAGTTATAACACGAGGATTATCATACAATAACCTATTTAATTCACATAGAATATGGACCTTGACAACTACCAACCCAAAACTATGATTCTTACTCTACTCTAAAGTCTAAATATGTTTCTTTTCTAAAATCTAAATCACTATTAACAAAAATCGTCATTCCATTAATTATTGTCTGTCTTGAAAGCAAGAAGTATATTATGTTTACATATAGCTAACTTATTTCTAATCTACATATCACCCACTAATGTAAGTAAGACCTTTTTAAAGTAATTTACAAACTTATATCCAACTTAATTAATTAATAACATAACAACGTAGTCTTCTTAACGAAACTTCTAAAGTTTATAATTTTTATTAATTTATAATATTAATAATAGTTTAGATTACTAAATTACTAATAACTAAATAAATTAATACTAGAAGTCTAGATTAGTAAATTAGTTGTCTAGAATTATTAATTTAGAAATTAGAAAATCCAATACTTAACTTGACCGTAAGTCTTAACCATTGATTTGAGAAAGATAAAATCCAACCATTGATATTTTGAAATCCATGTGCTTGGTAAGTCTTGACGTTCATTGGTCAAAAAAATAAAGCAAGGATCATGGTTTGAGACCATTGATTAGCAAATATAAAATCTGAACCCTTCATTTATTTACTTACTCTCTAACATCTAAAATATTCACTCTAAAATCTGAGCCATTCATTCTTGTAACCAACGGTTTAGATTAAAAAAAAAACCCTAAAGTTCCCTACTATATAAACCCCAATTTTAATGCAACCCCTCATTTCACCTCTTGCAAAACCAAAACGAAAGGCGCAAAGCAAATCGGCCAAACCCTAAAATTCTCTCAGAGTCTCTCTCAGTTTCTCGGTCTCTCCAGTCTCCTCCTCTCATTTTCTCATTTTCCGATAAAAAAAACCCTAAAAAACCTAACAATCAACCGCCTTTCTCTCATTTTCCGATCAAAAGCCAAAAAACCCTTAATTTCTCAGCCCTTCTCTCAATTTTCGATAAAACCAAAAAAACCCTAAAATTATCGGTCCTTGTCTCAAAATTTCCGATCAAAAAACAAAATTATGAGTTTTTCACTTTCTCTATTAATTTTTCCGAAGAACGTAGAGGTTTGTGGTGAAGATTTGAAGAAAAAAGGCGTGGATTTGAAGAAAAAGGTAACAAATTGAAGATCGGGGGAAAACAAAAGCAAAAATTTAATTTTTAAAAACGCTATGTCACAACCAGGTAAGTCTTCTAATTTCCGTTTTTTTAGAATTAGGTGAAGATCTGCTTGATTGTGATTGTGGGATATGTCTTTGGTCCAGTTGCGGATCTTTGGAATATCATGTTTTTTTTTTGTTTTTTTTGTCATATTTAAGATCTAGAATTTTAGGGTTTGTGGTTTGTGCTAAAAATTATATGCATGAATTATTTAGTTTTTTTTATTATGTGTTAGTTTTTGATTATGTGTTTGTTTTTTTATTATGTTTTAATTTTTTTATTATGTGTTCGTTTTATGATTATGTGTTGTGTTCGTTTTCACTTTCGCATTAGCCAAAGTTGGAAATCTAGGGTTTTGTAATTTGAACCTAAATATGCATTAGCCAAAGTTGGAAATCAAGGGTTTTGTAATTCTGCCCAGAAAGTTATTATTCTTGGGTTTCAATTTTCGGGATTGATTTAATGACCCATGATTTAATTATCTTGTATATGAGTTTTAAATTATCTTGTATAATCATTATACTATAATGTATATTAGTTTTTAATTTCTGAAATATTTGTATATTACTTTTTTTGCTGTTCTTGTATATAACTGTTTGTTCATGATTTGATGTCTATCATATTTGTTCTTGTATATCATGCATTCATGTGTATCATTTTTGGGTTTGTGACTTGTGTTTGGGTTTTGTCACTTTTGTGTATTCGGGTTATATTTGTGTTTCTGGGCTTGTTTCTGGGCTTTTGTTTTTGGGTTTTGTGTTTCTGGGTTTTTTGTTTAGGGGTTTGTGTTTCTGGGTTTGTGTTTAGGGGTTTGTGTTTCTGGGTTTCTGTGTTTAGGGGTTTGTGTTTCTGGGTTTGTGTGTTTAGGGGTTTGTGTTTAGGGTTTCTGTTTAGGGTTAGTGTTCAGGGTTTAACCCTAAACCCTAAACCCTAAACCCTAAATCCTAAACCCTAAACTATCTTGTATAATGTATATTAGTTTTTAATTTCAATATATTTGTATATTACTTTTTTTACTGTTCTTGTATCATATTTGTTTGTTCTTGTATATCATGTTTACGTTTCTGGGTTTGTGACTTTGTGTTAGGGTTTTGTGTTATGAGCTTGTGTTTTTGGGCTTGGGTTTTGTGATTCTGGGTTTTGTGTTTCTTGGTTTTCTGGGTTTGTGTTTCTGGGTTTGTGTTTAGGGGTTTGTGTTTCTGGGTTTTGTGTTTATAGGTTTCTGTTTAGGGTTAGTGTTGAGGGTTTAACCCTAAATCTTAAACCCTAAACACTAAACCCTAAACCATAAACCCTAAACCCTAAACCCTAAACCCTAACCCTAAACCCTAAACCCTTGACCTTGACCTTGACCTTGACCTTGACCTTGACCTTGACCTTGACCTTGACCTTGACCTTGACCTTGACCTTGACTTGACTTGTCTAGACTATGCCTTGTTTAAACTTTAAATGTGTGAATTTATTTTTCAGTTGATCAATTGACATTGGACTCCATTATTAGGTCCAATTCCCTTTCTGTTGAGGAGGAAACCATTTCTCCCCAAACCCATGATCCCCTCCTGTTTGGGAGGCGTACAACCAAGGTTTGGCAGCACTTTACCTTGTTTAAGAAGGAAGATGGTAAGATATTTTCTACATGTAAGCATTGTAATGCTAAGACCTATCGTGCTGAGGGAACCCAAGGTACTAATAACCAAAATAAACATTTAGAGAAGTGTGAAGCTTACTTAAAAGTAAAAGCTGCTCAGCCTGGGGGGCATTATGATCAAAAAACTTTATGTCGTATGTTTGCTGAAGCTATTATGTGTCATGCATATCCACTGTTGATTGTTGAGCATACTAAGCATAAAGAATTGCTTTCTTACTTGAATCCTAATGTGAAGCATATTTCTAGGAATACTATAATTAAGCATTGCACTAATCAGTTTACTGCTCTTAAAGCTCAATTAAAGACAATTATAGGTAATTTAGAAGGAAAAGTGTGTTGTACTTGTGATTTATGGTCTGCACTTAATAATGTTAGTTTTACTGTATTGACTGCTCATTATGTTGATAACTCTTGGGTGCTGCGTTCTAAAATTCTTGTATTTAGACATTTTCCTGGGTCCCACACTGGTAAGGAGTTGGGTAAGTTTACTCTTGATTTGTTTGATGAGTGGAATATTAGAGATAAAGTGTTTTCTTTGACTTGTGATAATGCTACTGCCAATGATGTTATGATTCAAGAGATGGTTAGGGACTTGAATAGAACTAATCTGTTGCCTTGTTTTGGTAAGTTTTTTCATGTAAGATGTTCTGCCCATATATTAAATCTGATTGTCCAAGCTGGTTTTAAGTTTATGGATAAAACTGTTTTGAAGTTGCAACAAGTTGTTACATATGTTTCTTTTTCAAACATTAGGAAAGAGAGGTCTGATGATTGTGTGAAGTATGTGAATACTGATTTTTCTGGTTCATTGATTGGTGATGTTCGTACTCATTGGAATTCTACCTTTCTTATGCTCCGTAGGTATTTAGAAGCTAGGGCGGCTGTAGATAGATATTGTTTACTTGAGCATGGTTTAGATGTTTCTCTAACTGATTCTGAATGGGAAACTGTCCAAAATGTTTGTGATTTTCTTGAACCTTTTTATGATATTACTTGTCTTTTTTCTGGTTCTGATTACCCCACTGCCAACCTATATGTTGAGAACATTGTTTTGATTGAAAGTCTTCTGTTTTATGCTAAACAAAACCCAACTGATTCTATTCGTCTTATGGCTGCTCCTATGTATGAAAAATTTAACAAGTATTGGGAAAATTATTCTTACTATTGCTATCATGCTTGATCCCCGTTACAAAAAAAACTTTGTTCATGAGTTATATGCTACTGTTTATTTGCCCCAACATCTTGATGGTAAGGTTAAAGAGGCGGTTGATGCCTTTATTGAGTTGTATACGCACTATGCTACTGTTTATTCTCACTTACAATTGAGTCAACTCCAACCCTCTTCAACTACATCTTCTATGACTACCGGTTCTGATTCATCCACTCTAAGTTTTGCAAGGTCGATTGCCCGTCCTTTTAAGAAGGCCAACCTTGGAAAGGTTGGCTACTATGTGTAACATTTGATTGATTCATGATTACTTTACAGTTTGTGATTGTTAATAGTTTTGTGATACTATTTTGTTTGCTGCTTTTTAGGGTTTTGGTGCCAATGTTGCTGCTAGTAGGGGTATTGAAAATGATATGGAATCATATTTCAGTGCCCCTCATGCTCCCGCTGACCAAGATGACCATTTTGATGTTTTGGCCTATTGGAAAACCCATGTGAGAGCTTATCCTATTTTGTCTCGGCTGGCTAGAGATATGTTGGCTATCCCCATTACATCTGTGGCCTCCGAGTCTTCATTTAGTATGGGGGGCAGAATTTTAACAAAGTATCGCACGCGTTTGTTGCCCAAAAATGTTGAGGCTCTTGTTACTTGCCAAAATTGGATCTTTGGTTATTCTAAGATTGAGGATGAGGAGTCTCTTGAAGTTGTTAAAGAGACCGAGCCTACTGATATTGATTATGATTCAATTCCTTAATCTGTGCTACTGTTGTTGTTTGATGGTTGTTGTTTGATGGTGGTTGCTTGATGGTTATTGTTTTGGCCTTGTGTTGTGGCCTATTGAAAATGTTTGATGGTTGTTGTTTGATGGTTATTGTTCTGGCCTTGTGTTGTGGCCTATTGAAAATGTTTGATGGTTGTGTTCTGGGTTTGTGTTGTGTTCTGGGTTTGTGTTTGTTTCTGGGTTTGTGTTTGTGGGTTGGTTGTGTGCTGGGGTTTATTTGTGTTTGGGGTTTGTTTGTGTTTAGGGTGTGCTTGTGTTTGGGGTTTGCTTGTGTTATGGGTTGGGTTTGTTGTGTTCTGGGCTGGGTTTGTTGTGTTCTGGGCTGGGTTTGTTGTGTTGTGGGTTTCCCTAAACCCAAACCCTAGCCCTAGGCCCAAACCCTAATCCTAGACCCAAACCCAAACCCTAGACCTAAACCCTGGACCCAAACCCTAGACCGAAACCCTAGACCCGAACCCTAACCCTAACCCTAAAATTATAAACCCTAAACAGAATTGTTGGGTTGGGTTTAGTTCTAAATCCTTTTGCTTAATAAATGTCCCTTGCGCAAAGATCATTGGTTGTTGACTTGTTTGCGACTCTTTTTGGCTACATTTTACTTTACACACATGTTTTGCCCTAAGTGTAACGATGTGGAGCTACTTTTCTTTTGTCTTATTGGACATGATATGCACTTGATTGGTAAAATTGGTTTGGTATTGTTTAAAAGAAAAAGAATTGTGGATGCTCGTGTCACTTTTGCTGGCTTTCTTGTGTTGTGATGTTGTGTTGTTAATTAGAGTCGAGTGCTCGATGATGAGGTCAACTTGTGTACCTGAGAGCCATTACTGATTTTAAAAGTAAATTTAATTTTGTTATCTTTACAATATTTACTTGTTTAAAATTGACCTTTATGTTGTTGTTGCTACATTTCTTTTTCTTTGGGAGTTTTTTTTTGGTGTTTTCTATCATGTATTGTTGTTGCTTCTGCAGTTGGCCTGTTATTGCTGCAGCTGTTCTGGTGCTGATGCTGCTGGTGGTGGTCTGCTGCTGCTGGTGGTGGTCTGTTGCTGCTGCTGCTGCTGGTTTGTTGTTGTTGTTGCTGCTGCTTTTGGTCTGTTGTTGTTGCTGTTGTTGACACGTCTAATAATTAGAGTATTAGCTCAATACTCTAATTAGTTCAATACTTGTATACATTTTGTTATTTTAGAGTTTAGACTTGCTCATTTTGTTATTTACATTATTCATTTGTAAGTGTACTTGATTTTTTCTTTTGTAAACATTGAAGTATATGATAATAAGAGTTTTCTATTTTTCCTAATTTACTTGTCTTATTCTCTCCAATATTCCTTCAAATTCAATATACTTTTCAGTTCAATGTCTTATGCTGTTGTAATTGACATGCCTACATAATTACTTAATAACTAAGTAAATCAACAAAAGACACAAATTCACAATATAATGTTAGCACACAAATTACGATCATAATAATCTCATACCCTAATAACAAAGTATCACAAAACCATGTAAGCACACACATTAATGGAAAATCCCTTTCCACACAACACGACATGCAATTGCACAAGTATAAGAGTATTTTTTTTAGGGGAAAGTATAAGAGTATTAATAGAGGGGAGAAGAAGTACAATATTGAATGCTTAGAACATTTGGGTTTTTGAACATTTGGGCCCCCAAGCTGAACTGCGCCTATTGAAAATGTTTGGTCATAGGTCATAGGCCATAACATGTGCTGAGAGGAAGAAAACTGGGCCGGAACTTTTGGGTCAGAATGGTTTTGGGTCGGGTTTAGTTGGGTCGGGTGGTAACTGGGTTGGGTGATAACTGGGTTGGGTCACAACCGGGTCGGGTGCTAATTGGGTTGGGTCACAACTGGGCTGGGTGATAACTGGGTAGGTTTAACTGGGTCATTGGCTGGTGAAGTTGGGTGCGGGTTAGTTTTGGGTCGGAAACAGGTTGGGTCTGGGTCGTTGTTCACGGGTGCAACTGGCCACGGGTCCACCTGGGTCGGCCCAATTCAGGTTGGGTTACCAATTCCACGGGTTCAACTGGGCATGGGTGGATACTGGGTCGGAATGGGTCGACTTTCCAACCGACCACTCTCGGCTCGGAACAGGTTGGGTCTAGGTCGCATGCGGGTTCACCCGTGGGTCGGCCCAGTTTTTGACACCTCTACTAATATGATAAGTTAGGTTGTTGAGTCAAAACCAAACTCTAATTTTCGCTTATCTAAAATTCTATATATGTGTATTAAATCTATGTAGAAGTCTATTTTTGTAAAAAATAAAAATATAAATTGATGACATGACAATCCTACATGGCGCGTTCTATGGCTTCGAAATCTTGAGGAGCTCCCTATGCTCCCGAAAAGTTCCTCCTTTATTTATATATATTGATTAAAACACTATTTTATTTCAACCTTTAAAATACATGACTCACCTATAAACATTATAAAATATTTGAAAAAATACGGAGTATTACACCCTAACCCGCAAAGTTGATCGATAATGAGCAAATTAGTTCACAACAATTCAGCAATTAGGTTTGTTTTCCCTAAAATTAATCCCCAATTAACAGATTATAATATAAAAGGATCAAAATTGAGCCATATTAAAGACGAAATAACACGTATAAATCCTCACTTGAGGGGGATAAGTGGACTCACCTGAGATAAGGGGAAATCCTCAAATGAGCCCCATGAGGTTTGATCCCTAGACCTCAGGGATATGAGGTGGGAAGCGATGTCACTACTCCACCACCTCAACCTCATAAATAATCAAAATGTGGGAGCAAGTAAATAATAATTGAGCCACAAAAAAAACAATTAAGCACAAGACTTTGTACATTTTTTTGGACGAGGTACAAGACTTAGTACATTCATGCTCAAAAAAGTAAAAAAGAAAATTATATCAATTAAATATTTGATTAATCAATATATCAAACATTACATCAAAAAGGAAAATACAATCAATTAACAAAGTGAAATGGTTTAATTAACACAAAATACTTTGTTGGTAATAATATAAGAAAGGGATATTATCTCAGATAACCCTGACATATAGGCTTTTTCCAATATAACCCCGACTTTGGCAGCCCTGTCTCCGATAACCCTGAACTTGATTTTTGTCATTAAACTTGACGGAATTGTTAACGGCGTTAACTATTTTCAAACAAAAATACTTATCAATTTTTTTTTTTAAAAAAAAAAAATCAAATTCATCTCTTTCTCTCTTGTTCTTCATCAAATTCATCAATGGTTACCATGAAAACTAAATTAGAGCAATGGAAATCTCGAACTCTTCACATAATATCAAGCAAACTTTGAACAATTGATGGAAAACTGATGCAACAAAGCAGCAACGAATTAAGAAGAGAAGATGATATATAGAAGGGGAAATGAAGAAGGGGAAATTAAGAAATTAAGAAATCCCCAAAACCCAGCAAAAGCATCCACCAAGAACATTCAGCAAAAGCAGCAACGACACCCACTACAACCCCCCCAAAAACCCAGCAAAAGCATCCACAAAAACCAATGAAATCGACCCTAAAACCTACCGAAATCGGCCCTAAAACCGGTGAGATCAGCCACAAAAATGAGCTGTCAAGGAAAGAAACACACCTTCTGCAACCAACGATTAAGTCGGGCTGTTGGCAGTCGTAGACACCATTTATCGTAAGTCTCAATAACCTGACGCATGACTGCTATCCGACCCTTTCCCTCCAATGCAGAAACAAATATAACTGGTATTCCAGTTACCTGATGATAGAAGTGGGTTAGTTTAACCAACAAAAAGAAAGTTCTCATGAACTTAGTGTAGATTTTGGTGCCTAACAAGTTAAGTGGTTTGATTAGATTGAAGTTCATGTTCAAAATTACATTTGCCAAGAGTTTGAGATGAAAAAAAAGGAATTCACTTATCGAGGATTTTTGTTGCCCAATTCCTTGAATATGGTTTCGTCTTTTGCCCAAATTCCTTTTGATTTCAACCATCACCAGCTTTCATTTCGTCGCAGTAATTATTTCCTGCATTTTCTTGTATTTTTGAGTTTTTTTTTATTTTAGTTATTGTTGTTTTGTTAATTTGTCTTTGTGTTGAGCTGCACATATTTTGATTAGAGCTAAGGAAGTGAAAAGGATTGAAGTTAATGATCAACACATATATTAATTTTGATTTTGTTTTGAAGAACAAGAGAGAAAATGATGAAGAACAAGAGAGAGAAATAGATTATTTGGGTTTTTTTAGGTATTAATTAATTTATGTTTCAAGATAGTTAACGCCATTAACAATTCCGTCAGCTTTAATGACAAAATACAAGTTTAGGGTCATCTGAGAAAAAAAAAATATGTCAGGGTCATTTGAGAAAAAGGCCTATATGTCAGGGTTATCTGAGATAATATCCCTATAAGAAATCCTAAGTAGATCTATATATCATTCTTTTATCGCTCATCAGTTTTAATTTTAAAAACCTTAAATAAAGTATTAAAAAATAAAATAAAATATGGGTTAACTGGTTAAGTGATATAGGCTTAACCATCGAAATTTAGCTAGCAAAAAAAAAAACAAGTATGTCTACCATTCAAATTTTACCGTTGTTTATGCTCAAAAAAGTTAGAATTTATGTTTTAAAAAAATGAGGCACGCATGGCGTGCATAAATTTCTAGTAATAACTAATTCTGAGACTTGGATTATTATTTCGAATTTGGATGTAAATATGTATGATACGTTTGGTGGAGAAGTAAATATTGGAGGTCATGATTTTATATGTAAATAGATGTTGGTTCGACAATGCTCCGAGTTATGTTTTGTGTTTTCTTTCATTAGTTCAAGCAAAGGTATCAAGATTAGGATCCTACTTTCGATCACACAGTGGTTGGTAGAATCGAATCGGCTCATAGGATTTTAATTCGTAAGATCCTATAAAATTGGGTAAAATATTGATAATTATGCTACGATATGGTAAAAGACTCGTATTTAAAATTTACACATTAATAATGAGTTTTTTCGTTCTCAAATAGTATTAGTAGTTCAATATTCTAAGATTGAAGTAACATGCAACCAAATTCATATAAGATAAAGAAAATATATGAAATTACGTTATTATTTTTTATTCGGATTATAGGATCGTACTAAGATCCTACCATGTGAATTTTTGTAGTTGAGTACAATCAAAAGATCCTACAAAATTATGATTCTACATAGGATCGGGATCGATGAGGTCCTTGCGGATCATATAATCGTAGGATCGTATGAGCCGGATCGGGATTTTAATAACAATGAGTTCAAGACAACTGTTGTCATATCTCATTTGTTTACAAGAGACAATTTGTTTCAACCTTGTTTGTGGCTTGTCTTTCTATCATTGCAACAATTATTATCTATACATAATGTCTGGCATTGGAATTAAGTTGTAAGTAAGAGATATTGGTTGGTGGTAACATTATATTATGACATTTAGGTTATGTTTGATTGGATGTAAAATATTTTTAATGTAAAATGATTTTTCATTACAATGAAAAATTCAATTGCAAAGCTAATTTTCCTTTGTTTGGTTAAATATAAAAAAGCTATGGAAAAAGGAAAAATAGAAGGGGAAGGGAGAGGATGGATTGAGGAGAGTAATATGTTGATAAGGATAAGGGAGAAAAATGTGTTTCCCTTCTTTTTGAAATGAAAATAATTTTTACCTACATAAGAGCTTTTTCCCCTTGATAGAAAACTTGTTTTACACCCTTTGTCAAACCTAAATAAGAGGAAAAGGAAAACTCATATTCATGGAAAATATTTTACACCATACTAATGGAGTCTTAAAGTAAATGGTCAACAGTAGTGTGAGATATATTACAAATATTTTGATTATATTTAGAGAAATGCTATTCAGAGATGAAGTGATGCCATGTAAGCGGTTGAGATGGGGAAACACATGATGGTTTGCAATTCTTTCTCAACATTTTAATCATTATATAGCAAAATAGTAGATTTTCAAGGAAAAATCTGTATGGCAATGTCTTAACCTGAGTATGTACTCTTTTTATTAAATTATCATAACCACTCAAGATCATTTTTGGTCATGGTAATGAGTGCAATGTAAATTTTAATAGAAAAACACGTATTTGAGAAAATGGCTATAAATTGCATTACCAATTATTCTAGCATGAGGCTTTTGTTAGTTATGCAAGCCTAATAGTTCATCACGGTTAGTAGGTACCGGAGACATGTTTTGGGTTTCGGGAGTGTTAGAGGAAAAATTGTAGCTGAATAGAAAAGTTTTTGTTTTCCCGCAGGGTCGAATCTCGCGTCTGCGAGATGGAACCTGCACCCGCGGGTTTTGGCGATTTCCTTTCTCTTTTCGTCTTGTTTTATATAATTCTTGTTATGTTAGAATTCTTTATAGATTATTTATTTCCTAATAGATTGATAATTGTAAGGAAGATAGATAATTATTAGTTTCCTAAGTCTAGTTGGATTAGATCTTGTTAGATGCTATTTCTACTAGGGATAGGATTTCACCCTTTATACAAAGGGGGATTGGAATCATTATTTTGTATGCTCATCAAATACGGGGAGAGATTACAAAGACTCTTAGGTTTCTAGTTAGAGTTCTTGCAAGAGATTGTAATTCACGGGATTTGTGAGTTTGGGGTTTTGCTAATATTCGTTGAAGGATTAGTGAAGCGGTTTGTGGTTTTTCCTCTACTTGTTAAGAGAGAGGTTTCCACGTTAAATTTGCGTTTGTCATTGCTTTAATTTTTGCTCTTTAGATTTGTTCATATTGTTTACTTGCTACTATGCTTCCACATAAGTCCTAACAACTCTTCTTTTGTGAGATAAGATATTCATTCATCACCACTATCATCGATCATTTCGCTTATCTTTCATTTTTGAAAGGGAAAGATAAATCTCATTAATTGAAAGTCATACAACATCTATAATCAATATTTAAGAAAAACGGAACACAATATGTTAATAGTTAACTCCCAACTAATATATCTTTTTTTATCACTTGGTATAAATTAATAAAATTATCTTTTTTAGATGAATTGGCATTGATAATTGTACTAGTAGATTTCAGTAGCTAATGGTATTACCTCAATGAATAACCATTAGCTATTGGTTGTTTCAGCGTAGAAAATAACCAATAAACTAAAAAATCTTCCAAAACTCTTCTAACCAAATACTTCCATTAGCTTTCTGAAATGGTTAAACCCCTCTCTTTTGCCTCACCTAAGAATATTTGAGTTAACCAATCCCACAAATACTCAACACGAACCCTGCTATGAGAAAATTTCCGTTAAACCTTTGTTTAGGGTGGGGAAAATAATTGCCCATGAATGCTAAATTGCTAATACTGCACAAAAGTTCTCATTATGTTATTATTGGAGCGCCCATCCAATAATGCCAAATGGTATTGGACACTATGACATGTTCTCAATAATCAACAGAGTAATATTTTCCCATTCAATGGTGTTACAGGACTTACAATAAAGTGCTAAATCTAAACCATATAAGGCAACCAGCAAAACACCTGCACAGGCTAAGTTACAGCAAAACACCTGCACAGGCTAAGTTACAGCAAAACACCTGCACAGGCTAAGTTACAGCAAAACACCTGCACAGGCTAAGTTACAGCAAAATACCTGCACAGGCTAAGTTACAGCAAAACACCTGCACAGGCTAAGTTACAGCAAAACTGTAAGACAGATATCTGCACAGCCACAAAGCACCCGGCAGTGGCTTGCAGAATGCAACCAAGGTCACCCTAAATCAGCCAAGAAATTCTCAATCAACTCCTCGGGGAACACATGTATTTTAGAATTCAGGCACCACCTCTGTCTATGGACCTCACCTCAAAGCGAGGTTGACCATGGATAATATGAAGACTAAGTGTGATCTGTATTACAGAAGCAAATGTGACTGAAGCGAGAAAGCCCTAGCTTTCAGAATTGAAGTATGTAATAAAAGAAGCCACAGAACAGGACAAGATTGAAGATAGAGGGTTAAGATCAGATACATGGAAGAAAGAGCAGGGTAAAGATAAGAATACGCTAATCAAGAGCTATGTAGAACTAACACCCCCAGGCCCCATGAAACATTTTAACAACTACGTTTGTGCATCTAAGTATGGATGTACAAAATGCAGTACATATGCTCTTCCTTGTATCCTCCTTAAGTTACCACTCTTCAAGTAGCTAAGGCCTTGTGCCAGTCAAACACCTATATCAATATGCATGGTCAAGACTCAAATTTATTAAAAATCCAAAGTTCAAGTTCCTTGTGATTTAGCTAGAGGCAACAGAGGTTCACCTGCAACAAGGTTGGCAATAATGGGTTGATCTAACTCCACAATTTTCCAGAAAATACTAATCAGCTTTTGCTACTTCATCAGATACACCGTCTAAAGGTGCTAAGAGCTGGATAAAACGACGGCGATACTCCAGGACTGTTCCGCTTTGGCGGAGGCCCAACCACTCTTGGTGTAGGGAACCAATTTTTACTTCTCTTCCTCGTTGATCCTGAAAACAAGGATTGCTCCAAGATTTAGGAGGCTTGAGTGCCATTATCGCCGCCATCATTTCCTCCTGTAAATTCCTCACAGAGCTACGTAGCTCTTCCATCCTCTCTTCTAATGCCTCCATTCTTTGCTGATTTGAGGAACAATCCATCTGACCTTAGTTTATATTTATTGGAATCGCACGATCAAGAGCTATGTATGTAACCCTTTTTCCAACAAAAATCACAACTGAAGCTGCTGCTGCCTGCTGGTGTCTGGTGTCGCCAATGAAGAAAAAAATGGCAGGATACCAATCCTTCTTTTCTAAGGATTTCCACGTAAAAACTTGCTTTGTGTCCTTTACTCTATTTCGCGCTTTCATTTACGCAATTTATTTCATACAGCAAGTTAATTGTCAACCCCCTCTCCAAGCAAATTAGCGCTAGTTTAAAATTTCCCTAAAACAATACTATGCTTAATATTCTAAATTATGTAGGGGTGAACTTAGTCACATCAATACATCATCATTATTCTTGTTTTGAATCATTTAGGAAGAAAGCTTTGTGCACTTACACAAGATGTCCTTGTTTTATATTTCTATGAAGGGGTATCCTTGTTGTATTTGTCTTCCTATAACTTGAGTAGTTTAATTAATATTTGTTCTTAAAGTAAGACTTTATAGAATGGTCACTAACAAATGAGTACTGGTTAGCAATTGCTATCGTATAATCAAGATAACAATATTACTCGAATTTAAATGAGTTCTTTAAGATAATCAAAATGGAATAGATTACGATTTTAGTCCTGGAAGCTTTGGTTTGGTGTTTGATCCTCCCCCTAATCAAACACGAGTATCTCGATATTACTATGATTTGAGATTGAATCATCTTTTGATTATTACCCTTTGTGAACGTCTAAATAGCCACACAAAAAGATTTATGAGAGAAAATGGAGCGGCCATCACTTTCTCCGCTCAATTATATGATTTACATCATGTTTCCGTATCACAATAACTTACAAATAAATATAGGCAAAAACTCTTGAACATAATGAATCTGTTGACCATACTGATAAAATTAAATTTTAAATGCAGAGAAATATTACATGCATGTTCACAATCTCTATTACGATGCATTCTAATAAGGTTCCTCGCAATAATCAAACGTTACATTTATTTCCGAAGTCTATCCATTGTTGATGTGTTTTTAGTAATGGTTCTTTTATGTTATAATGGGTCCCCGTAAAATAGTATATGCTCATTGTTGTTACTATAGGTGTTAATCGAGCGAGTCAAGCAGAGCGTTGCTCGACTAGTGCTCGCTAAGTTTCTAGTTGAGTTGCTTACGAGCAGCTTGTATAAAGTTTAGGTTTACCTTGAATTCTAGACATTTAATTATTATATCTTCTTTTCTTTACAAATTTTTTTTTTCCTTTTATACTAGATCAAATTATTTTTATTGAGTGTTAATGTATTTCTTTATTTCAAAGAGAAATTAATTGAAAACAATTGAGTTGTGTGCAAGGTCATCGAGTTTCGAGCTCGAGCTAACTTGAGTCGAGCTTTGACCGAGTCGAGTTTGAGCTGCTCGCGAGCTGCTCAACTCGATTAGCACCCCTAGTTGTTACCATGGCATTGTGGATCATTTTGTTTCAACTGGAAGTGAGATGATTGTCTACGATGGTTCGCCAAACTTTGTGATCTGTTATATTTTCTTCGCATTGAGTTCGTCCAAAGAGGGGGCTTGTTAGGCTGTTCTTCTCTTCGATGTAGTACATTGGAAATTCTTAACACAAACGTAGTTGATAGTTGATACTGAGCCAGTGTCTTCCTCTGCTCATGGAAATTCCTTACTAGAACTATAAGCTTAGATAGAATTCATGGACAACCCACAGTTCTATATAACTCTTGTTGGAGGATTAGAACATGCTACAAATAATTCTTCCTCCGTCATGATTCAATTATCACATTATCACTTCAAATTACATTATCAGAGTGACAACCTTCCCAATAGAGCTATTAGAATTTAAACTACTTTCGGCATAAAAATATCTCAAGCTAATACGATTATGTTGTCAATCCATGGTGCAAAACACTGTCTACGATCTCTTCATCACAAGGGGGCACCTGAGATTCTATGTATATAGGAGTAGTAAGTACTGCAATACCATGTAAACAAAAAATTTCTGGATACGGACAGATAATCAAGGATCAACATAACACTGCGTAGTTCACTCATGGTTTGTGTTACGTCACAAGATCAGGCAGTGACAGACAACCATCCGATGATAAGCTAACAAATAACAACACAACCACTAATACCAAGACTGAGATCAATTACAACTGCAGTCTATAGGTGTTTATAAAGAGATCATCATTCAGCAGCCCTTGTTGCTGACAGACCGCTTTCCGTTTTAGGGTGCACTCTCTTCACCTTAACCAAATAAGTTCAGGGCAGATCAAGTTCAATTAGGACTGATGAGGTCCAATCAAGTGTAATAAGGTAGATGAAGAGAATGCAACCTTTGTCAGAATTGAGAGCAAACAATGAGCAAAACCAGTGTACAACTGCAAGCAACCAGTAAGTCGAGCATAGATAGCATATCAGAAAAAAGGAACAACTTTGGGATAACTTTGATTTTATTGCATTATCTCTGGAAGAAGTTAAACATACATGTATACCAAATCAATCAAGGAAAAACTATACTTCAGTTATCAAATACCCCCCAAGAAAAGGTTTGCCGCATAACTTATACCTTAGATAATAATATATATGTTACCAATTTGCAGCAGCAGTCTTCCCTAATGCATGTCATCCTCTATATGCACAGAACACTTAGCGACAAACCAGGAAAATGAACCTCACAAATACTGTATATGCAAATGTTAAGACATTCCACGGCATTCTACTTCATGAGTCACCAGATCCTCTCCCGAGATGTTCTATTAGAACCTCAATCTTCTGCACCTTCTTTACTGTTGGGCTGGCAAGATGGGTATCAACCAAAAATATTAGCAGAAACATCCTCATTGGCTATTGACTGAGAAGAAGGTTAAGAGGTTAACCAACCACTAAACCAGCCGCATTCTCACAATCAACAAGGTTTGCTTTTGGGGTTGCAGTAGCCATTTCCAAAATAGGCTGAGCTTCCTCATTCGCTGCTTCCATACTAAAAGACCGGCAGCTAAAATAGAAGACTGCAGTCATCATAGCATCAATGAGCACCACGAAGGAATACATGATCACCAAAAGTGGCCCTTCCCATAGTCTAGAGGAACCATCTCCATAGCTCAAAGTTTTCACTCTATGCTCAAACAATCCTTGCACAAAGGCCATTCCTATCGTCGATCCCAAATACATAAGAAGACCCACTTGAGTCTGACCCCTAATCAAAACACTAGACCTCAATAAAGCCTGAGGGCCAGAGGCATCCTCCAAAACCGAGATAACAACTGCCACATTGCAAACAATTATCGCATTTGCAAACACTATTGAGAAAACAAGCCCGACAACAATTCCTGGATAGACAACTAAATCCGGGATGAACCCGAATATCAAAAACACATTGCAAATAGCAACAAGAAGAACAAGGAACAAAGTAACAACCCCAACAATCACCATACAAGCCCAAACATAAGTCACGACAACCCGCCTCCATAACTTCCCAACTATCACACAGAACTTCGAAGCATCGAATTGTTTCTTAGTGTAAGTACAATCAACAGAGTAAACAACAGCCGCTTTCGACAAAAGCGACAATGTCACATACAAAGGGAAACAAACAGCAGTAGAAATAGCCATCTCAGAAAACCTTTGACAAGATTGCTTAACAACAGGACTGAGAGGTAACCCACTAGTTCTAGCAATCAATAACAACCTTATAGTTAATCTCCTCACAATTGTATGATCAACTAACAAATTTGACAATTGAACAGCAGACACAGGACAAATAAGTAAAGCTGCAATTGCCATAAATCCTGCACAATTATACCTCAGAATTCTCACAGTTTCTCTCAAAATCTCCAACGCGTTCATCGAACGAAATTCATATTCCTTACTCAAATCAATCAAATTTTCCATCTGGGTATCTCTAGATCCTTCGATTGACAATCTATCTAAGCTAATTTTACCATCACACTCTTCCATTTCTCTTTAATAAATGTAGGAATAAAATTAAACCCAGGTACAGTAATTGTATTAAAAATAAAAAAACGGATCTTTACTTAGAAATGATTTGTTGAGAAAAATAAGGCATTTTATAGATCTGGGAAATGCGGAAAAACCCAGTATAAAGTAAAAAAAAAAAAAGGTAGTACCTTTGATTAAGAGAAGTGATGAAATGAGAGAGAACGATTAACACGAGGTAAGGGAGAGATTACATGAAGAAGGGTGTGTGATTGTTGAGGTGTGCAGACGAGTGTAGTGAGAGAAAAGAGGTGAATTAGGAGCTGATGAATAAGGGATTTGTTCAAAACGTGAGTGAAGAAAGAAAGGAAGTGAGGAAGGAATTTGGTTGTAAAAGTTGCAGGAAACGGAGAAGAACCGAGCACGTGTTTTGTGTTAAATGTAAAATTAAGTGTTTGCCGTTTTCAGTGACAATGAGGGTGCCCGGTGCCAAGAGCAATGATAAAGTGCTAATAGTTAAGGACCAATTTGCAAAAACAAAATTGTTGGAGGGTATATCAATAAATGTGTCAGCATAGGCAATTGAAGTACGTTTTTTACATTGATAAGAAAAAGGTATTTTTATCTATTCATCAGAAAAAGTGAACTTTCTTTTTTTTTTACTTTTAGAACCCTTGTTTGTGTATTTAAAACACTTGTTATTTATAAACCAACCCGTGTTTATGTGTTTAAGACACTTGTTATTTTTACATCAACCCATGTTTTTGTTGTAATCTTACTTTTTGTTAAAAAGTACAACTGTCATCTCTAAAAATAGTAAAAGGTGCATCGATAAGCGTGTATTTTTCAGTTTTTTTTCCATTAGAAAAGTATAACTTATTAGAACCCTTGTTTGTGCGTTTAAGACACTTGTTTATTATAAACGAACCATTATTTGTTTGTTTGAGACACCTGTTATTTATAAATCAACCTATGTTTATGTGTATGAAATCATATTTATTGTCAAAAAGTACATCTGTAATCTCTGAAAAAACAAAAGTAAATAATGAGTTTTCTGTTAAACCCTCCTACAATTTTGTTTTTTTGCAGATTGGTCTGTTAGTGGCCTTTTGGAAAGGCCACTAACCGTTAGTGCTTTATCATGGCTCCCTATATGGAAGCAATATATGAAAGCAAAATACTATAAAATCAGTACATATCCGAGACTTCCGAAGAGATGCCTCGTATTACATAGTATAATGATTTCTTTCCAACTAATGAAGTGGAAAAGCCGAGGTCATTCTCTTACTAAGTACTAACAACGGGTGCAAAATGGCAATAAGATGAGACAGCTCATGAGTTACTCGAGACTGATTTAATATAAACTCGGTAATTAAAAACATGAATTGAGTGAGCTGGAATCGGACTCGAGCTCAACTCAGATGTAAGCAAGTTGAGTTCAATTATTCAATGCTTGACTCGAAAAATCGTAACTTGTGAAAAACTTGGAAAAACAATTATAAATTACTACCAAAAGTAAAATGCTTAAATCCGACGTAATTTCTACCATATGGGGCACTAATAAGACAAGACAACTTGCAAGCTACTCGAGATCGTCTCTATCAAAACTCAACCCAAGGGAGCTCGCTCGGTTAATATCGACTCAAGTGAGCTCAACTCAACTCGAGATCGACTCGAGTAGTTAGCGAGTCAATTAAGTTCAGCAAACATAAATTTGAACTCCACTCACATTATTGACACCTCTAATATTGATACTGCAACTTTTAAGGTAAATATGTTGATATATGGTCTCTCGCTTTGACCCGCCAAGAATTTATCTATTATATAGCATATTCAGATGCTGATGTGATTGGGCATGTTGCCCATGCAATTGTTAGTCTACCATTGGTTGCGTTATTCTTTTGGGTAACAATGTTATTTCTTGGCGCTCAAAGAAGCAACCCACGGTTTCTAAATCACCCACTAATGCAGAGTACCGTGTCATCGCCTACACAGTATTAGATACACTTCATGTTCGTTCTCTTATTGTTGAATTGAAACTTCTTATTTGATAGCCTGTTATGTTCATTTTTCTATGATGATGTTTTTGCTTCTTACCTTGTTTTTCATCAGGTCCAACATGATCAAAGTTCACATATCAAGATTGATTGTCATTGTGTTCGAGAACGAGTTGAAGGATTTTGTCCTCGATCAAGTGTAACAAACTAAATGTATATGGACAAATTATGAAGATAATATATTCAATAATATTAGGTGACCGCAACGTTTTCTTTAGAAATAATTGCGGTTGGTCGCCATTTAGTATATTTAGGCCAACTACTAATATGTATTGGGTCCTATGAGGTCACACAATGTGACAACCCTTGGATATTACCCAAAACCATTTCACAAATGGGTTGGGCGGTTTTATGGGATGGAAGAGTTGTAACTCATGAGTTTATTATGCTCATAATGTATGACATTATGAGGCAAAATAAAGCCTCATGAAAGCACCTCTTTGTAACCACCTTATATATTGATATGGGGTTACAAAGGAGGAGGTTCATTACATTATTCTTTGTGAAGAAAATCTGATTTTCTTTGCTCCTCTCTTTCTCCTCATTTTCGGCTATCACACCTCAAAAGCAAGAGAATTATTCTCTCTTCCGTACTAGCATACGTGGTGATCTAAGGGTTGTTCGTGGACCAACACTAGAGGAACGGCGGTTGACGTTCTAAGGGATCTCCACAAGAAGGCTCGTGGTGGAAGTGGAATTCACGCATCAAGAGGTATATTCTACACTCTTAATTGATTCAGGTTGATTTATGCAAAGATCTTGGTGTTAGATGTTTGAGTATGTGATACTCGTTTTCCGCATTAAGCATCTAAAATCCTACAGTGGTATCAGTTAGCCTATTGCATAGATTAATATGATCATGTTGATGCATGTTTTCCTTTATTTTAATTCATTTAGGGGAGGGTATTAGCATGAGGATATTGTTTGCATGATTAAAATTGGATTTTAATCTAGTGGGAGTATAAAAGTTGTTTATACATTTTTTGATACATATATATATATATACATATATAATTGTTATATTATTTCATGTTTTAGTTAAGTTGTTAATTAGAATATGATGTACATATATATATATATATATATATATATATATATATATATATATATATATGTATGATTCATGATTTGCATGCTTTGAAGTTTTTATGCTTAATTTGATTATGTATAATTTCATGGCATGAATTCTTGAATTTGGAGCCTAGAATGATTTATTTATGCGTAAACATGTTTAGTGTATAAAGAAAATCATACGCATTTCGATTAAAATTGCCTGAATTGAAATCGGAAAAGCGGAAGCAGTGAGCTTCTCGCGAATCGCGACGAGCATCGCGACCCTGGTCGCGAGTCGCGACCTAGCTCGCGGGTCGCGAGCAGTGTTCTGCCTCTTCGGCTCGTCTCTCCTTCAACGGATAAAAACTTTAAGATCCGTTTATCCCTTAATGCATATTAATAAGTTATTATGCATGGTATCCTATGTTAATACTTAAATGAATTAAAATTATGATGGGAGTTTCATTTTGTGACATTTAATTTTATGTTAGGATGTTAGTTTTAATAAGTTGATTAATTCTTGCATGCTAGTGTTTGTGATTAAATGTCATGCAATGCTTTTATGTTTTAATATGATTAAAATATATGTGGTACCTTAGAGTGCTTGTGTATTTTTCTTTAAATTTAATAGTTGTTTAAATTTGTTAGATTAATATTATAATGCCCTTGGGAGATAAATTCTAATATGATTAAATTTATTGAGAGGTACTAACCATTTAATTTAATATGAGATTAAATTTGGTTGATGTTATTATGTTTTAAAGTTGTTGAAGCATAATAATTTATTTTAATAGTTGATTAAAATGCATGTTCTATATATATGATATTATGATTGCATGCGGTGACTAGTATGGCCCAAACTTGGATAGAAAATACGATCCGCGTATCGTTAATGTTTTTTTTGTAATCTAAATACGATCGTGTATCGTTGGTATTTTTGTAATTTTAGTTTAAAATTCCAAAAATGATTATTCAAGTTGTCATAAGAAGAATGGTGATTCAATCTTATTCCATGAAGCACAAGGATGGAGATCCAAGGTGATTCAAGAATGGAGACCTTAAAGAGTAGTCTTTAGAGTTAGGGGCCATACTAGGATCACATTTCATTTTATGCATTTAAATATTGCTTTTGAATGCTTTCTAAGTTTTATTATGCATGTGATTTATTTTTGCAATGAGTTCACTAGTAATTAAATCACATAATAATTTACTTAGGTCCCTAAAGCTAATATTGGGTAATTGCTTTTCCAAATAAACATCTACTAAAATCTTGACCGTTAGTAATAGGTTCTGCCAAAGCAGAGTGTTACTTCCAATCTTGGGCTAAGTAGAGTAAATTTCCGAAATTTGCATGTTTAGTTTGGTTTGGCCCAACAAAATCATCAAAACGGTTTTGGATTTTGAAGCAAAGGGTTGGGTTTTTGTGTTTGGATGACAAGTTCTGTCTAGGATTAGGAAGGCTTTCCCCAACGTTGTGGGTAACTTCCTTACCTGGGAACTTTCATCACCTTAGCAATCACCCATCAACTAAGAATTACACTTGTTGTAATTAGTAAAAGAGTTTACTTACCTTTTAAAATTTGGTTTTAAGTTGAGGCCAAAGTCCACTTATAAATCACGTTTGATAGGGTCTTAGAATCACTTGATTCAAAGGACATTTTTTAAAATTGGTCAAGTGCATAGCTTTTATTTTAAAGTGTTTAAAATTTGTTAAAAGCTATTGATGGTAAACGTACTTATTACTTTTGCATCTTCTATGTAGATATCATGTCTGGTAACAACAATAATTCACCTTTTAACTTACGTTCAATCCTGGAAAAGGATAAGTTGAACGGGAACAACTTCCTTGATTGGGAAAGGAATCTGAGAATTGTTCTTAGATCCGAAGGTCGAGAGGATGTTCTTGAAACCCCGATCCCGGTTTTAACGACCACCTCTACTGAAGCCGAAAAGGCGGCCCATAAGGCCATTGCAGAAAGGTCGGTAATTGTTACCTGCCTTATGCTCGCGGCTATGGAACCAAGCCTTCAAAAGAGGTTTGCAAGCTTGGATGCTGCGGTATTATCCGACGGTGAAAACCATGTTTCAAAGAACAAGCTCGGATAGAGAGGTATGAAACTCACAAGGCTATTCTTGAGTGTGCGTTAGTCGAAGGCAAGCCGGTCGCCACTCATGTCTTTGAAATGATTGGTTATTTCGAGACAATGGAGAGGTTGGGCTTTCCTTATAGCCAAGAGTTGGCTACGACATCATACTACACTCCCTTCATGAAGGCTTCAACCATTTTAGGTTGAACTTCAATATGAATGGGGTGTCGAAAACCCTCTTTGAGTTACATGGGATGCTCATGACTGCCGAGCAAAACATCTCTGTTGCACCTAAGAAGGAAGTTCTTATGGTTCAAAAGGGGAAGGGTTTTAAGAAGGAATGGGCCGGCAAGAAAAAGCAAGACAAGGGCAAGTAAGTTGCCGCTAAGATCTGGCGATAAGCCACGTGCAAAGGCAAAGCCAAAGGTGGCCGCAAATGCCAAGTGCTTCCATTGTGGTCAAATTGGCCATTGGAGGCGTAATCGCCCAAAGTATCGAATGATAAGAAGTCCGGGGCTTCTTCTTCGGTATCTATGTCATTGACATTAATTTAGCAACATCTACTTCTTGGGTATTTGATACTAGGTTGTGTTTCTCACATTACTTCGAATGTGCGGGGACTAAGAAGGAGTAGAACCTTGGCTAAAGGGGAGGTAGAAGCTGCGCGTTGGAAATGGTGCAAGGGTTGCGGCCGTTGCGGTTGGGACTTATAGTCTACCTTTGCCTTCCGGTTTTATATTAGAGCTTAATAAGCTGTTATTATGTTCCCGCTATTACCAAAAACATTATTTCTATTCCTGTTTTGGATAATGAAGGGTTTTCATTTACAATTGAGAAAGGTTGTTTCTCTGTTTATTTGAATTCAATGTTTTATGCCATTGCTAAAAGGTCTAATGGTCTATATTTCCTAGACTTAGACAAAGATGTCCTTAACATAGACAAAGAAAAACATAGATCAAGCGATACTAATCCTACTTATTTATGGCATTGTCGTTTAGGACATATAAACGCGAAACGCATTCGAAGTTACATAAAGATGGACTTCTAACATCCTTTGACTTTGAGCCATTTGATGTATGTGAATCATGTTTAATGGGTAAAATGACGAAGTCACCTTTTACTGGAAAGGGTGAAAGGGCCAGTGATCTATTGGGTCTAATACATACTGATGTGTGTGGACCAATGAGCACAAAAGCTAGGGGAGGGTTTGGATACTTCATTACTTTTACGGACGATTTAAGTAGATATGGATATGTCTATTTAATGAAGCATAAGTCGGAATCATTTGAAAAGTTCAAAGAATTCCAGAATGAAGTCCAAAACCAGCTTGGCAAAACAATTAAAGCACTACGATCCGATCGTGGTGGTGAATATTTGAGCCAAGAGTTTAGTGATCACTTGAAGAGTTGTGGAATTCTTTCACAACTCACTCCGCCTGGAACACCTCAGTTGAATGGTGTATCCGAAAGGAGGAACCGCACTTTACTTGATATGGTTCGGTCTATGATGAGTTTTGCTGATCTTCCTATCTCCTTTTGGGGATATGCTCTCGAAACTGCTACTTTCACACTTAATCGAACTCCATCAAAGGCAGTAGAAAAGACTCCATATGAGATGTGGAGTGGAAAAGTTCCAAGTTTATCTTTTCTACGTATTTGGGGTTGTGAGGTTTATGTAAAACATTTACTTTCAGATAAACTCGCCCCTAAATCAGATAAGTGTTTCTTTGTGGGTTATCCCAAAGAGACCAAGGGCTATTACTTCTACCATCGGACTGAGGGCAAAGTGTTTGTTGCTCGTCGTGGTGTCTTTTTGGAAAAAGATTTTATTTCCAAAAAGGCAAGTGGGAGTAATATATTTCTCGAAGAGGTTCGAGAAAAGCAACAAATGGACATAGTTCAACCTATGTTAGAGTCAGAAGCACAAGTGCCAGTTGTGGAAAATGTACGTAGTTCCTCCTTTGGTAGAATCTTCTCCCATAACTGACCAAGTGTTGGAGGACGTGCATCATGTACACGAACCTCCTACTGTCCCACTCGAATCTAATTCGTGCGAAAATTCTCAAGTTGTTGAGAAGAAAATTTCTCCTGTTGCAGCCCCTTGTAGGAGTAGTAGATCAAGAATACCAAACAAAAAGTTTGTTGATTTCTTGTTAACCGAAAGTTCTGAGATAATGATCTTAGAATTTGAGGAACCTACTACCTACAAGCAAGCTTTGATGAGTGAAGACTCCGAAAAATGGCTTGAAGCCATGAGGTCCGAAATGGCATCTATGTCTGAAAATCAAGTATGGGACTTGATGGATTTGCCCGATGGGGTTACACCTATTGGTTGCAAATGGGTTTTCAAAGTGAAAACAGACAAGGATGGTAACATTCAGGTTTACAAAGCAAGATTGGTTGCAAAAGGGTTCAAGCAAGTTCATGGTATAGACTATGACGAAACCTTTTCACCAGTAGCAATGCTTAAATCCATTCGGATACTCCTAGCGATTCTTTGCCTTCTATGATTATGAGATTTGGCAAATGGATGTCAAAACCGCTTTCTTAAATGGGTTCTTGAAAGAGGATGTGTATATGACACAACCGGAAGGTTTTGTGGATCCGAATATCCTAGGAGGGTATGTAAGCTTCAAAAGTCCATTTATGGATTGAAGCGAAGCATCTCGGAGTTGGAATCTTCGTTTTGATGAGGCAATCAAACTGTTTGGTTTTCTCAAAAACGGAGAAGAGTCTTGTGTTTACAAGAAGGAAAGTGGGAGTAACATAGTCTTCTTGGTCTTATATGTAGATGACATACTTCTCATAGGAAACGACATTCCCATGCTTGAGTCAGTCAAGGAATGGTTGAAGAGTTGTTTTTCTATGAAAGACCTTGGAAACGCTGAGTACATTTTGGGGATCAAGATCTATAGGGATAGGTCTAAGAGGATGATTGGACTTAGCCAAAGAACTTATATAGATAAGATCGTTACTAAGTTCAATATGGAAAACTCTAAAAGAGGTTTTCTACCCATGCAACATGGTGTTTCGCTTAGCAAGACTCAGTGTCCTTCTGGACCTGATGAGATTAAGCGAATGAATAATGTTCCTTATGCGTCAGCTATAGGGTCCATTATGTACTCCATGATTTGTACTCGCCCAGATGTTTCATATGCCTTGAGCATGTGTAGCAGATTCCAATCAAATCCAGGTGACGCACACTGGAGTGCAGCTAAGAATATCCTAAAGTACTTACGAAGGACTAAGGATAATTTCTTAGTGTATGGAGGTGAAAGTGAATTAATTGTTGAGGGTTACACAGATGCGAGCTTCCAAACTGACAAAGATGATTTCCGATCCCAATCTGGTTTCATCTTTTGTCTAAATGGAGGGGCAAAGTGAGTCGGAAAAGTTCAAAGCAAAGTACTGTCGGCGATTCTACAACGAAAGCCGAGTACATTCTTTGCAGCAGATGCAAGAAAGGAAGCCGTTTGGATGAAGAAGTTCATTCTGGAGCTAGGAGTAGTGCCTAGTGTTGGAGATGGTATTGTTTTACATTGTGATAACAATGGTGCCATAGCTTCGACCTAAGGAACCAAGATCACATCAAAGGTGTAAACATGTACTTAGGAAGTTTCATCTCATTCGAGAAATCGTTGAGAGAAAAGATGTAATAGTTAGCAAAGTTCATACGGATAGCAATGTCGCCGATCCTTTGACTAAACCATTGCCTCAGCCTAAGCATGAGAGTCATACTAGGGCTATAGGACTTAAGCATGTAGGAGAGTGGCTTTGATTGTGTACTATTTACTTTTAATTAGTTCACAGTTATAGTTACTCCTGTGATATGTTTGGTTATGTTTATCAATAAAAGGTTATGTTCTTATTTAATCGTGGTTTAGTATTAAATAAAACGTTCAAAGTATTTTATAACGTTTGATAGGATTGTCAAATATGTGATTTGACGAATGAAACCCTATCCAGTGAACAGGAGTTATAATTTACCTTTGTCCCTAGTTCGGATCATTAAAATTGAACGTAAATGATTCTGTTTCATGGACTAGATTGCAAGTTGATTGATAGCGCAGTTTCATGGGCTATAGGGACATAGAGATGTCTAGTCATGTGCATAGGCGTGTATAGTTGATACACGTTGGGCAGACCTAGTGGGAGTTCTCTAAAAGGTTTATGAGAATCTCATTAATATATTTAGTGGATTCCTTAGACATGAGTTTGACACTATTCTTACTTAAGGATTAGTATGTTTTTGACACTGCAAAACGTCGTGCCGTAAAAGGAGTCTATAAAAGCAGTGTTCGGAACTACTATGAATTGAGTGGGAGTTTTTGGTTATACAAGACTGGATAAAGTCCTCCTAAGAGTTAGGATTGGTGTCTTGGCCTCTTGAAGAGCGAGAACTGAAAATGCATGGCCATGCTCAAATGGATTAAGGAGTTAATCATTTGTTTCGACGATTCGAACTCGGATTTCAAGAAACAACTTGAATATTGGTATGGTTTACATACGATGTTACCATGTCATCAAGTTAGACATTAAGCGACTTAAGGAATTTGAAGGTTACACACTTGTTCTTAGACAAGTGGGAGATTGAAGGATTTTGTCCTCGATCAAGTGTAACAAACTAAATGTATATGGACAAATTATGAAGATAATATATTCAATAATATTAGGTGACCGCAACGTTTTGCTAGAAGCTAATTGCGGTTGGTTGGGCTAGTATATTTAGGCCAACTACTAATATGTATTGGGTCCTATGAGGTCACACAATGTGACAACCCTTGGATATTACCCAAAATCATTTCACAAATGGGTTGGGCGGTTTTATGGGATGGAAGAGTTGTAACTCATGAGTTTATTATGCTCATAATGTATGACATTATGAGGCAAAATAAAGCCTCATGAAAGCACCTCTTTGTAACCACCTTATATATTGATATGGGGTTACAAAGGAGGAGGTTCATTACATTATTCTTTGTGAAGAAAATCTGATTTTCTTTGCTCCTCTCTTTCTCCTCATTTTCGGCTATCACACCTCAAAAGCAAGAGAATTATTCTCTCTTCCGTACTAGCATACGTGGTGATCTAAGGGTTGTTCGTGGACCAACACTAGAGGAACGGCGGTTGACGTTCTAAGGGATCTCCACAAGAAGGCTCGTGGTGGAAGTGGAATTCACGCATCAAGAGGTATATTCTACACTCTTAATTGATTCAGGTTGATTTATGCAAAGATATTGGTGTTAGATGTTTGAGTATGTGATACTCGTTTTCCGCATTAAGCATCTAAAATCCTACACGAGTTGCTATGATTTAGTCGTGTGCGATGCATCTACCCAACCTTTTGCGAGCATTTTTACTGAAATTCAGTCTAGTCAACCTTTTGATTTTTTAAAGTCCAATATACATGTGGTTTCCTTTGCACATATTGACGGGGTATATTAGTGAAATCCTCAAGATATATATGTAAATATGATGTAGCCTTATTTTCATTATAAACTAGTTTTAGGCCCGGGCTATGCCCCAGGTGGCTCTGTTCTGTTCAACTTATTTTCATTTATTAGTATTTTACTTTGAAATTATAATACCAAACATTACTTGGTTTAGTGGTTAAGACTTTAGTATACAAGCTTGAAGTCATGAGATCAAATCTTATACCATGTATTTTCTAATTTTTTATTGTATGTGGAGTACATGAAGTAAACAATCTAATGGATAGCACAATTCCTTATTTAGGAACACCTTTTAATATATTAGTATAGATATAATGAATTTTTTGTCAGGAGGGGCCTTTTAAAACATTTTGGTTGTGAGCAGAGACCCAAAAAAAAATTAATTGTGAACAGGGACCCAATTACACACTTTGTTTGTTGTTTAGGACCCATGGTCATATTTCGGCAATAAAGTCAATTTTCCGGCGGTTGACTTCATCTAATCACCTTTTCCCCTCCTCAATCTCATGCGTGAGATACACCCTTTAACGTTCATTATTTCCCCCCTCAAATCCCCCCCCTCTTCAATTTCCTTCGAAAAGAAAATGGTGGCTCCATGGGAAACTCTGCCATCCTCGGACGCAATTTGAGTAATGATGTGAATGTGACTATTAAATTCGTTTTTTTTCCGGAAGGAAAGTGAAGAGAGCGAGGGGATTTGACGGAGAGGGAGAAGATGATGAAATTTGTGGTTGGGAAGAAGAATTGAGTTGCCATGGCAGAAAGAGGAGAGAGAAAGGGGTGAGGGGAGGGGTTTTTATCTCACCCGTGAGATTAAGGAGGGGAAGAGGTGATTAAATGAACTAAACCGCCGGAAAGTTGACTTTATTGCCGGAATATGGCCAATGGGTCCTAAACTACAAACAAAGTGTGTTATTGGGTCTCTGTTCACAATTAAATTTTTTTTTAGGCCCCTGCTCACAACCAAAATGTTTTAAAAGGTCCCTCTTGACAAAAAATCCAGATATAAATGCTAAGACTTGATTTAAGTGTTTGCTATCATTATCAGTGCACAAATACTTCATATTTAGAGACATATTAATGCTTACGCAAGTAAAAGTCATGCCTACATGTCCAATAAACTTCTTGTGAATGCTCCTCTGTATTCCCGTATGATTGTATACATAAATAGTGTTTGTGTTGATTTTTCCACAAATCTATATAATGGTTAGAGCAGGATAAAATAAAAATGTGATGAAATTATATCAAAATGGATGTCTATTTGTAGAGAATAAAGATATATGAATATTGGTATTTTTTTTAAATATATTTTTTGAGATATACAAGTTTCAAAATTGCAAAAGTAATATTTTTTTGGACAAATAATATCATGACATGTGGCTTTCTCCAAACCCTTAGTAACTATGTAAAAGGACCCAAATACCCTGTGTTAGATGTTTTCCCATGTCTAATGGTTAGACATTTATCATTGCTCCAAATTTAGAGAGTCTTTCTTCTTAATTATTGGCTCGTTTTCTCTAACAAAAGAGAGTTGAAATCTTTGCCTTTTAATTCAGATTTATACCATATCATGTGCCACGCATTTGGCGAACTTATCACCTGCCATGTGTCACATCACCTATGATGTTAGGTAAAAAAACTTAATTAACTTTAAATAAAATACAAACCTTAATTAAATATACCAGGATCTTCTTGTTATGTATGGACTCTTTGTACTTCGAAGTTCAATTTCTTATACTTCTTCCGTTCCAAATTAAACGCAACAGTTTCCATTTTGGGAAGTTTCAAATTAAATGCAACAATTCCAAACTTTCTATTTTTAGTAAGTTTTTTAGGTGTGAATTTACAAAAATACCCTTACTAAAAAATTAAACCATACTTAATTATACCTAATGAAAACTAATTAAACCCTTAACAAGAACTTATCATACTAATTAAATAAATACAAATCCAAATCATCTTCCTCTTTCTATCTCCTCAACTCTCACCCACCACCACTTCTCTTCATCATCATCATTTAACCCTTCATCATCACCCACCTTAAGATTCTCTCTCCTCAATCCCACCCACCTCAAGTTTCTCCTCTACCGTCACCATCACCCACCACCACCACCACCACCACCATCATCTTCATACCGCCACCATCCTCCTATCTCCGGCCTCCGCGATTTCGGGCACCACCACCACCATCACAACCATCTTCTCTCTCCTCACCACTCCCAGAAATCAACCCACCACTCCACAAATCCGATCCACCAGTCACGATTTCCACCAACACCCACAACAATCAGTCGCGATTTCCACCTTCGATCTTCTTTCGTTCTCTCTCCTCGATCCTCTCTCTTCTCGATCTGTTTATCTCCTGCAGATCTCTCTCTCTCTTCCGCTCGCCATCACATCTTCATCGCTGATCATACGGATCTTATTCATCGCTGATCATTGTGATAATAACTCTACGATGCGTCTTGAAGCCCTAAGAATGGCGTATGATGAAATTAAAAAGGGGGTTTAGAATTTCGGTGGTTAAGGTTGTAGTTTTGCCTTGTGGTGGTGTTTTTAGGGTTTTTTTTGATAGATTTCGGTGGTGTTAGTGGTGAAATTGGGGTTTGGTGGTGGATTTCGGTGGTGTTAGTGGTAAAATTGGTGGTGGATTTCGGTGGTGTTGGTAGTGTTTGATGGTGGTGGCGTTTCGGTGGTGTTGCAGGTGCCTTGGTGGTGGTGGTGGCAGTGTCTTGGTGGTGGTGGCAGTGCCTCGGTGGTGGTAGTCTCGGTGGTGGTGGTGCCTTGGTGGATTAGGTTGTGGCAGTAGGTGGTGGTGGCATTTGGTGGTGGTGGACTGGTGGGAGTTGGTGGTGCTTAATTAAACTAATCACATGCCCCTCCCTTTTTCTAATAACCCCTTAAGAAATTTCAACTAGGAGTCCGTGCCCTCTAAATTGTTGCGTTTAATTTGGAACGGAGGAAGTATTAAACTAATCTATTTTAATTCTTGTTATGCTGAGATTGATGAAAATAGCTGCATCAGCTGTTGTATTTTATGTCACCCCTCTTTAATTAAGTTATATTAAGGATTGAGTTTGATGAAAAACTAAGGGCCCAATCTAATGGAGTAAAGATAGTAATTTAGTAGTATGCATTGCCACCTACTAGGCTACTACATCTACTTATAATATAAATAATTTCTCCTTACCCTTAGTTCAATGTGTTTATTTGTATCTATTGAAATTTATAATCATCCGTGTACTTTGATTTCCCCAATATTTCTTCTCTCTTAAAATCTACTTCCGTTTCTTTTATTATCGAACATTTGTTCACATGCAATCTAATAGAGGGAACTTATTACGATCTACAACTTAATTGACAATCAATCTATATGGTGTACTGTAAGCCATCCTGCATTGTATGTGCAATTTTAATTTCACGGAAAATTGAATGATCTAATCAGTACTTTTCATAAAAGATTATATATTAACATTATCACCATTTATTATCAGCTGCCAGCGGACTATAAGTTTCCGTAGACTTCAACTAGCTCGATTCTTGTATATAATACTGATTCCAATCAAATATAGCTACTTAATGCTTTAATAAATGTTCAGCTACTTAACTAGTATTTGGACCCGGGCGATGCCCTGGATCAGTTGCAATTATCAAATATTATTATATATAAATTTCGTAATTGATTTTAACTTTTCGTAAATTTCTATCTAGTGCGAAATTGGAAAATGGACGTTATGACATGATAAGTTGTTTAAAAATAATAAAACTTCTAAGGAATTAGGGATAAAAATAACAACTTCAATGGAATTGGGGTAAGAGAATGTTATTACCTAAATAAAAATGTTAGATCAAAAGGCTTATCTAGGTCAAAAAATGTTACTTATAATTATAAGACATTTATATGTTTACTTTGAAATATTAAACATTGAAATTGTCATGGATTGGTGATTAAACTCTTACATTTCATTCCAAAGGTCATTGATAATATTTTAAAATGAGATTGAGAATAGTGACACGTGGCAAATATACCAGAGAGTGCAATGTGGCACTATTCCATTGATAGGAACACCTTTTAATAAAGTACTACCTCTGTTTTTTTATCACTCTCACTTTCATGTGTACTTCTTTCAACTTAAATATCTTTCATTATATAGTAGTATAGATTATAACGATTGAATATTAATAAAGTACTAATTGGTACGAATCAAATAAGATCCCACATGACTATATTTTTTCTTATAAATTGAGAAAAATTGAGATGATTCTCTCTAAGTATAAATAGTATCAAGTTTCCAAGTTAGAAAGATAAAAAAAACAGAGGAAGTACTTCATCTAAAATTTTTGCAGCTTGAAGCAACATAAATTTAGCTAGATCAAAATAGAGTAAATAATTGTTATAGATAAATGATGTAATTAAATCATGGTTTAGTGCATCTTAAAAGCACAATTACGTGATGATTGTTGTGGTCTTTAATTATTTAAGCACACGTAATAATTTGTATTTTAAGCAGCTTTACTTACGAGATTAACTTGATTGTGCGATTATGTTTTAAGGAAATCATTTTGGGAACTATGACTCATTAAGTAGAATTATATTTTATTGGATTTTATTTGAATGAGATATTTGAGTTGAATATTTTAATTTAATTAAAATATAAGAAACAAAATCCATACTTTTCTTACTCCCTCAAGACTTCCTGTTGAATTCTAGAGAAATCCAGGTTCTTCTATTGTAACCTATTAAACTACCCAAGCTAAAATTTATGGCTATCATAAAATAAATAAAAAAAACCCTTTTGAGAGCAATTGGGAACCCCAAAAAGAAACCCCATATTCCATTTTCTTCTCTCCTTCACGCATTTCACTCTCTTCCTCTCTATGATTGATTTTCCCTCATTGCTTCGAGAAATCAATTGGTGGGTTGTGGGCAGTGGTGCCCAGTTGTTCCGTCGCCGATCTCTTTTGGTTGTCGGCGTTGTGTCGCCGGCATGTTGCGATCTGCCGCAGCTATTCCTGTTGTTGCTGCTCTCCTTTGTTCTTCCATCCCTCCTCTGTTTCGTGGCTGTTGCTACTAATGATGGTGTCGACCGCTCCGACGAGGTCATTGACGTTGCTTTGTTCTTCAACTCATTATCATCCCTTCCTTAGTTTTATTGCACTTAAAGGGTCATCCCAGAACTATTTGCAAAGGTCATAATTCATCTTGAATAGTTTTCTGAAGCAAAGTTTATGAGATGATCTTTGGTGGTTTAGATATTGCAATTACTCTCTCACCTTGGTTTAATTGATTTCTAAATGAATTTCAATCACATAGCAAAAGGGTCTCCAAATTGAGAGCCATTGTTTAGCACATAAAGTTTTGTTTACCTCGTTGACCTTTGTTCTAAGAAAGTAATTCACTTATGTTTGATTAAAATTTTATTGCTTGGAAGTCAATTAGTGTATGTTTCTGTATTCAGGTTTTGTTTTAAAGCTTTATTGGTAATGTTATGAGGGTTAATAAAAATGATCTTGAAATAAGTTATTATGAATCCATGGATTGATTCCATTTTATGGGTTGTTAGTATTTAGTGGAAGGGGGCATTTATAATAGGATAGTTTCTTTTGTTTAAGTACAATGAGAATTAGCTACTGATTCTTTCATGAATGTTGCAAATGAGGCGTGATATGAGAATTGATTTTTGGCATTCAAGCTATGTGGGTAAGCAAGGCATTAGACTATTGGAGATTAATTGTGAATGAAAGCGATATTTGGATATTGAGCTAAGGTACACATTGTCCCTCCACCTTATAACTAAACTTACTTGTGCAACTGAAAGTTGTATGAATTTCATGATTTTTCCCTAAAGGAGTTATAGTTCTGACTTGAACTTGTTATGGTTTTATAATTATAAAGTTCAGATTGTTTGGAAATGTGATTTTAAAATGCTAAGTTTTGTGATTTTCTGGAGTATATGATTTGATGCCAAGTGTTGGATTATATAGGCCCTGTTTGGTAAATTGGCTTTTTTATTGGCTTTTGGCTTTTCAATTTGGTCAAACAGCCAAAAAAAGTGTTTGGTTATTGGCTTTTTGGTTGGCTGAAAAGCTGGCTTTTAAGCCAAAATGAAAAAGCTGCCTGGAGCAGCTTTTTGGATTGGCTTTTGGCTTGTTGGCCCACAAACTCTCTAATAAACAGCCAACAACCACTGTTAATTTTGCCAAACACTTTTGCAAACAGCTGGCTTAAACAACCAACTTAAAAAGCCAATACATCAGCCAATGCTTCCAGCCAGTCAAACAAGCCAACTAAACCAGCCAAAAGCCAACAGCCAACAGCCAATTGCCAAACAACCACATAGAGTTCTGCATTGATTTCCTAATTGTGACTTGGGAAAGTTGGGAAAATATAAACCTTAGCTAATGTGGGAATTAGTGATATGATTTAATAATAAAATAAATATGGTGTTAAGATTAATATATATGAACATTGAGTTAAATGTTTGTGAAGTGTTGTTATGTGTTATAGAATTAAAATTAATATAGGCTATGAGTTTAAGTTAGATGATAAAATTTCAAACGGATAGCTGAAGCATAGTACATCTATTCATGACACAGAAAAATGAAATAAGATGTTTTGACTTACAATAATAATTGTAGATTATAAAGTATGGTATAATATAGTCATAGAAGTATGAGGTATTGTGGCAAGAAAGTCGGGAATAAAAATAACAATCTTATGATACTAAGGTTAAAGAAATGAGGTGAGAGTTCAATTATGGATGTAAGTTTATATAACTGGGATTACAAAGTTCAAACAAGTAATTGAGTCAGGAAAAAGGAATAATATTGGGAATATAAACAAGATTTCTGTGACATTAAACTTGAGGTAATAAAGTTTGTTTTCAGCTGTTATACTAGTTGAGTTACTAGAAGATCGGAAGTTTAAATATGACGGGTTCAATCATTAATTAAGATGTGGGATTAATAAGTAAGTCGTGTTGGAGGAAGCATCAACTATCATTATAAATACAAGTTAAAGCTTAAGAAGCTATATATTCTTGTGTATCTAAATTACATAAACGGATCCTAAGATGTTGTACGTCGTAAGCTTTGGGTATATATATATGATATGTACTTTGAAGATTATGGATATGCGCGACTTAGAATTTGATGCTACATTATAACTTCATGACGGTTATTGGAAAAGGATAATGTTTTACTGAGGTATGACAAGGATATTATAATTAGCGTGTAAGTATGAACATTGAGATTTGCTCAGGTTATGAGCTGTGTAGGTTGTTTGATAAGATTTAAGCGAAAGGTGTTTCACACATAGAATTTCGTAACAAAAGTATAAAGTGTATAAGACTTACACTCCAATTTGAGACTTTGATCGCTAAGCTATATTTTGGACTATATTTCTAAAGTCTGAAATTAAGTAATTTTTGTCAAATAGATTTTGTCAAAGCTTGATTTATGTTAAGTTGTCGGAAACTCTAAGTATATTATGTTTATCAAGTAATCTAAGTTTTGTTATGGAGTACCAGAATGCAATTGTGTTATGAGATCTGAGTATATCGCATTTGAGAATAATGAATTTGAATTTCGGAAAATATGAAGTTATAAATTTTGTATTTTGATTTTGTTTCCTTAAGGGGAAGAAGCTGCTAGAGCAGTGATGAACAACATTCTGTATTCTGTATATTTTGTATTCTGGGGACATGTCCTGAAAAGTCTTGCAAGCAGTACATAATGGAAGAGGGAGACGTCCCTTGTAACAGTTTAGAGAATATGCCGGGATGGCAACTCTATTCGTGTTTTCTTCCCCTGTGTAATATAATTCCTTATGATTTCTGAAAGGAAATAGAATATGTATTTGAATACGTAATTGGTTTCGTGGAAAGATAGTTTAAACTTTATTTCGGAGGTAATGTTTTACTCGCCCAAGTTTATGTAATTCATGCGCTGAAAATGAGAATGATTTACTAAGAAACTCGTTAGGAATTTATGAAAGGAGTTAGCTATGTTATACATATTTGGATTATAGATTATTATATTTGAAGTACCAAAGTGGGAGATATCGTTATGCCTCGACATTTCAGATTAGAGTTGATTTTGGGAGATCGTATTATATTCTAGGGAATTCTTATGGTTCCTCGAATTGAAGTATATACTATTTATTTTGTGAGATATTAGTATTATTATTTCGAACAAGTAATATTATAAATGGTGTTCAAGTATTTGTTGTATAATTCTTTCATTATGACTTTCTTGTACCTTGATTTCAAATGTCTCGTAAAATAAACTTAAATCTGTAAATATATTTTAAGTCACCAAAAAGATTTCTGGTTGGACAGTGTGTACTCAGTTTCGCTGATTTTGTTCTTTGGAACCTGTCCTGGTGGGGGCAGAGTTCATTATTAAGTGATTTTGCAGGTATAAGGATATGACGAGAATAATTCAAGGACCAAGAAGCATAAAAGGAAAAAGTTGAAAGTGAGATGTCTGGGAGAATGTGGTGGTTAATGAAGAATGATTTTTATGTTCTCTTATCGCATACTCCAGAGACTTAGATAAATTGTTTTAGGAGCATTTAGAGATTTTTGTGTTTGAGGATTGTATTTGAGTTTATATATTCGCTGCAAGTAAATGTCTAATTGTGGTTTATTAAATGATAATTGAGATTTATGGATGTTAAGTATGATTAGCTAGCAGCTCGAAAGTGCGGGCTGTTTGTTAGTGTTTTATTTTAATATCGCAAGTGTACGGTGTCGTAGCACATACGGGTCGAACTCAGGGAGGTGCAAGATTAACCACTACTTGATTTTAGATTACAAAATAGTTACACAATCCAGAAATGAGGAATAATCTATAAACTAAAGACTAAACTAATGACAAAATATGGCAAAATATATGAATATGATAATTAAAACACTAAGATTAAGTATCACCACTACTATGAATTGATCAAATCATAACTCGCTTCCCAATTATTCAGTTATAACCTAGGTGAGAATGACATTCCCTTATGACTTAGCAATAAGCACAACTACGAACCGAAACTAAATCCCAAATTATTCATCAATACCTAAAGCTCACTTTCATGACAGCAAAATGCCTAACTAACATGTATGTCTCCTATTTTCATGGCTTACATACACAATTAGAAGCATTAAGAGTCAATGTCAATTAAATCCCAATTCCAATTCTCGCCTATTTTCATAGGAAAATTTTAATCAATGACAAGACTACCCGAATTAAGACCCAACTTTCGTTGATGAACTTAATTAATAAAATAACAATTAAGCAAACAAATACATTATCCTAATCTCTACTCCAACTTTCGTTGATAATAAAAGCTAAGGCTAAAGTAAGATGCGAAATTGACTACAAATACAATCTTGTCAAACCCTAAGCATATAATTCAATAACATGGGAATTAGAGCAACAAATTACATGATCAATCCATAATAGGGCTCAACTTAATCCTAGATAGAAATACTACTCACTAATCATGGCAATAACAACAATAGGCATAATTGAATACATAATTAAAAAATCAAAGAGAGAGGAAAGAGTACAACTTATTAAGATTGTTTGAATCGTAGAAGAAATCCAAAAGACTTGATCAAATTAATCTTCAAACTCCAAGGTCTTGCAAAGAAACTGAAGCTAGGGCTAGAAACTCTAATAATGTGCCAGACAAAAACTGAATAGAAAAAACAACCACTATTTATATTCTCCGAAAACTCACTAAAAATAAAAGCGAGAAAATAACACACGGGAAAAATGCTGCCCGCGTCCACCGCGATCCGCGCTGACCACCGCGAGTCGCGGTAAGCTCTCGGCATTCCACCGCGAGCTGCTGCCACACCGCGACTCGTGGTATAATCGATGACTGTTTCCTTGGACTCTTCAAATATGGCTTCCAACCCAATTGGACCTTGTAGGAAGCCCAAATACTTTCATCTTGGACCTAGCATTATATCCATGGTATCATTAAGCCTCCAAATGAGCCAAAAATGCATGCTCCTCTCATAATTTGACATTGCTCCTCAATTCCTATCACTTGGGTACAAATCTACTAAAATCAATCCAAATAACAACATAATATCCCTCAAAATGCACCAAAAGAAGAGTAAAATGCGGACTTAACAAATTCCCCCATGCTTAGACCTTGCTCGTCCTCGAGTAAGTAAGAGGCGATGAACAACAAGATAACCTCACAAGGCCTAAAACATGCAACAAACAACGCATAACAATCCACATCCAACATCTAATATCCACTCTAGCTAGCGCCCTTCTTATACCCCATAGTAGCCACTAACCTACACCCAACTCCGCTACTCCTAAGCATACCTCCCCCATGCTTAACCAAAAATAGAGTCATGTGTGACCATGTTATGAAAGATCTCAAAGAACATGCACACATATACTATGCATACCAACCATCAAGCCACAACCACAATTATATATCAAATCAATCACAAGGGATAAAGTTGACACCCCCATGCTTGAACTCCTCAATCCTCCCTACAATCGAATCTCCAACCTCCTCAAGTGAGATCTACATATTACACAACAACCATTGAGTCTAGTCCTACCCAAACACTCCTATACTCCTCCATCCTTATGTCAACCACGCCGGCAAATGCGATGAGTAATTTTTCTCTCTTTTCTTTTATCTCTCATATTGCCTAGGAGCCCTTTCGGGTTTTCATCCTAGCCACTCATTTTTTTTCTTTTGCTCACTTTCTCACCCGTTCAAATTAGCCACTTTTTTGCCTAGGTTGCCCTTTCGGGTTTTCAACCTAGTTGGGCCCCCAAATTTTACCTAAGCCGCCCTTTCGGGTTTTCAGCTTAGCGGGTCTTCATTTTTTTTCTTTTCTTTTTTTTCATTTTTTTTATAGATCGAAAAGAGTATATAAACAAGCATATATACAAGTAGATGAGACATCCCCTCCCCCATGCTTAAACAAAGCATTGTCCTCAATGCAAAAAGAACAAAATGAAAGAAGGGGAAGAACTCACCAACTAGGAGCCAGAAGGCCCGCCAGGATCACGACGTGATCTCCTGGAGGCACGCTCCTCCATACGCTGCTGTCGCTGCCGTGAAATTTCCACCTCGGGGTCTGTATATGTATCGGGATAGGTGTGGAGATGGAAAGTGTTAAGTGAGGACATCACACTACTACAGAATTCACGATTTGCGTCTGACTATTTGCGTCGCACGAAAGAGCAACTGACGCAAATGATATATGTGCGTCGGATCCTACAGAAAATCCGACGCAAATAGCATAGCAGGGATTATACAGGCCTGTTTTGCGTCACTGTGTGCGTCGCATTAATATTTCATGTGACGCAAATAAGTCATCTGCGTCGGACCATAGGCCCATCCGACGCAGATGACGTTTCATATACAGCCCAAAGTTCCCAGCCTGTACTTAGTCATCTGCGTCGGACCATAGGCCCATCCGACGCAGATGTTTTGTATCCCGCCCAATATTTTATTATTTAGTCATCTGCGTCGGATGGGCCTATGGTCCGACGCAGATGACGTTTCGTATACAAGCCCAAAATCCCAGCCTTGCTTAGTCATCTGCGTCGGACCATAGGCCATCCGATGCAGATGACGTTTCGTATACAAGCCCAAAATCCCAGCCTTGCTTAGTCATCTGCGTCGGACCATTGCCCCATCCGACGCAGATGACTTGTATCCCGCCCATTATTTAGTCATCTGCGTCGGACTGTATTACCATCCGACGCAGATGACTCTTATTTTGTGTTTTATTTTTCGTATCCCGCCCATCAGTTGCCATATTCACAAACACTACTCGCACTTCTCTCTCTCATGCGAATTCCCACAAACACTCGCCGGCGCTACTGAAGGACATCTCCCCCGTCGCGCCGCCGCTGCTCCGGCATCACCTCTCGCCGGCGCTCCTCCTCCTCTTTCTCTCACTCACTCTCTCTCTTGCACTCCTCTTTCTCTCACGCACTCAGTCTCACGTCGCGCCGCGCTCCGCCGCGCTCCCCCGTCGCGCCGCGCTCCGCCGCGCTCCCCCGTCGCGCCGCGCTCCGCCGCGCTCCCCCGCTGCTCGTCGTCGCTCGTTGTCGCGTCTGAGTTGCTTTCCGTCTCCCCGTCTCCGGCAATGTAAGTCATTTTTTTTTATTTTTTTCAATTTTCTGTCTCAATTTATGTCTTTTTTTTTTACCAATTTCTGTCTTTTTTTTTTTGGAATTTTTTCCTTATTTTTGCTAGATCTTAATCAAAGAGTTTGTGATTGTATTCGTAGAGTGATTGTAGTTTGTAGTTTAAGATTGAATTTTAATATTGAATTTAGGATGTTTGTAGTTTGTAGTTTAAGATTTTAAGATTATATTTAGGATGTTTATAGTTTGTAGTGCTCATGAATTTATATAGTTTGTAGTGCTCTAAAATACTTCCTTTCTACTATATAATTATATTCACAAGTCATTCTTGTTTTTCACCATTGATCTTAATAATTCTACTTTAATCTTAATGTTGTTTCTTAATTTCTAATTTGTTAATGTCTTAATATTAGATAGTTGATGTTTATGAGTTATGACTTAATCACTATTTAATTTGTGGTAACATTAATGCCCTAATGCAGTTGCCACATTCCATCTTCTACTTGTCGGCTGGTGCTCCAAGCTCACCTCGTTGTGCTTGTCTTCGCTGCTCCTTGAGAGCAGAGGTATATATATTATAGCTTTTGCTTTATGTTTATTTGTTTTATTTGTCCCTATAATGTTGAATTATGTGATTGAGAAAGTATATATGAATTGTTTGGTTATGTGATTGGGAAAGCATATGTTGAATTATGACCAAAGTTATATGGACATACCTTAATGCGGTGGGGAGGGAAATCTAAGGAATGGATTGGTTTTTGCTGTTTAATTGCAATGTGTGCATCATTGGCCTAGATACCCGTTCGAGGCTTACTCATTAGGAGTAAGTCTTGAATAGTCCCGGTTTTGGGATCGTCTTTGGGTTTCTTATCTCACTTAGGATGTGAATGAATGTTTGGTTTTCGATTCTAAGAAAGATCTAGCTCATTTCCCTAAGCGTTCTCTGGGTACATATGTTGATAGTTTACCTACTATCTTCATCGTGTACTTGGAGAACTGTAGGGAAGTGCTGCCGGATTTTTCTTAGAATTGAAAACTAAATATTCATTCACTAGTGAGATGAGAAACTCAAGGATGGGTTAGGTTGGAGTGATAAGGACCCAAATGTTCATGACTGCATTTGATAAGACACTTTGAATGATGTGATCGATTGTGTTCTTGTTTGGTGTCTCTAGTGTATGAATATGGATCGAACCTGGATGTATGGTAATCGAATTTCGGCGACATTTCTACGAGGGGTTGATGAATTTATCAGGGTTGCGTTAGAACATCAATCGCAGAATGGGTCAAAGTTAGTCTTGTGTCCTTGTTGTGATTGCAATAACTCTAGGGGGTATCGTGATGTGGATCAAATTAAGGATCATTTGATTCGTCGTGGGTTTAAGAGTAACTATACTAGGTGGACATGGCATGGAGAGTTTTATGATCAGGGTATGAGCTCCACTAGCTTGTGTGATGATTTGCATGTTGATCACATTGATGATTAGTTTTATTGTTTCTCCTAACTATAAGTGTTTGGATCTTAGGTACTTGGCAGAGCAGTCTGAGGAGCATGGAGATAATAATATTGGTTTCATGTGTCCAAGTATGATTTCAGCGACCATGATACGCAATCACTTAGATGTCGTGATCAACTACATGGCAAGTTCAATGAAAGCTAATCAATATATGCGTTACATCCTATGTCCGTATTTTGAAAAGTATGTTTGTTAAACTAATCTTTACTTTGTTTTATATTTATGAACTTGTGGTTATATATATAAAACATCACATTTTGCTTCATGCCTTAGGGATCATTGGATTCTTCTTGTCATTTGTCTATCTAAGAGAACGATATATATATATTTGATTCGATGAAGAAATTAAAGATAGATCCTTAGCTATCAAGATACCGTTGAATACGTAAGTTCATAGTTGTTATATATGTTAATAAGTTTACATGCATTTTATGATATTTTAAATAATTTATAGATGTTTATAGTAATTAGTTGTTACAAAATCTCTATATTTAGTGCATATACAAAATACACACGGCTTGAAGGATCAAATAAAGGAACTAAATTGTCTTGGACATATATGCGGGTAAAACTCTTATGGTTTTGTATTTGATACTTTATAATTCTATTTAGGATTTTTTTTCCGATTCTAATATATATCTTAAATTTGGCGTAGTGTGCTCAACAATCGGGAGGAGTGGAATGCGGCTATTTCGTGATGAGATACATGTTTCTAATCATCCGCTTATACTATGAAGCAGAGAATTTGTATGAGGTATATGTATGTTGTAAATTCATTATTTATACTTATAGAATTTTAAAGTATATTAACTAGTTTAATATATTTCTAGGCTTTTTCGTCAAGTCTTGAGCCATACTCCATATATGAGATCAACGACCTCAAAGAACTTTTTGCGGAATACTTTGTACGGGTCGTTACTGAAGCAGACTAAGTTTGATGGTTAGTGTATGTATTTGTAGGTTAGAATAATATTTTGTTACTTGAACCTTGTTGGTTGATTGATTGCAACATTGGTTGCTTGAACCTTGTTGGTTGATTGATTGCAACATTGGTTGCTTGATTGAGATGTATTGAAACAGGTTTTGGTTATATATATGCAAAAATTTCCCAAAGATTTCTTGGGTTGTCCAAATTACAAAGGAGACTCTGCCGAATTTTCTGCTCATAATTACTAACATAATGTTTGCTTAGTTTTGAAAATAAAAAAAAATAGCTGAAAACAAAAACAAAAAAAAAGCTGAAAAAAAACAAAAAAATATACCTTCTGCGTCGCATATGGCACTGCATGCGACGCAGATGACGCTGCCTGGCTGCTGTGGATGCATGGAGGGGAAGGGAATGTGCGTCGCATGTTTGTTATGTCCGACGCAAATATTTGATTAATTGCGTCGTGTCGTATCCGACGCAGATGGCTATCTTCCCATCTGCGACGAGACCTGTGCCGTCGGACCAGGGTCCGACGCAAATGGGGGTCCCAGGTCCGACGCAAATTGTCATTTTTGTACTAGTGTCATGCAGCAGATTGCGTCAAGTTGGTCCTCGGTCCCATCTAGGCGAGATGAGAACTCATCATGCCTCAATGAAAACGTAGTCATCCGCTCCACATATGATGCAAAAGGAGGAGGGACATGTGTGTGAGAGGATCCACCAACACCACCATCTCTAGGAATAGGCTCCTCCTCATCCTCATCCTCATCCTCATCAAACTCATCACCTTCACCATCTTCATCATCTTCACCATCCACAACATCCACCAAGTGGCCTCCTCTACCCCGGGTTTGCGAACATCGCAACCGCTGAAACTCAACACGCACCACCGTTGCAAAAGTGGCGTTAGGGGCGAGGAAAAAGTGTTCTGCTGTGGCATTGGGAGGAATAGCCACCCGAGAAGGTTGAGGTTGGGTCATGAAAGTGACATGCCTACCTCCATAAAGCCACACAAAACGACCCTTCACCCCTGCAAATGAAATCATCTTTGCACTAACCATCGTTGACAGTTAATACGCGGACATTATCATTTGGTTGCACGCCAAGGTGCTCAGCAATCAAGGAGATTATGCCACCTACACTTATTTTCCCTTTCTGCAGCTTAGAAAGCTCTAGACATCGAGCTACCCAAATTGCAGCTAGATCAGGCGTCCCCTGGCTTGCTGGTGTCATAGACCATAAAACCTTCAACTCTAGGCTAGGGATGTTAGTGGGTTCCCCTTGCCCAAACACGGTCATAAACAATAATCGATGTACATAACGAAGGGGGGGGGTGGCGCAAGAAAGAACTCTTGTCATTAGGGGTCTTACGCAACTGAGTGAGTGTGTGCCAAAAAGTATCCTCATTGTACTCATTGTTGCGGTGGAAGTTCACGACATTCAAGTTCCTCCAACCAAAAATGGCTTTCAGTTGTGGCATGGTGAGGCTATAGGGTTTGTCATTAAGGTGGAACTCAATCCCAGGATGTTCACCCTTAATTTTTTTCAGAGTAGAAAGGAATTCTAGGGTGAAACGCTCATAGGTAGGCGCCCATTTATGCACAAAACCCTCAAGTCCAATTTTTTGAAGCAGTTGGGTGACTGGCTCAGCTAACCCCAAAGTCTCTAGTGCGGAGTAATCAATGAACTTAGTAAGCTTGATGTGACGGTTGGGCTGCGTGAGACGCGCTCAACGCCCACGGTGCTCGGCTCTAAGGTTACGAAGTCCCAAGGTATCTACCCTAGGGGTTGATTGAGAAGTGCTAGCTTCCCCTGTTTTGGTTCGTTTGGATCGGGGTGGCATGGTTCACAAGTATAATGACTTCCAATTCAACAAATACAAAACCCAAAAGTACTCAACTCCACACTCCAACAACAACCAAGTCACAACAAGGCACAAAATTACCAACCACAAGACAATTATCCAACCAACAAGCACCAACAATCACCAATAATAATCAACCACATTCATATATATCCACCAACAATGATTTCAACAATCCTAGATATGAAGCTAGAACAATGAATTCAAGCTATATCAATGGAAGGTAGGAATGTGAAATTTATACCTCTAGGAGATCAAGTGATGCACTCCAACGCCAAATATGTCAATCTAGGACCCAATGTGGTTGATTGCACTCTTCAATTTCACCAAAGAAGCCTCAATGCAAAAAGCCCCAATTTCTAGGGTTTATGGTGGTGGATTGATTGTGTGGAATTTGGGTTGAAATAGGGGTTAGGAGAAGGTTGGGGTGGATTTTGTAGTAGAAGGGGTTGAAAAGAGGAGGGGGTGGTGGTGATGTATGTGGTGGTTGATAGGGTGGAGGGGGAGTAGTGAGTGAGAGAGAGAAGTTTTTTTTTGTGAGGGAAGAAGGGAAGGTCGAGAGAATAGAATGAGGGAAGAGAGAGAGCGACGCGGGTTTTAACCCGCATTTGACTTACCTCGCAAACCGCGAGTCGCGGTACTGACCGCGAGTCGCGTTCAAGGCCGCGATGCGCGGTAAGCTCTCGGCATTTTGCTGCGAGCTGAGGCAATGTGCCGCGACTCGTGTCTTTGAAGGTGTGCTCCAGTGTCTTTTCTACGAACTTTTTTTTTTTTTACCTATAACCACACCAAAAACAAACTCAAAAACATCAATGTAAATGAAAAGGGAAAGAAAATCAAAGAAGAAAAAATGAAGAAAAATAGGTGTAGAACTCGGGTTGCCTCCCGAAAAGTGCTTGTTTAAAGTCAATGAGCTCGACTCCTTGAAGATCATGTGGCAGTTGGTGGAAGAGATAGGCAATAGACTTGCTTGCCTTCAATAGGATCACCGGTGACATAATGCTTGAGGCGACTTCCATTCACCTTGAACTAGCCACTTGCTTCACTAGTGACTTCCACCGAACCATATGGAAAAACCTTGGTGACCCGAAATGGTCCTGACCACCTAGAACGCAACTTGCCAGGAAAATGCTTCAATCGGGAATTGAATAGGAGAATGGAGTTACCAATGTGGAACTCTCTCCTCATAAGCTGCTTGTCATGCCACTTCTTAGTGCGCTCTTTGTAAATACGAGAGCTCTCATAAGCATCCAAGCGGAGCTCATCAAGCTCATTCAATTGCAAAGCTCGACGTTCACTCGCTCGGTCAAAGTCATAATTTAGGCTCTTAATAGCCCAAAATGCTCTGTGTTCTAGCTAAACGGGTAGGTGACATGCTTTTCCATATACTAGACGATAGGGCGTGGTACCAATAGGAGTCTTGAAAGCCGTCCTGTATGCCCATAGCGCATCATCTAACTTAAGAGACCAATCCTTGCGCGATCTAGCCACAGTCTTCTCAAGTATAGATTTGATCTCCCTATTTGAAATCTCAACTTGTCCACTTGTTTGTGGATGGTAGGAAAGACCAACACGATGTTGCACACCATATTTCTTGAGAAGAGCTTCAAACTTACGTTCAATAAAGTAACTTCCTTCATCACTAATCACAACGCGGGGGACACCAAAGCGGGGAAAAATTACCTTCTTAAAGAACTTGGAAACCACACGGGCATCATTCGTGGGAGAAGCCAAGGCCTCTACCCACTTAGATACATAGTCAACGGCTACCAAGATGAACTAATTCGAATAAGAAGATGGGAATGGTCCCATGAAGTCAATACCCCATACATCGAATATCTCAACCTCGAGAATGAAATTAAGAGGCATTTCATTTCGGCGCGAAATATTCCCCGTGCGTTGACATCTATCACATGCCTTGACCAAACAGTGAGCATCCTTGAACAGAGAAGACCAATAGAACCTGCATTACAACACCTTTGCAACGGTTTTGGAAGTACTAGCATGACCACCACAAGGCATATCATGGCAGTGAGACAGGATAGAGGTCACCTCCTCCTCCGGTACACAACGGCGGATGACCCCATCCGCACAAGACTTAAAGAGACAAGGATTATCCCAGAAGTAATGTTTGACATCGTGAAAGAACTTTTTGCATTGATATGAGGAATAATCGGGAGGGGGAACTCCACTAGCAAGGAAGTTCACTATGTCAGCAAACCAAGGAGATTGACCAATTGTAGTAGAGAAAATACCAAACAACTGATCATCAGGGAAGGAGTCGTCGATTGGGAGATCATATTTTCTGGCGTCAAATGTGAGACGGGAAAGATGGTCAGCCACAACATTGTCAGTTCCTTTCTTATCCTTGATCTCCATGTCAAACTCTTGGAGAAGCAATATCCAACGAATCAAGTGGGGTTTGGCGTCATTCTTGCTCAATAGAAACTTGAGAGCCGCATGATCCGTATGCACGATCACCTTCGATCCCACCAAATAAGACCGGAATTTCTCCACTGCAAACACAACGGCTAGCAACTCATTTTCAGTGGTGGTGTAGTTCATCTGAGCACCATCTAAGGTTTTGCTAGCATAGTAAATGGCATGCATCTTGCCATCACGCTTTTGCCCCAATACAGCACCAACAACATGGTCACTGGCATCACACATCAACTCGAATGGAAGGGTCCAATCTGGAGGTTGAATAATAGGTGCTTAAATCAATGCATTCTTCAACCTGTGGAAAGCTTCAAGACAAGCATCAGTAAACACAAATGGGGTATCTTTGGCTAGGAGCTCGGTCAAAGGCCTAGAGGTCTTAGAGAAATCCTTGATAAAACGGCGGTAGAACCCCGCATGACCAAGGAAACTCCTCACCCCTTTTACATTGATCGGGGGTGGAAGCTTCTCTATGACTTCGACTTTTGCTCTATCCACTTCGATACCCTTATCAAATACAACATGACCCAAAACTACTCCCTCTTGCACCATGAAATGACACTTCTCCCAATTGAGCACTAAGTGGACTTCTTGACACCTACGTAGCACTTTTTCAAGGTTTAGCAAACATGCATCAAAAGAAGGGCCATAAACAGAGAAGTCATCCATGAAAACTTCCATAGAGTGTTCTATAAGCTCATAAAAAATAGCTATCATGCATTGTTGAAAGGTTGCCGGAGCGTTACATAGTCCAAATGGCATCCTTCGATAAGCAAAGGTGCCATAGGGACATGTAAAAGTCGTCTTCTCTTGGTCACTTGGAGGGACGGGAATTTGGAAAAAACCAGAGAATTCATCCAAGTAACAAAAGAAGGAATGTTTTGCAAGACGCTCCAACATTTGATCAATAAAGGGAAGAGGGTAGTGATCCTTACGTGTGGCCTTGTTCAACTTACGGTAGTCGATGCACATTCTCCATCCAGTGACAGTGCGAGTAGAGATGAGTTCACCTTTTTCATTCTTCACAACCGTCATGCCGTCCTTTTTGGGAACAACTTGAACCGGGCTTACCCACTTACTATCGGAGATAGGGTAGATAATGCCGACCGTAAGAAGCTTCAAAACTTATTTCTTCACAACTTCTTTCATATTAGGATTAAGGCGGCGCTGTGACTCAATAGATGAAGCATTTTCTTGTTCTAGCAAAATTCTATGAGTACAAAAAGATGGACTTATCCCCTTGATATCATCAATAGTATACCCAATGACACTTATATACTTGCGAACAAGACATAACAACCGTGCAAGTTGAGAGTCATTAAGTGCACTATTGACAATAATGGGATAGGTTGAGTTTTCACCCACAAAAAGCATATTTTAAATGAGAGGGGAGGGGTTTCAACTCTACCTCAGGAGGCTTAGAACATTCCTTAGTTATGGCTTCAGCCTGTAGGACCTCAATTGCGGGATTATCGGGCTCACACGCCGGTGCATCATCTAACATCTTCTCATATGCCATAGTCTCTTCATCACAAGCCCCATTGCCGCTTAAACACCGTTGAAGAGCATCATCATCCGTACTCTCCATAGGTGAATCTTCTTCCCATCTCTCAACCCAGTAACAAGTATCTCCCAAAGCGGGAGCATTTAAGGCTTTGTGTAGCTCAAATTCCACCTTGTCTTCACCCACATTGAGAGACAATTTGCCGCTTTTCACATCAATCAAAGCTCCAGCAGTGGCAAGACACGGTCTACCCAGGATAATTGGAGTATGTACATCTTCCGGCATCTCCATGACAAAGAAGTCACATGGAATAGTCAATTTGCCCACTTGGAGGGGTACATCCTCCTAGACACTCAAAGGATATCTGATAGACCTATCCGTTAGTTGTAGAGAGACGCGGGTAAGGCTAAGGTCACCGAAGTTAAGCTTCTTAAAGATAGTGTTAGGCATGAGGCTTGCACTAGCCCAAAGATCACAAAGTGCCCGTTGAATAGTCACATCCCCAATTGGACATGGAATGGAGAAACTTCGGGATCACTTAACTTTGGAGGAAGCTTGTTAAGAAGAATAGCACTACACTCTTGAGAGAGTTCCACTGTAGAGGCTTCAAAAATTTTGTTCTTACCGGACAAGAGTTGCTTCAAGAACTTAGCATAGGTAGGAATCTCAGAAACAGCCTCAAGGAACGGGATGTTAAGGTGCATACCTTTCAACAACTCAAGAAATTTTCCGTATTTCTTCTCAATTCGAGCTTTTGCCAACCGATGAGGGAAAGGAGCCGGCTCAACATAGACTCTAGAAGGCTTGGATGGTGCTTTCTCAACCTCTTCAATAAGGTCCTCCTTATCAACTACATCACCAACACTCTCAGAAGTGTCCCCCACAACCTTTGATGGTGTCACAGTTAGCTTGCTTGGTTCCTATAAGGTCTTTCCACACCTCAAAGTAATTGCACTCACATTTTAGTGACCCTTTGGATTCAGTTCCGGTTGCCCCGAAAATTGGGGTGGTGCCTTTTGAAGTTGAGGCACTTGTTGAGTCACATGAGACATTTGTTGGGCTAGTTGTGCAATTTGAGTGTCAACTATCTTGTTGTGAGCATCCATTCTATCAAACTTCTTGTTAGTTTCCTTAGAAGTCGCAAGGAGTCTCTCGAGCAAGGAATCAGTATATGATTTTTGGGGAGGTTGTTGAGAAGGTTGACCTTGTTGTTTCTGTTGGAACCCAGGAGGATTGGAATTACGTGGTGCTTGAGGTTGATTGTTGCTCCAAGAGAAGTTCTCATGATTCCTCCAACCCGGATTGAATGTGTTAGAGTAGGGGTCGTCTCGAGGTCGAGCATTACCATACACAACATTGGCTTGCTCTTGCTCTACAAAACTCATGTCCCAGAAGTGGAACTTGCATTATTCCCTTGGAAAGCATTTATCTCAGCGCTAGGACCAACTGATATATTCCTGATCTGTTGAGATAGAGCATCAACCTTACTAGAGAGGGAAGTCAGTGCATCGACCTCATACTTGCCACCCTTCTTAGAAGTAGACCGATCACTAGACCAATGGTAACTGTTGGCAGCCATCTCCTCATGCAAAGCCTTATACGGGTCGAACATACGGGTTTTATTTTAATACCGCAAGTGTACGGTGTCGTAGCACATACGGGTCGAACTTAGGGAGGTGCAAGATTAACCACTACTTGATTTTAGATTTCAAAATAGTTACACAATCCAGAAATGAGGAATAATCTATAAACTAAAGACTAAACTAATGACAAAATATGACAAACTATATGAATATGATAATTAAAACACTAAGATTAAGTATCACCACTACTATGAATTGATCAAATCATAACTCGCTTCCCAATTATTCAGTTATAACCTAGGTGAGAATGACATTCCCTTATGACTTAGCAATAAAGTACAACTACGAACCGAAACTAAATCCCAAATCATTCATCAATACCTAAAGCTCACTTTCATGATAGCAAAAGGCCTAACTAACATGTATGTCTCCTATCTTCATGGCTTACATACACAATTAGAAGCATTAAGAGCCAATGTCAATTAAATCCCAATTCCAATTCCCGCCTATTTTCATGGGAAAATTTAAATCAATGACAAGACTACCCGAATTAAGACCCAACTTTCGTTGATGAACTTAATTAATAAAATAACAATTAAGAAAACAAACATATAATCCTAATCTCTACTCCAACTTTCGCTGATAATAAAAGCTAGGGTTAAAGTAAGATGCAAAATTGACTACAAATACAATCTTGTCAAACCCTAAGCATATAATTCAATAACATGGGAATTAGAGCAACAAATTACATGATCAATCCACAATAGGGCTCAACTTAATCCTAGATAGAAATAATACTCACTAATCATGGCAATAACAACAATAAGCATAATTGAATACATAATTAAAAAGATCAAAGAGAGAGGAAAGAGTACAACTTATTAAGATTGCTTGAATCGTAGAAGAAATCCAAAAGACTTGATCAAATTAATCTTTAAACTCCAAGGTCTTGCAAAGAAACTGAAACTAGGGCTAGAAACTCTAATAATGTGCCTGACAAATACTGAATAGAAAATATCAACCACTATTTATATTTTGCGAAAACTCACTAAAAATAAAAGCGAGAAAATAACACAAGGGAAAAACGCTGCCCGCGTCCACCGCGATCCGCGCTGACCACCGCGAGTCACGCCCAGCGCCGCGAGTCGCGCCTCTGACCGCGAGTCGCGGTAAGCTCTCGGCATTCCACCGCGAGCTGCTGCCACACCGCGACTCGTGGTATAACCGATGACTGTTTTCTTCCTTGGACTCTTCAAATACGGCTTCCAACCCAATTGGACCTTGTAGGAAGCCCAAATACTTTCATCTTGGACCTAACATTGTAGGGTTAGGGTTAGTGCATTAGGTTAGGGTTAGGGTTAGGGTTAGGATTAGGGTTATATTTAGGTTAGTTAATTAGGGTTAGAGGGGGGGTTTAGGGCTTAATGACTAACGGAAGTCTAACACCGTTAGCCAAAAGGGTAAGTCGATGTATTTTTTTAAAGGTGGGGGGTATATGGTGAATTTCAAAAGTTGAAAGGGTATATGGTGCAAAAAAAAAATTGTCAGGGGTATATGGTGAAAAAACCGTAAAAACAACGATCTTATTCGTATTGGGTTATGGTAAAATCATACTTACCATGGAAGTTATTTATGTTTAAGAAATTAAATAGAGTTGTATAATAGAAATAATTAAGTAGATTACAATTTCGAAAAATTGATATCAATAATCCCTACTTTCGCTCATTTTTTCAAATTAATCCCAATTTTGTATTATTTTGGAATAACCCCCCTCCCCCGAACTTTTGGGTCGACCTTCTCAAAAAAATCCAAACTTTTATTTTTACTAGTTGTGGCACCGCTCGCCTACGCGTGCGGCACTCCAAAATGCCGTATTTGCGATATTCGATCTAGGCTAGATATAATTAACATGTAAGTTCAACCATCAATATTCAGCAAAAAGGGAAGGAAGAAGAATAAAAAATCAAGCTTATTTTTCAGAACATGCAGCACGTACGATATATCCCTTTTGGAGACGCTAAAATAATTACAACTACTATTTTACACACTAACATCCAACCTAACCTCTTCTCATATTTTCACTACCACAAATTTGGAAAATCCTAATCCAGCTTCACCATGCCACTTTCTTGATGTTCTTTCCTTAGGTAAGCAGGGAAATACTTGATGCCCACCAGGTCGCCAACGTTGCTGATAACCTGAATATAACAAGAATGACCATAAGAAACGAAACTTGAAAGTGTTTACATGTATTATAAAGCATACAACAATGAAACCAATGCAGTCTCTGCAAAAGAATAAACAACAATAATGGAAAATTAACACCACCCTAGGAAAGATTAAGCATAACTCGGGCATTATATCAAAAATCGCATCTTCTTACTTCACAATCTTTCCAAGACACAAGTGGGCAAGCACATATAATTATTAAAATTAATACATATAATGATAACTTCTTATATAGCAAAGCCAAATAAGAAATACCAACTTGCTAGTATTGAGACTATTTGAGAGAATGAATAAATGAGAAGTAGAAAGCCAAAAGCTACATAGCTGTGAGTTTAGCTTCTCAGATATTATCTAGCTCACGAGAAAACCCAGCTAAATTAGTTCAAACCTTTCAATATACACAAACAGAACATTGCAGAGCAAGAAAAGGAAAGTTAACTACAACTTTAAGGTGCTCAAATTGACAAAGATTGCAGAGTCAAAATCAAATGTTTACTGAAGCTGTGGGTGCGAAAATGAGCTGCCATGATGTTCATGCTGCATAAGTCAAATGATGTATGGGAATATGCATCTTTTTCAAGGGAACTCGCTTTGCATAAGAGAAGTTTCACAATTTCGCGAGCAAGACCACCATCCTTCATGAGGGTTGGGACATGGACCACAGATGAATGTACCAGAAAGCAGAAAATGTCAAACAAAATAAATTGACAAGGAATTTGGATTGTTAGTCCAATCCTTGAATACATTAGAATGTTGTAGTACTAAGCAAAGAAGATAATGTGATGCATATACTTAATAGACAAAGAAAATAACCATGTCAATGATCCTCCAAGGATCCCAACGGCATATATTCATATACAAGAAGCCGTTGATCACCATCAGTATAGTACTTAATCAAATTGAATGGTGCAAGTGCAAGATACTATGCATAAGAACCTCGACCAAAAATTCTAAATTTCCTTGAAGCCCAACCAACTTTCTGGTTGTGCAACATAGTAGCATTTATTAAATTTATTTCATTATTATCAAAACATTAGCAATTTTATGTGTACACAACAATTATTGTTCCCAAGGACTAAGAAATTACATTTGAAAAGGGGGAGGTCTAGAGAACGTTCAATTGCTCATTAGGTTTAATATCGGAATCATTTAGAAGGAACAAAGATGAAATCAAATATTCAGGAAGTTAACTGATATACCTTTCCAGTGCTCTCCAACCGTCCCTGGTAGACGCGCCCCAACCCTCCTTCACCCAGCACCGACTCTGGTCTGAAATTTTTCCCGGCAACTGCAAGCTCCCGGAATGTAAATATTTGTGCAGCAATATGAGCAGTTGAGCCGTTCTTAGATAGTGTTGGCTTCTTCATAAAATTGTAAGTATGAGGGCCAACATTTGTGCAACATTTGTCATAACATCCAGGCGGGCACCCACATTTCTCTTTGAGCAGTTGCGACGACTTAATTTAACTACAATTCATAAAATTGTAAGTATGAGGGCCAAAATCACAGAAGAACTACATATATTAAGAAGTTATAATGATAATGAAATACTAAATTTGACAATGAAAATCCAACAACATAAATACTACATTGCCACTCAAACCTCCTTCTTTTTTATCTCAAGTTACCTAGTATACAATTCATAGTCTTAACTGAAGGTTACTGAAACGACCTCATACACAGGTTTTAGATAAGGCCTAGAAGGTTACAAGTTTATGACAAAGTAATAAAATAACCCAAAAAAATTAGAAATTACACTGTACAACTCTTCCCAGAGTCCTTAGTAATAAGATTTTCATGAGATAAGTGTGAGAAATGAGGTGAAACTCACCAATATCATAGTAACATTGAAGTTCATACAAAATTGTTAACTTGTTTAGTATTCTATAATTGAGGTGTTCTCATCCCCATTGATAAAATATGGTTATTAAGGAACCCAATTAAACATCGATAACATATTCTAGGTCGATTTCAGCACACAAAAGCTACAAATAACCTCAATTCTGGATGTTATGACAAATGTGAGAAAGAACAAATAATCGAATGCAAAACAAAGAGAAATCACGCACAGATTTAACGTGGTTCACCAACGGAGTGTTGGCTACGTCCACGGGCAGAGAGAGAACTGATTTATTGATGTGGAGGAAACAACAGAACTACAGATGTGATTATGAACTAAATCGTCGAATAAACGAATTAGGTTAAGCCTATTTATAATCCGACTCGAAAATCGCCTCACCCGCGTCAAAAACACACTGGCCCGGTCGCCCGCGCTAAAACCGCCCGGTCGCCCGGGCTAAAACCGCCCGGTCGGGCGACGCCTCGATCGCCCGGGTTATGCCGCCCGGTCGGGCGCGTACACGAAAACAACAACAATCTCAGGAATGACTCGCCCGGTAATCTGGGTGCCCGCCTGGGCGAGCCTGCCCGGCTGACCGGGCGAGCTCCCAAAGCCTCTGTTTTCGCTGCTTTTTCACCAGATTCAAGGCATATTCCTTACAAATCTCCACCTTGACTTGAATCCTCTCACAACGAACCAGATAACTAGATAACCAGATAACAGATGACCAGATGATCAGCTGACAGACGCATTGAACACAATGTCCAGATGCATTGAACACAATGCCCAGATTTTCCTTGCAACCAGATTTGCCCCGAAAGACAAGCAGAAATACATTTGTCCCTGAAGAACACCAGATTAGCCCCTCAAGACCCCATACCAGATTAGCCCCTAAGGGCCCCAGACTTGCCCCCAGAGGGCAACTAATAACCACGATCAGTTTGTAAGTCCAAATAACCTTGGAACTTACCATGTGGAACCAGATTCGAACAAATGTGTTGCTCATACTCTTTCCTAGCACAAGTAACACCTTCCTTGGACGGCTCAAATATATTCACCTCTCCGACATATAGTGCAAAACCCACCGTGTCTTCACAACCGTCCCTTTGGGGAGAGTTCCCAAAACTTACATGCCGACCAAGAGCCAAATTTGACTGACCCGATTTTGACGACGAAGAACACGGAATTCCATATTCAGATTGTGAGTGGTGACAGATTTTTCCCTGACGTGAACCACCACTCCAACCTAGAGTGTCTCTGTGCTCCACTTGTTTCTCAACACAACCACAAACAACCAATGTGGCAACTCCAGACTCAGATAACGTAGACCCTTGCAACACATACAATGTCTCCCGTTTAACCCCTTTCAGATATAGACATATAACCCTCTACCTTCACCTTTGAAACTAAACCCTTTCTTGTCTGACAGACTAAGTGAAATCAAATTCTTTGTGACCTGTGGAACATGCCTAACATCATTCAAAGTACAGACTTTGCCATCACATGTCCTAATTCTCATGGACCCTATACCAATTGTCTTGCAGACCTCACTGTTGGCCATAGTAACACTTCCATCAACCTATTTATAGTTCATAAACCACTCCCTACGCGGACACATATGACAAGACGCTCCAGAATCTAAAACCCACACATCACTGCAATGTGTTTGTTCATTAGCAACTAAAGCAATATCATCATCAGAACTTGAATTTAGCAGCAGAACCAGACCCACATTCATCAGACCCCATTTATTTTTCTTTTTAGGACACTCCCTTTTCCAATGCCCCGTTTCCTTACAGTTATTACAGACATCACTAGATTTAGGACCTCTAGAAAACGGTTTCCTGGAATTTCTCCCCGAATTCCCCTGTCCAATACCACTGGCTACTAATCCAGCAGCCTAATAGACTGTACCTGTACCAGATGCCTTATGACGAATCTCTCTAGTATGAAGTGCAGATCTTACTTCTTCTAATGACAGACTATCTCTCCCAACAATAAAAGAATCCACAAAATTCTCATACGACAAAGGCAAAGATACTAACAGAATTAAAGCAGCATCCGCATCATATACTTTAACATCAACATTACGAAGATCTAGTAAGATAGTATTCAACTTTTCGAGATGGTCCCTAAGAGATGTACCTTCCTGCATACGCAGGCTGAACAGGCGTTGCTTCAAAAGCAACTTGTTGGTTAGAGATTTTGTCATATAGAAACTCTCCAACTTCAGCCGTAGACCAGCAGCGGTTTCCTGCTCCGCGACTTCAGTTATTATGTCGTCAGCCAGACACAACATAATCGTTGAAGGCGCCTTTTCCTCCAAAACGGCCATCGCAGCGGTAACTGAATCCGTTGACTTCTTTTCCAATGGTGCCCAAAAACCTTGTTGCTTCAGTAAAGCCCGCATCTTGATCTACCACAGACTGAAACTGTTTCTCCCAGTGAATTTATCAATTTTCACATTCATCCCAGACATCTTTCTCACCCAGATCGAACACAAAGCTCTGATACCAATTTATTATGACAGATGTGAGAAAGAGCAAATAATCGAATGCAAAACAAAGAGAAATCACGCTCAAATTTAACATGGTTAACCAACGGAGTGTTGGCTACGTCCATGGACAGAGAGAGAACTGATTTATTGATGTGGAGGAAATAACAGAATTACAGATGTAATTATGAACTAAATCGTCGAATAAACGAATTAGGTTAAGCCTATTTATAACCCGACTCGAAAATCGCCTCACCCGCGTCAAAACACATTCGCCCGGTCGCCAGGGCTATAACCGCCCGGTCGGGCGCGCACACGAAAACAACAGCAATCTCACGAATGACTCGCCCGGTCACCCGGGCCAAACCGCCTGATCCGGGCGAGCCCCCAAAGCCTCCGTTTTCGCCACTCTTTCACCAGATTCAAGGCATATTCCTTAGACTGGAAATCATACAGATATTTGAACAAATTAAAGTAACATGATAAATCTTAAATTACCAAATTAGATCTCCAACATAACCCTACAGCAGAAGCTACTCGACTAACAGTGTCCAACATCTTAAATAACTCTTAAGTCACAAGAGGTGGAATTTTCAAACTTTTAAAGAAAATACCAAATTAAACATGAAAAGGCAAAAATTAAGAACAGATCGAAGCAATGGTTTACTAAATATCATAATTCATACCCCAAAACATCAAAAAAAGCCTAACAACAATTACTACTTCTCTAAGAAAGGCAAGAAATTGTATTACTTACATGTTACATCTCATCAGCTTTTCAATTATTCAGCCACAGTTAATGGCATCGCCAACTTCTACTTCACCGCTGTTTACTTCGCAGGCGATTTTCTCTGACGCAAATATCAACTACCATAGCTGCAGAACAAAGTTCCATACTTTCTCTCTCCTCCTCTTCTATAACATCCATTTCTCGGCGGCGGCTGAGGCAGAGAGAGAATTTGAATCATCCTCCTTCTTGACCACCACCGGCGACTTGGCTTTCGGCGTCGAATTCTTCTACTTCGGCTGACAATTTCGTTGAAAAAGGGTAAAATCATTGATGGTGAGGGCCAATTAAAAAAAAGAGATAGGAAGAGAGAGAAAGGATACCTAATTGTACTCGGCGAAAAATATCCTTGAAATCATCAGCCCTATTCCTAAATTTCGCCATTGATGGATGGATAAATAGTCCTTAACTACAGAGAGAAAGAGAGAAAGGAGATGACTGAAGTAAGGAGAAAATTTGTGTGGCTGAGATTGGATGAAGTTGAATGGCTCATATTACCCAAACTCTTAACTACAGTAAATTTCAACCTTTTATCACCCATAATACTATTACAGTGAATAGTTCCAACTTCCTATTTTTAAAAGGTGTGGATGCAGATGGATTGTCCTTGTTTGGACTACTAAACTACTACTATATTTACTGCATTAGGGGCTCTTAGGCCCTGTTTGGTATTGAGCTTTTTCATCAGTTTTTAGAGGTTTTGCACCCATTTCAGAGTTTGACCAGTCAAAACTCTAATATGGGTGTTTGGTGAGGAGAGGTTTGCAAAAGAGTTTTGGGGTCAAAACTCTCAAAACAAAAACGCTGCAAAATGCAACGTTTTGTTCAGAGTTTTACAAAACCAGAAATTTGAAGACATTTTTACCCATTGTTTAATTATCATTATTAACCCACAAAACCACCAACACATCCACCACCAACACTTCCTCCGAAATCTGCCACCGTAAACACGACCACCGACATCCACCCAGAAAACCACCATCATTGATGAAGAATCGTCGATGGAGATGCTGCCTGATGGTGATGATGAATGGTGATGATGTTGCCTTATAATGATGATGAACGATTGCCAATTGATGATGATGATTCTTGATGATACTTGATGGTGATAATGATTCTTGATAAACGATTAAGGATGATGATGATGAGATGGTGTTTGCACAATTAGTTTTAGGAAGTCTTATTTTAAATGGAACCAGTGGGATGGAAGTGAAAGAGAAATAGGAGAGAGAACGAGGAGAGAATAGGGTTATGTAATTAGGTGGTTGGTGGCGTGTGGTCACTGTGGTGGGTTAGAAAGGGGGATAGGTTATTACTATTATTATTATTATTATTATTATTATTATTATTATTATTATTATTATTATTATTATTATTATTATTATTATTATTATTATTATTATTATTATTACTACCTCCGTCCCAGAATAGTTTGAACACTTTACACTATAAAATACTTATTAGCTTTTATCAAACAGCTAAGTGTTACCAAACACATTTATATAAACAGCAGTCAAATCCGCAGTCAAATCCACTGAATAAAAAAGTTAAAACTCTAACCGCAAACTCTAAACTCTAACAGCTAAACTCTAAACTCTGTTTGCCAAACAGGGCCTTTAGTTTTTTTATCAAACTGGTTAATAATAACTTAAAAAAGGATGACAGAAAACATTGCAGCTGCTGTAAGTAAGTGGTTAATTCAAAATCAAATAACTTAATAATAGTTTTTTTTATCAAGCTAATCTAACAATGTGGTTAATTTAAAATTTGCAGGCTAGACCAAGGATATGTCTTGAAAAGGAGTCAGCTTATTTACAGATAAAAAAGATGGCTCTTGCTATTAATGTAGATTTTACAAATTTATGCTGGTCGTAGGGGCAGCGCACCCTATCAAATATAGAATGATGACAATTCTCTCAATGGCTCATGGATTAAAACTTACAGTTGAATGTTATGCTTCAAAGTTAATCAGTGGATGAGTGCATCTTGCCGATGTAGAATTTAGAAGAATAATTTGAAAGTTAGTTACTACTTTCTGTGTTTTTTTTTGCTCATTTCCTTTGGACACACTTGAGACGAATTTAACAAGATTCCACACGATCATATTTTTTCTTAAGTATAAATCACAAGAGATAGTTAAAGTCATGTATGTAAATAATGTCAAAAGTCAAAACGGGTTATCTAAAGTGAAAATGGAGGAAGTATATTTGACAAAGATGTGTTAGTTAGCAGTAACTGAGGTTGCTTATAAGTTAGTTAGTGATTGTTAGTGGCTTAACGCATTAAAATATATAGGAAGTGGGATTATGCTTCCCTATTTTTTTTGTCTTGTTTGTTAAGTTGTTTGTAGTATTTAAATGGAAATTTGTGCACTCTTTTTTTTTTAAAAGGTGTTCCTATTAAAGGAACAGTGCCACATGGCACTCTCCGTTATATGTGCCACATGTCACTATTCTCAATCTCATTTTAAAATTTTATCAAAGTGTAGCTAGTAGGAAACGAATACATGACCTTTGGAATGAAATGTAAGAGTTTAATCACCAATCCATGACAATTTCAATGTTTAATATTTTAAAGTAAACATATTAAAATCTTATAATTATATGTAACTTTTTTTTGACATAGACAAGCCTTTTGATCAAACATTTTTATTTAGCTAATAACATTCTCTTACCCCAACTCCATTGAATTTTTTATTTTTATCCCCAATTCCTTAAAAGTTTTATTATTTTCAAACAACTTATCATGTCATAACGTCCATTTTCCAATTTCGCACTAGATAGAAATTTACAAAAAGTTAAAATCAATTATGAAATTTATAAGTACTAATATTTGATAATTGCAACTGATCCGAGGCATCTCCCGAGTCCAATACAAGTTAAGTAGCTGAACTTTTATTAAAGCATTAAGCAGCTATACTTAGGGCTGTTCAATGTCGGATATCGGATCGGAGGAATTGCGATCCGAATCCGATCCAAAATTTTCGGATCGGATCACCGGGTTTTCGGATAGGATACCGGGTTTTCGGATAGGATCACCGGATTATCGGATCGTGCCGTTGACATTTTTGAAAAAATCCGATCCGTATCCGATTCCAAAATCCAATTTTTTTTTCGAATATCCGATCTGAAATATCCAAAATCTTAAAATCGGATCGGATATCCGAAATTTCGGATCGGATCGGCGGATTTTCGGATGGGATAATTCGAATTGGATATTTTTGAACATCCCTAGCTATACTAGATTCGAATCAGTATTATATTCTAGAATTGAGGTAGTTGAAGTCTACAGGAAACTTATAGTCCGCTGGCAGCTGATAATAAATGGTGATAATGTTAATATATAATCTTTTATGAAAGTACTAATTAGATCATTCGATTTTCCGTGAAACTAAAATTGCACATACAATGCGGGATGAGGTACAATATACCATATAGATTGATTGACAATTAAGTTGTATAGATCGTAATAAGTTCCCTCCATTAGATTGCATGTGAATAAATGTTCGATAATAAAAGAAACGGAAGTAGAAATTAAGAGAGAAGAAATATTGTGGGAAATTAAAGTACGTAGATTATTATAAATTTCAAGAGATACAAATAAACACACTGAACTAAGGGTAAGGAGAAATTATTTATATTATAAGTAGATGTAGTAGCCAAGTAGGTGGCAATGCATACTACTAGTTTACTATCTTTACTCCATTAGACCGGGCCCTTAGTTTTTCATCACTTAATTAAAGAGGGGTGATAGAAAATACAACAGCTGCTGCAGGAGTATTGCCATTTTCATCAATATCAGCACTGGCCTCAGCTCCAGTTATCTCATCGGGTTTGGCATAACTTTTCTCAATAGAACCTTCAAGTGCGAGTTTGATTTTGTCCCACTTAACATTACCTTTAGGATACTTGGTACTAGGCCCAGTTTCCACATGAATCTGAAATAATCATAAATGCCAAGTATTAAGTTTTTGTGTTGTCCCATTAAGTTGTTTGTATGTCCTAGCAAGGTTATATAGAGTGTGATGATAGACTAATGTAGTAAAGCATATACGGTTAAAGTTTCTCCTTAGTTTAAGCGAGGTTGTAATGGTTTGAGCTTGAATATATTTTTCTGATTTAGAAAAAAAAAAAAAAAAGGTATTATTATAATTATTTACCTTATTCTTTTGAAAGTTATATGATTGGTTGATTATTCACTGATGTGGTCGTTTATGGTTTAATATAATCCCTGAGTTCTGCTCAAATAAGATAATAAACACATGTACTCCAAGTATTGATATTCAACAAATTATAAATGAAAAAAAAAAAAGCCAGCCCAGCTGGCCAAATGATGAACATCAACCAGCGAATTGAAACATCAATTGTACATATATTAGTCAGAAGCTTATTATTTACCTTAATATAAGGATTGGTTGGCTAGTTTCTTATACTCATTATTTCATTCCTTGGTTGCTTCCTTCCTTATTTCTACAAGGCTACCCGCACCGCAAGAGAGACACTAGAGTAAATAGAAATAGTTTAGTTAGTGAACTTAGATCATGTTGCACCCAATGAACAACAAGATAAGAAGCAAAAATATCACAAAAAAGACGAACATGAAGTGTGTTCTATACCGTGTAAGCGATGACACGATACTCTACGTTAGTGAATGATTCAGAAACCGTTGTTGCTTCTTGGACCGCCAAGAAATAACATTGTCACCCAGAAAAATTACGCAACTAGTGCCTAGTGGTAGAGTGACAATCGTACGTCTAGGCAATCAGCCCAATCAGAATAGCATCTTAATATGCAATATTAATAGACGAATAATTGGGGGATCGAAGCGAGAGACCATATATCTACATATTTACCCTTAAAGTTTCAGTATTAGTGTTAGGGTTATCAATAATGCGAGTTGAGTTCAAGTTTATGTTAGCTTGACATGACTTACTGACTTCTCGAGGCGTTCTCGAGTTGAGTTGAGCTCACTTGAGTCCTTATCGAATGAGTTTTGACAGAGTTGAGCTCCCTTGAGTCGAGTTTTGATCGAGATGATCTCGAGTAGCTCGCAGGTTGTCTCGTCTAATTAGCGCCCCGACCCCTAGGGTGGTAGAAATTATGTTAGATATAAGCATCTTATTTTTGGTAGTAATTAATAATTGTGCTTCCAAGTTTCCCAATACGGATCACGAGTTTTCAACTCGAGTACTGAATAACTCAACTAAACTTGTCAACATTTGAGTTGAGCTCGAGTTTGATTGGAACTCACTCAAGTTCAGTTTTGACCGAGTTTTAACTAAATCAGTATAGAATAGGTTTAGAGTTATCTCGCCTCATTGCCACACCTAATTGGTACTTATTGAAAGCTGCTTTTCCGCGTCATTAGTTTGAAAGCAATCATTATAATACGTAATATGAGAGGCATCCCTCCGAAAGACTCGGATATATGTACTGATTTTATATAAAATATTTTGATTCTATATGTTGCGTCCATATAGTTGGAAATCAATCAATATATATATATAAAGGAGGAACTTTTCGGGAGCTTAGGGAGTTCCTCAAGATTTCGAGCTCATAGAGCGCGCCACGTAGGATTGTCACGTCATCAATTTATCTTTTTATTTTTTTACAAAAATAGAGTTTTAGATGATTTAAATACATATAAAGAGATTTGGATAAGCGAAAATTAGAGTTTGAATTTGAATCAACAACCTAAATTATTATATCATGAAAATTGTGTATAACTTTTGCTACATAATTCGGAATATTATAATTTTTGTATCATTGGAGAGCATTCGAAATATGCTTCGAAATAAGATCCATTTACAATATAGTTGTACAACTTATGAAATATAGAGCGCCATGTAGGATTGTCATGTCATCAATTTTTTTTTTATTTTTTTTCTAAAAATAGAGTTCTACATAGATTTAAATACATATAAGGAGTCCTGGATAAGCAAAAATTAGAGTTTCGTTTTGAATGAACAACCTAAATTATTATATTATGTAAATTGTGTATAACTTTTGCTACCTAATTCAGAATATTATAATTTTTGTACCATAAAATAGTGCTCGAAATATGCTTTGAAATAAGATCCATTTACAATATAGTTATACAATTTATGAAATAGAGAGCGCCACTTAAGATTGCCATGTCATTAGTTTTTTTTTAAATATATTTCGAGCTCATAGAGCGCGCCACGTAGGATTGCCACGTCATCAATTTATATTTATATTTTTTTACAAAAATAGAGTTCTAGATGATTTAAATACATATAAAGAGATTTGGATAAGCGAAAATTAGAGTTTGGATTTGAATCAACAACCTAAATTATTATATTATGAAAATTGTGTATAACTTTTGCTACATAATTCGGAATATTATAATTTTTGTACCATTGGAGAGCATTCGAAATATGCTTCGAAATAAGATCCATTTACAATATAGTTGTACAACTTATAAAATATAGAGCGTCGTGTAGGATTGTCATGTCATCAATTTTTATTTTTATTTTTTTCTAAAAATAGAGTTCTACATAGATTTAAATACATATAAGGAGTCTTGGATAAGAAGAAATTAGAGTTTCGTTTTGATGAACAACCTAAATTATTATATTATGTAAATTGTGTATAACTTTTGCTACCTAATTCAGAATATTATAATTTTTGTACCATTAAATAGTGCTCGAAATATGCTTTGAAATAAGATCCATTTACAATATAGTTATACAATTTATGAAATAGAGAGCGCCACTTAAGATTGCCATGTCATTAGTTTTTTTTTAAATATATTTCGAGCTCATAGAGCGCGCCACGTAGGATTGCCACGTCATCAATTTATATTTATATTTTTTTACAAAAATAGAGTTCTAGATGATTTAAATACATATAAAGAGATTTGGATAAGCGAAAATTAGAGTTTGGATTTGAATCAACAACCTAAATTATTATATTATGAAAATTGTGTATAACTTTTGCTACATAATTCGGAATATTATAATTTTTGTACCATTGGAGAGCATTCGAAATATGCTTCGAAATAAGATCCATTTACAATATAGTTGTACAACTTATAAAATATAGAGCGTCGTGTAGGATTGTCATGTCATCAATTTTTATTTTTATTTTTTTCTAAAAATAGAGTTCTACATAGATTTAAATACATATAAGGAGTCTTGGATAAGAAGAAATTAGAGTTTCGTTTTGATGAACAACCTAAATTATTATATTATGTAAATTGTGTATAACTTTTGCTACCTAATTCAGAATATTATAATTTTTGTACCATTAAATAGTGCTCGAAATATGCTTTGAAATAAGATCCATTTACAATATAGTTATACAATTTATGAAATAGAGAGCGCCACTTAAGATTGTCATGTCATTTAGTTTTTTCTTAAAAAATATTTGAAAAAAAATAGAATTCTACATATATTTAAATACATAAAAGAGTTTTGGATAGGGGGAAATTAGAGTTGCGTTTTGAATAAACAACCTAAATTATTATATTATGTAAATTGAATTTAACTTTTGCTACCTAATTTAAAACATTATAATTTTTTTACCATTGGAGAGTGCTTGAAATATGCTTCAAAATAGGATCTATTTACAATATAGTTTTACAACTCATGAAAATATATTAAATTAGATGCATTGTAGGACATTATTTAGTCTTTTTTTTAGATAAATATAATAATGGCTATAAGTATTAAGTATAGTGTATTATATGTGATTATAACATTTGATTATAGGTCCAATTTACAGGATTAAACATATTATCTTTCAAAACCTCAACCTTACTCAACCAAACTAAAACAATATAGTATTGCAACCAAATTTATTGACCAAAATCTATAGCGATAAAGTTACATATATATAATTAGAGTTTTGGATTATGTAAAAATTAGAGTTTGATTAAAATAAAACAGCCTTAGAATATTATAAAGAGCTCCACCTAAGCATGTCATGTCATTCTTATCAATTTTTAAGAAAGTATTCTTTCTGTCCTGCATCTATTAAATTATTACCCTCTACTTTCTTAAAGTATCATTCGCGTATTATTCATGTTAAAACTGTATTAGCTATTGTTAGTCATACCTGTTATTGGGATACCATTTAATAATAGACTTAGCTACAATATTCAATTGAATATTAAAAATTATAAAATTTATATATCAAAATAACAAATCTAGAAATTATAGTATAATGACAAATACTTTCTCTGTTTTTTTTTCTACTTCAACAATTGGTTTGGACATGGTTTTTAAGGAAATAAAAAATGGGTTGTTTAGCATAGAGGTACCTCTTTAGTTAACTAGAATATGGGACAAATAAATCCTTATTAAAGTAAACGCAACTTTATAAGGCAATTCGGGTAATTAATGATGGTTTTATTAACATAAAGTAAAGGTAATATTGTCAACTGTAGTTTCTTTTTTTACCAAAAGTGGAATGGACCCAAAAGATGAAACTATCTAAAGTGGTAATTGTTGTAATAGAAAAAGAACGGAGGAAGTATGTAAATACAATGATCTTGAAAAATCTCATTTTACAACAACACAAAATCAACAATAATATTAACAAAAAATATACAATAAAATAAAATAAACAACAACCCGTGCAACGCACGGGCTTCAAACCTAGTACTATAATATATTGGCTTCCATATAGTTGGAAAGCAATCACTAATTCACTATGAAGTGATAATAATTGCTTCCATATATACGGGGTATCTCCCCTCAAGTCTCCGAATGATTGAGAGTATAGTTCTTGAATTTTGCACTCAATCATGATTGATTTTATATTATTTTGCTTCCATATGCACTCAATCACTATAGTGTTCTTAGGTTTGAATCCAAAATCAAACTCTAAGTTCTGATGATCCAAAACTTTCTATGTACACTTTTATCTATATGGTATTAAAGTTACGATTCTATTCGTTTCGGGTTATGGTAAAATCCTATTTACGGTGGAAGTTGTTTACGTTTAAGAATTTAAATAGATTTGTTTAATAGAACAGATTAAACTTCAAAATACAAAGAGTCCATACATAACAAGAAGATCCTGGTATATTTAATTCAGGTTTATATTTTATTTAATGTTAATTAAGTTTTTTTACCTAACATCATAGGTGATGTGATACATGGCAGGTGATAAAATCGCCAAATGCATGACACATGTTATTGTATAAATCTGAAATTAAAAAGCGAAGATTTCAACTCTCTTTTGTTATAGAAAATAACCCAATAATTGAGAAGAAAGACTCTCTAAAATTGAGAGGAATGACCTAATAATTAGGTATGGTACATAAACTATTTGAAAAAGTGAGTAACGATATATATTATTAATAATATAGAAGTAAAACAAACACATGAAACTTTTAGGTTACCACCAACAAATTGAGGATGGTAGCCCCTAATTAATTAACAATAATGAAAACTAGCGTTTTTTTATAAAAGATAACGCAATCATACGGGAATACCAAGGAGCGTTCGCAAGAAGTTTATTGGACATGTAGGCATGACTTTTACTTGCGTAAACATTAATATGTCACTAAATATGAAGTATTTGTGCACTGATAATGATAGCAAACACTTAAATCAAGTCTTGGCATTTATATTTATAATGAAAATAAGGCTACCATCATATTTACATATATATCTTTAGGATTTCACTAATATACCCCCTCAATATGTGCAAAGGAAACCATGTGTATATTGGACTTTAAAAAATCAAAACGTTGAGTAGACTGAATTTCAGTAAAAATGCTCGCAAAAGGTTGGGTAAATGCATCGCACACGACTAAATCATAGCAAGTCGTTCTCGAACAAAATGACAATCAATCTTGATATGTGAACTTTGATCATGTTGGACATGATGAAAAACAAGATAAGAAGCAAAAACATCATCTTAGAAAAGAGGAACGTAACAGGCTATCAGATAAGAAGTTTCAATTCAACAATAAGAGAACGAACATGAAGTGTGTCTAGTACTGTGTAGGCGATGACAGGGTACTCTGCGTTAATGGATGATTTAGAAACCGTGGGTTGCTTCTTTGAGCGCCAATAACATTGTTACCCAAAAAAATAACGCAACCAATGGTAGACTAAAAATAGCATGGGCAACATGCCCAATCACATCAGCATCTGAATATGCTATATAATAGATAAATTCTTGGCGGGTCAAAGCGAGAGACCATATGTCAACATATTTACCCTTAAAGTTCCAGTATTAGTATTAGGGGTGTCAATAATGTGAGTGGAGTTCAAATTTATATTAGCTGAACTTGACTCGCTAACTACTCGAGTCGATCTCGAGTTGAGTTGAGCTCACTTGAGTCGGTATTAACCGAGCGAGCTCCCTTGGGTTGAGTTTTGATCGAGACGATCTCAAGTAGCTCGCAAGTTGTCTTGTCTAATTAATGCCCCATATGGTAGAAATTACGTCGGATTTAAGCATTTTACTTTTGGTAGTAATTTATAATTGTGTTTCCAAGTTTCTCACAAGTTACGAGTTTTCGAGTCAAGCATTGAATAATTGAACTCAACTTGCTTACATCTGAGTTGAGCTCGAGTCCGATTCCAGCTCACTCAATTCATGTTTTTATCGAGTTTTAACTAAATCAGTCTCAAGTAACTCATGAGCTATCTCATCTCATGGCCATAATGCCACCCGTAGTTAGTACTTATCAAGAGAATGACCTCAGCTTTTCCGCTTCATTAGTTGGAAAGCAATCATTATACTATGTAATACGAGGCATCTCTCCGGAAGTCTCGGATCTGAACTGATTTTATAGTATTTTGCTTTCATATGTTGCTTCCATATAGGGAGCCATGATAAACCCTAACAGTTAGTGGCCAAAAAACAAAATTGTTGGAGTATCTAAAAGAAAACTCATTATTTACTTTTGTTTTTTCATAGATTAGATGTACTTTTTGACAATAAATATGATTTCACACACATAAACATAGGTTGATTTATAAATAACAGGCGTCTCAAACAAACAAAGAATGGTTGGTTTATAATAAACTGTCTTAAACACACAAACAAGGGTTTTAATAAGTTATACTTTTCTGGTGGAAAAAAGCTAATTAATCACACTTATCGATGCAACTTTTACATTTTTCAGAGATTACAGTTGTACTTTTTGACAAAAAGTAAGACTACAAGACAAATATGGGTTGATGTATAAATAACAAGTGTCTTAAACACATAAACACGGGTTGATTTATAAATAACAAGTGTTTTAAACACACAAACAAGGGTTCTAAAAGTACAGGAGAAAGAAAGTTCACTTTTTCCTATGAGTAGATAAAAAAACCTTTTTTATTTTTTAATGTTAAAAACGTACTTCAACTGCCTATGCTGACACATTTATTGATATACTCTCAAACAATTTTGTTTTTGCAAATTGATCCTTATTAATGGCCTTTTGGCCACTAACTATTAGTACTTTATCATTGCTCGCCGGTGAGGCCGTGTGGGGACGTTGATATGTTTCGATTCACCTTATTGGTATGCCCCTTTTTTTAGTAACAGAAACTGAACTAAACTGAATTGAGAGTAACTGAAATGCAGAGAGTAACTGAATTGAACTGAAATGAAAATAAGTCCAAAAGAACATGGCTTACTTCTATTCTCGTTAAATTCATATCAGATTGGATTAGATTCAAAAAATAAAAAAATACTTTACATGATAAAATAGTAACTTTTAACAAGTTTCAATAAGTTCTGGTTAATTTTAATAAGTTCGGTTCAGTTTACGTACAAAAAAATTAAGGTGAAGAGAATGCACCTCAAATGTTCTTAATTTAATCTTCTTGTAATCAACAATAGTAGAATTTGAATTAGTAAAACACTAGGGGGAAAAAAAGAAAGCCTTCGTGTGTGAAGGGCTGCGGTTTTCAAGAAAACCGCAACCCTTTTAGTGAAGGGCTGCAGTTAACTAGAAAACGCAGCCCGTCGCACAGTATGAAGGGTTGCGTTTTTAAGGCTAACTGCAGCTCTATTAATGAAGGGTTGCGGTTAGCTCAGAAACCGCAGCCCTTCATACACGAAGGGCTGCGTTTTCTGGGCTAACCGCAGCCCTTCATACACGAAGGGCTGCGTTTTCTGGGCTAACCGCAGCCCTTCACATCCCATCCACCCACATTTCAGTTTTGCACGCATACACACAGTATCTTAGACACCCAAATTTCCCTCCCTTACTTAGAAAAATTTGGACGAGCGGAAAAACCCTTCCCTCTCACTCACTCACTTCGAGGTTGCATCTAACCCTAACGCCCCATCACCGGACCCTCGCCTGAGCACCGACATTGACGCACCATCGCCGAAACCGTCGCCTGAGCAACGCACCATCGCCGGAACTGCGCTCCTTCTTCTTCTCTTCTTTCCTCCACTTCACCTTGACGCCGCCACCACCACTACTGCATTGCCTGTAATTCCCCTCTCACTCTCTCTTCTCTTTTTCATTCCGCTAATTAATTTGTTTAATTTCATTTCTCTTCTATTTTGTGTTGTAAAATGTGATTGTAGGGGGGTGGGGGAGGTTTGGGGATGGTGGGTAGGGGGGTGTGGGTGATGGGCGGGGGTGGGGGAGGGGCTGGGGATCTTGGGGGGTGAGGGATGACCGCGCGGGGGTGGGGAGGGTTGGGGATCTTTGGGCGGGGGGGTGGTGGAGGGTTGGGGGAGGCCTGGGCAAGGGGGGGGGAGGGCTAGGGAGGGCTCGGGGTGGGCACATTATCAATTTTGTGTAGTTTATGGTTAATTAATCTAGGTTTTTAGTTAGTTTTGGTTTTCTTAATTGAATTATGTGATTAATGTGCCGTGTGTGATTTGTTAATTGTAGGAAAAAGAAGCTAAGGAAGGCAAAACTATATCTCTTCTCATAATTGCTCTTATTTGGTGTTGAGAGGTACGTAATTAGCCTAATTCTCTTGTGATTAAGGTCAGTTTTGACCGAGTTTTAACTAAATCAGTATAGAATAGCTTTAGAGTCATCTCATTGCCACACCTAATTAGTACTTATTAAAAGAATGATTTAAGCTTTTCCGCGTCATTAGTTTGAAAGCAATCATTATAATACGTAATATTAGAGGCATCCCTCCGAAAGACTCGGATATATGTACTGATTTTATATAAAATATTTTGCTTCTATATGTTGCGTCCATACTCCATATAATTGGAAATCAATAATATAATATATTGGCTTCCATATAGTTGGAAAGCAATCACTAATTCACTATGAGGTGATAATAATTGCTTCCATATGAAAATACGAGGTATGTCTCCTCAAGTCTCCGAATGATTGAGAGTATAATTCTTTAATTTTGCACTCAATCATGATTCATTTTATATTATTTAACTTCCATATGCACTCAATCACTATAATGTTCTTAGGTCGTAATCCAAAATCAAACTCTTAAGTTCTGATGATCCAAATGTACTTTCTCTGAAAACTTTTATTGATATGGTATTAGAGTTAGGATCTTATTCGTTTTGGGTTATGGTAAAATCCTACTTACGATAAAAGTTGTTTGCATTTAAGAATTTAAATAGATTTGTTTAATAGAAGAAATTAAACTTCAAAGTACAAAAGGTCCATATATATATAACAAGAAGACAAATCCAAATACAATACAAGCCTTTTTGTTGTTTATTTAACTTGGAAAATTGGCTTTTTGGATGGATAAAAAAAACTGGTTGGTGGGTCAACCCAGCCCGAACCTGACCCATCTAAGTTAACGAGTTAGATTGGTTGAATTCAGGATGAAAATTTTTTAACCTGACCCAACCCATTTAATTAAAAGAGTTGGGTTAGGTAGACCCATTTAATTAAACAGGTTGAAAATTATGACCTAAGTTGTTACTATTAGGGAGGTTAGGGTTGGGTTGGTGGGTTTTATCGATTATTGCCAGAACTAGCGGCAGTGCTGCTCCACACGTTTTATTAATACATATAGATTTTATACAATATAATCATCGTTCTATAGATCAATTTCAATAATGTGTAGTGATAAAAATTGGTTGAAAAAAATGAAAATAAGTAGTTCAAATCTCGGACTTTTTTCTCTTCTTGTGTGGCATGCTCGGACATAGTGAGAAGAATTGTAGTAGCGTTGCAGAGGAGGAGATTGAGAAAGAAATCGGCGGGAGAACTTTGCTCAAAACGTTCTCGTGCAAAGGTAGAAATTGGAACTTGGAGGTGTTTAACGCAATATGATTGAGCTAGAAAATTTAGCTGTGAGTAAAAATCCCACACTTAGTTCCTCCTCCAATCTCAAAGAGAAGGAATCTTGTGTAGGGATTTCTATTTCATTCAATGATAAAGAGGAGGTTCAGCAAGATAACTTTGTTCAGATGAATTAGGCGACTGCTCAATCAAATGGAAAAAGAGATAACAAAGCTGGTTGTCATTAAACCGGCATTATCTACAGGGGTAAACAAAGTTGCAAAAGTCAACTCTCCCTTTCAAGCGTGTGATGAGTCTGTTGGTAATGGTTTGTTCTTGGTCTCCCTTTCAAAGAAGGGCCTTAGGATCACTGGATCAGCACTAGTGGTGGCACTAACATTATTGCTTGCTCTAAATATTTGGCTGACAGGGGTACTGGTGGGAAACAAAAGGAGATGGAAGTTGATTTTCACATACGCTTAGATGATCGACTGTGAAGAATATGTGAAACGTATGAAGGCTTCATATTGTGGAGCAAGTAGCGGAGGTGGACAATAATCCACCCCGTGAAGGATAATGAAAACTTTAAGTTGGAACAGTTAAGGGCTCAATAACACCTTGACGGTTTTAGGTCTATGGAATTGGTGCTGGAGAGATAGGTAGAAAGTTTTGGATAATGAGAGAACTCCTATAATTTTTTGAGAGAACTCCTATAATGCTCTCATGATCCAAAACTTTCTACCTATACTTTTATCTCTATAGTATTAAAAACAACGATCTTATTCGTATTGGGTTATGGTAAAATCATACTTACCATGGAAGTTATTTATGTTTAAGAAATTAAATAGAGTTGTATAATAGAAATAATTAAGTAGATTACAATTTCGAAAAATTGATATCAATAATCCCTACTTTCACTCATTTTTTCAAATTAATTCCAATTTTGCATTATTTTGGAATAACCCTCCTCCCCTGAACTTTTGGGTCGACCTTCTCAAAAAAATCCAACTTTTGTTTTTACTAGTTGTTGCACCGCTCGTCTACGCGCGCGGCACTCCAAAATGTCGTATTTGCGATATTCGATCTAGGCTAGATATAATTAACATGTAAGTTCAACCATCAATATTCAGCAAAAAGGGAAGGAAGAAGAATAAAAAATTAAGCTTATTTTTCAGAACATACAGCACGTACGATATATCCCTTTTGGAGACGCTAAAATAATTACAACTACTATTTTACACACTAACATCCAACCTAACCTCTTCTCATATTTTCACTACCACAAATTTGGAAAATCCTAATCCAGCTTCACCATGCCACTTTCTTGATGTTCTTTCCTTAGGTAAGCAGGGAAATACTTGATGCCCACCAGGTTGCCAACGTTGCTGATAACCTGAATATAACAAGAATGACCATAAGAAAAGAAACTTGAAAGTGTTTAAATGTATTATAAAGCATACAACAATGAACCAGATTTTTCTTATAGAAATTACTGGTTATATTTGAAAAAGCCTGCTCAATAATAGTTAAAGGAATATGATTCAATATGATATCTTTCACAACTCTTACTTGCAACCAATTTAAACAGCTTATAATTTTTCAAGTTTAGAAATGTGTACAAGTACTATAGGGCTCTCTAGCACGGCAAGGGTACTTCTTCTAATTCATGTACCCGTACTTGTAACCGATACGATACATTTCCTGGATAAGTGTACCCATGTCCTAATATGTCGAAATCTTGTCTCTGTTAAGGCTGTTCAAAATTATTCGATCCGGTTTTTTAAATTTTGGATTTTTCGGATTGGATATCAGGGAAAAAAAATCAGATATGGATTAGGAAAATTTTAACTCGGATATCCGAAAATATCCGAAAGTTTTTGAAATAATTTTTTACACAAAAAAATCAGGAATTTTGAAATAAACCTAAGGCAAACATCAAACTCGTTTTGCACACCCCAAACCCCTTTCCTAATCCCCAACTTAGAGATCCTCATATCCACTCCGACATAGCGGCGCTCCCTACACCCCAACGACCACAGTCTCTCTTCGTCTCTTCACGACGACGGCTAGCCAAACACCACCACTCCACCGAGTTTTCGCACTTCGCAACCCTCTTCCTCAGCCAGACACATGTTTGCCTAAGTCTTGCACATTAAATCTTCTATTGTAAGCTCTTTTGTTTAGCCATGCTCAATCAAACTCTATTTTGATCTATCTTAGGCATATGAATAAATTAAAACCCATTAACCTACGTCAAGTACTTTGGGCTGAGGAGGATGCAACACATAATGATATCAAAGAATACGACTTAATAAATGTAATCACTTGTCCTTTGGATGTTTCGAATACAATAACAATATAGATTTTGATCATCTTACAAAATTATTACCTCCAATAACTAAGAGAGAGGTGTGTACTTGTACTCTCTGATTTATGTTCAAGCGCCCAAGTAACTAAACCAACGCAGTCTCTGCAAAAGAAGATCAACAATAATGGAAAATTAACACCACCCTAGGAAAGATTAAGCATAACTCGGGCATTATATCAAAAATCGCATCTTCTTACTTCACAATCTTTCCAAGACACAAGTGGGCAAGCACATATAATTATTAAAATTAATACATATAATGATAACTTCTTATATAGCAAAGCCAAATAAGAAATACCAACTTGCTAGTATTGAGACTATTTGAGAGAATGAATAAATGAGAAGTAGAAAGCCAAAAGCTACATAGCTGTGAGTTTAGCTTCTCAGATATTATCTTTCAATATACACAAAAAGAACATTGCAGAGCAAGAAAAGGAAAGTTAACTACAACTTTAAGGTGCTCAAATTGACAAATATTGCAAAGTCAAAATCAAATGTTTGTTGAAGCTGTGGGTGCGAAAATGAGCTACCATGATGTTCATGCTGCATAAGGCAATATAAAAAATGCATAAGTCAAATGATGTATGGGAACATGCATCTTTTTCAAGGGAACTCGCTTTGCATAAAAGAAGTTTCACAATTTCGCGAGCAAGACCATCCTTCATGAGGGTTGGCATATGGACCATAGATGAATGTACCAGAAAGCAGAAAATGTCAAACAAAATAAATTGACAAGGAATTTGGATTGTTAGTCCAATCCTTGAATACATTAGAATGTTGTAGTACTAAGCAAAGAAGATAATGTGATACATATACTTAATAGACAAAGAAAATAACCATGTCAATGATCCTCCAAGGATCCCAACGACATATATTCGTATACAAGAAGCCGTTGATCACCATCAGTATAGTACTTAATCAAATTGAATGGTGCAAGTGCAAGAGACTATGCATAAGAACCTCGACCAAAAATTCTAAATTTCCTTGAGGCCCAACCAACTTTCTGGTTGTGCAACATAGTAGCATTTATTAAATTTATTTCATTATTATCAAAACATTAGCAATTTTATCAAAACAGATGTGTTGCTCATACTCTTTCCTAGCACAAGTAACACCTTCCTTGGACGGCCCAAATATATTCACCTCTTCGACATATAGTGCAAAACCCACCGTGTCTTCACAACCGTCCCTTTGGGGAGAGTTCCCAAAACTTTCATGTCGACCAAGAGCCAAATTTGACTGACCCGATTTTGACGACGAAGGACACGGAATTCCAGATTCAGATTGTGAGTGTTGACGGATTTTTCCCTGACGTGAACCACCACTCCAACCTAGAGTGTCTCTGTGCTCCACCTGTTTCTCAACAGTACCACAAACGGCCAATGTGGCAACTCCAGACTCAGATAACGTAGACCCTTGCAACACATACAATGTCTCATGTTTATCCCCTTTCAGAATTATCTTTGAACCCCTATAGACATACAACCCTCTACCTTCACCTTTGAAACTGAACCCTTTCTTGTCAAAAGACTAAGTGAAATCAGATTATTTGTGACCTGTGGAACATGACTAACATCATTCAAAGTACAGACTTTGCCATCACATGTCCTAATTCTGATGGACCCTATACCAACTGTCTTGTAGACCTCACTGTTGGCAATAGTAACACTTCCATCAACCTGTTTATAGTTCATAAACCACTCCCTGCGCGGACACATATGACAAGACGCTCCAGAATCTAAAACCCACACATCACTACAATGTGTTTGTTCATTAGCAACTAAAGCAATATCATCATCAGAACTTGAATTTTCTACTGCAACAACAGCAGAACCAGACCCAGATTCATTAAACCCGAGTTATTTTTCTTTTTAGGACATTCCCTTTTCCAATACCCCGTTTCCTTACAGTAATTACAGACATCACTAGATTTAGAACCAATAAAAAACGGTGTCCTGGATTTTCTCCCCGACTTCCCCTGTCCAATACCACTGGCTACTAATCCAGCAGCCTGATCGACTGTACCTATACCAGACGCCTTATGACGAATCTCTCTAGTATGAAGTGCAGATCTTACTTCTTCTAATGACAGACTATCTTTCCCAACAATAAAAGAATCCACAAAATTCTCATATGACAAAGGCAAAGATACTAACAGAATTAAAGCAGCATCCTCATCATCTACTTTAACATCAATATTACGAAGATCTAGTAAGATAGTATTCAACTTTTCGAGATGGTCCCTAAGAGATGTACCTTCTTGCATACGCAGGCTGAACAAACGTTGCTTCAAAAGTAGGGGTGTTCACAAAAAACCGAAATAAAAAACCTTACCGAGAAACCGAAAAACCGGTTAAAATGGGCGGTTACCGAACCGGAAAATTTGGGATTAAACGGTACGGTTACCGAACCGGTAAAATTCACGGTTAAACGGCACGGTTACGGTTATGATTTTTGAGTGAACAGTTAACCGAAAAACCGAAATATTTTTTTCTCTATTTTATTTATTGTGAAACATTTTCCAACAACTACATTAATTCTAATATTTGTTACTAAGTAACAAGAATTAGAGGAAGTATGAGATTATTGAAAAAATTTAGTACTAATTTAAAAACTATAATTATGAAATGGAGTAAATTCTTAGTGTTATTATGTTTTCTATGGATTTATTATCCACTTTATAATATATTTTATATTAGAATTTATATAATATTATAGTATATGCACACAAAAATAGAAAATATATATTTACATTAAGTAAAATATAATAGTATAAATTGAATAACGGTTAATGGTTAACCGAAAAACCGTACCGAAATAACGGTTAACCGTTTAGGCGGTACCCGGTCTAAGCGATTACGGTTACGGTTCGCAAAAAGAGCGAACTGAAACTTTCGGTTACCGAACCGATATGTTGTTTTGGGACGGTTAACCACCCATGAACACCCCTATTCAAAAGCAACTTGTTGGTTAGAGATTTTGTCATATACAAACTCTCCAACTTCAGCCATAGTCCAGCAGCGGTTTCCTGCTCCGCGACTTCAGTAATTATGTCGTCAGCCAGATACAACATAATCGTTGAATGCGCCTTTTCCTCCAAAACGGCCATCGCAGCGGTAACTGAATCCATTGACTTCTTTTCCAACGGTGCCCAAAAACCTTGTTGCTTCAGTAAAGCCCGCATCTTGATTTGCCACAGACTGAAACTATTTCTCCTAGTGAATTTATCTTTCTCACCCGGATCGAACACGGACAGAGAGAGAACTGATTTATTGATGTGGAGGAAATAACAGAATTACAGATGTGATTATGAACTAAATCGTCGAATAAACGAATTAGGTTAAGCCTATTTATAACCCGACTCGAAAATCGCCTCACCCGCGTCAAAAACACACTCGCCCCGACGCCGCCTGGTCGGGCGCGCACACGAAAACAGCAGCAATCTCACGAATGACTCGCCTGGTCACCCGGGCCAAACAGTCCGGGATGGCGCCCCACCGCCCGGCCGGGCGAGCCTTCCCGACTGACCTGGCGAGCTCCCAAAGCCTCCGTTTTCGCCGCTCTTTCACTAGATTCAAGGCATATTCCTTACACTGGAAATCATACAGATTTTTGAACAAATTAAAGTAACACGATAAATCTTAAATTACCAAATTAGATCTCCAGCATAAACCTACAGCAGAAACTACTGGACTAACAGTGTCCAACATCTTAAACAACTCTTAAGTCACAAGAGGTGGAATCATCAAACTTTTAAAGGAAATACCAAATTAAACATGAAAAGGCAAAAATAAGAACAGATAAAAGCAATGGTTTACTAAATATCATAATTCAAACCCCTTACTACTACTCTAAGAAAGGCAAGAAATTGTATTACTTACATCTCATCAGCTTTTCAATTATTCTGCCACCGTCAATGGCATCGCCAACTTCTACTTCACCGCTGTTTACTTCGCAGGTGATTTTCTCTGATGCAAATATCAACTACCATAGCTGCAGAACAAAGTTCCATACTTTCTCTCTCCTCCTCTTCTATAACATCCATTTCTCGGCGGCGGCTGAGGCAGAGAGAGAATTTGAATCATCCTCCTTCTTAACCACCACCGGCGGCTTGGCTTTCGGCGTCGAATTCTTCTACTTCGGCTGACAATTTCGTTGAAAAAGGGTATTGTCATTGATGGTGAGGGCCAATTAAAAAAAAAAAGATAAAAAGAGAGAGAGAAAGGATACCTAATTGTACTCGGCGAAAAATATCCTTGAAATCATCAACCCTATCCATAATTTTCGCAATTGATGGATGGATAAATAGTCCTCCAAAATCAAACCTAGAAAGTTGACTAAATTGTGAGAGAAACAAAGAGAAAGAGAAAGAGGAGAGAGAATCGGATGGTGTGGAGGAAAAAGATGATGAAAACACAGAGAGAAAGGAGATGACTGAAGTAAGGAGAAAATTTGTGAAGTTGAATGGCTCATATTATCCAAACTCTTAACTACAGTAAATTTCAACCTTTTATCACCCATAATACTATTGCAGTGAATAGTTCCAACTTCCTACTTTTAAAAAGGTGTGGATGTGGATGGATTGTCCTTGTTTGGACTACTAAACTACTACTATATTCACGAGAGGAAAAAAGCCTAAGGGCTGCGGTCAAAAGTGGCCTAAGGGCTGCGTTTTTTGACCGCAGCATCTAGAGTAGCAGCCCTTAACATCTAGGAAGGGCGCGAATTAAGGGTTGCGGTCGTAGGGAAAACCGCAGCCCTTGGCCAAATAAGGGCTGCGGTTAATAGGAAAAACCGCAGCCCTTGGTGAAGTAAGGGCTGCGGTTTTCCCTATTAACCGCATCCCTTATTTGGCCAAGGGTTGCGGTTTTCCCAATAACCGCAGCCCTTGTGTGATTTTTTTTGTAAAAAAAAATTCAGCTATATTATATTTTCCTGTGTCGCTGGTTCACTTGTGTTGCTGCTTGCTTTGTACCATATTACCAACCTCATATAGAGTTCCCAATTATGTAATAATATATATATATATATATATATATATATATATATATATAATAATAATAATAATAATAATAATAATAATAATGTTAAAGAGAGTACATATTAAGGCAAAATTATATTAAATCTAATACTAAAAGCTACATTAAAGCAACCGAATAACTAATAGCTCTAGCTAGTTATTGCAAAATCCTAACCAATGTATCATAGACAATCTTCACAAATGTAGCTTGCCAACTTGTTTCGAACTTCATCCAATTCTTCAATTGTGAATTCATCCAACCTTGGTGCGTCGTTATCCATGTAAACCTTGCAATAATATGAATATAATAAATTAATAAGATCAAGTCAAACATTTACAATGTATAGTAATAACAACTAACTCTTGCAATTATAAGCTAAACAACCATTTTTTGAGTTGATTTTGTCGATTTTTGTGAATTTGAGCTATTTTACTTCCCAAAACTAACTACATGTTACATATAGGAGCAAAACTAACACACACCACTTACTTTATGCATACTTGAAGTGTTAATGTCAAATTTAGGTGCAAAAGATTAGAAGCTCAATTCTTAGGTTCGCTTCGGGGTCGATTTTTGTGAATTTGAGCTATTTCACTTCCCAAAACTAACTACATCTTACATATAGGAGAAAAACTAACACACACCACTTAATTTATGCATACTTGAAGTGTTAATGTGAAATTTGGGAGCAAAAGATTAGAGTTCAAGTTTTGGTTCGTTTCGGGGTCGATTTTGGTGAAAAATCCAATTTCTCATCCAAAATGAACTTACTATTGCAACTATACAACAAAACCAAACATATATCACTTAATCTATACATATTTGAACTATATATGTCAATTTTAGTTGGAATTGGTGAAAGTACCAAGTTTCGGGTTGATTTTATCGATTTTTGTGAATTTGAGCTATTTTACTTCCCAAAACTAACTACATGTTACATATTGGAGCACAACTAACACACACAATTACTTTATGCATACTTGAAGTGTTAATGTCAAATTTAGGAGCAAAAGATTAGATTTCAAGTTTTGGGTTCATTTCGGGGTCGATTTTGGTGAAAATCCAATTTCTCACCCAAAATGAACTTACTATTGCAACTACAACTAAGCCAAACATATCTCACTTAATCTATACATATTTGAACTATATATGTCAATTTTAGTTGGAATTGGTGAAAGTACCAAGTTTCGGGTTGATTTTGTCGATTTTTCTAAATTTGAGCTATTTTACTTCCCAAAACTAACTACATGTTACATATAGGAGCAAAACTAACACACACCACTTACTTTATGCATACTTGAAGTGTTAATGTCAAATTTAGGTGCAAAAGATTAGAAGTTCAATTTTTAGGTTCGTTTTGGGGTCGATTTTTGTGAATTTGAGCTATTTCACTTGCCAAAACTAACTACATCTTACATATAGGAGAAAAACTAACACACACCACTTACTTTATGCATACTTGAAGTGTTAATGTTAAATTTAGGAGCAAAAGATTAGAGTTCAAGTTTTTGAGTTCAACTACAACTAAACCAAACATATATCACTTATCTATCAATTTAATCTAAATTAAATAAACTAATTAGTTACATACCTTTTGAAGATAATCGATGTCAGTGCAATGGTTGACTATATCAAACATGTACCTCAGCACGTAATAGCCACAATCAACATCATTCTTTTGTTGCGGACACTAAAATTCACCAAATTTAAACATCCAAAAACATTCATGTTAAATTTAGAGTATATGAAAATAAATGGTTCGACATAAAATTAACCAAAGTAGTTACCTCAACTGATATCCAAAGAGGAGCTTTTCCTAATCGAAGTCCAAGCCCACAATGCTGCTTCATCACACTACAACAATACATTATAAGATGTTTATTATATATATATATATATATATATATATATATATATATATATATATATATATATATATATATATATATATATATATATTAATGTGTAATATTAGGTACACATATTGTTCTAGTTAAGTTACCTATTCAATAGTGACTTAACTAGTAAAGTCCGTGGTGGTTGTCGACGAAGAGAATCAAAGTGGTAGACGTGATTATTTGACAAACATATCACAATGAGCGTCCAATGGAGACTACATAAGGAAATAATATAAAGTTACTTATTCAACAATTAGGTGAATTTTGTTATCGATATATGGAACAAGAATGAACTTCTCTCCTAAACAAGGAAAAATAAGTTATTGAATATAAAGTAAAGCATCAAGTTTGGTGTAACAAGCTTACGTTTCAATATATGGAACAAGGATGAACTTCTCTTCTAACCGACGTGATTGTTTGAAACTACTATCGAGATATTCATTCACATCGGCTTTGTTGTTTAAACAATTGTCATCTCGCATCATACTTGGACATAACCAACCAATCTTTGTCTCACTCATTTTTTCATTCAATTTAGTACACAATAACCTGAGAAAGCATATAATAAAAAGTAAACATACTTATCATGGAAGTTGAAAACTATTATAAACTTGTAAAGTAAGATATGTATCACCTCATGAAAGCTTGTATCATTGTTCCACTCAACATTTCCCCACGTAAGAATTCTTTAACATCGTCTTTGGAAATCCATGTAGATGACTCATCAGTGTAGTTGAATTGTTCCTTCCCCAAAGTAACATGTATTGGAGTATTCTCGGGCAAATCGCTAACGCACTCATGCAACCAATAGCATGCCTTAGTAAGGCCTTGCACCACCAATGGCTCGAGAAGTGGATTGTTTGACATACTCACTTGGTCATGGAACACATTTGGTTCACTTTCATCACGTCCAATTGCCTCCTTAGCCATCTTGTTGGGTGAACCGACCTTTTTAGCCTTCTTGTCATGTGAACCAACCTTCCTTGAAACCTAGTAAAGAGTAAAAATAAGAATATTACTAATTATTATATGCATAGGAAAGTAATATAATCGGAGTTGATTATTACATAAATTCACGCATATATATATGTATGTTTATCGGTGTACCTCATCTGAAAATCGCACCCATGCACGCGGCCACATAACATAACTACCATGGGCGTCACTCAGTGTATGTAGACTAACCTCCGGTTTTGGCATCAGAAGACCTAAGTCTTCAAAACCAGGCTCAATGTAGTCGATGCTCACCACATAGTGATCATTGTTCACTATCTGATGATGCACTCGTACTCGATCACCGGGAGGTTGTGCATGGCCACTAGCTACCACAATCAGACTATCATAATCATTTTCTTGAACTAATAGTCGGCATGGGGTCTCCTCCTTTGAATCAAAACAAGTCATTAATAGTTAAGCGATGAAACAACATTACAGTTAGAATTGCATGCACTTAGACAATATATAGTTGTTTAATAAAGCAAACTGATTAAGCGTGATAAATTAAACCAAATCAAGTGATTACCTTCAACTCGGGTAATGGTGGATCAGGTGCATGTATCGTTTGATTATCCGATGTTTGTGGAACACCGATCGGCTGGCTAGATGGAACATCACTACCTTTCTTCAATGGGAAGGTCGGTAATCCCATTTGCTCCATCATGGCATTGAAGTTATGTGTCATCTCCTCTCTAAGCTCCTCCATCTACCGACGCCGAATTCACACTACTCGCACTTGATTTTGACGTTGTGGTGTATTGTTCAACATATGCCTTTCTCACGCCGAGGCGGACACCTCCTATGCCCCTCACACGACCACTATGGTCCTTTTCTAGAGTTTCGTGCAAAGCATCCATGTGTGCGGTAGGAGTGAAATCACCAGTTGCCTCATTTTCCTTCAATCCGATCTAGAATTTAAACAACAAGAGACAATTGCACGTTAAAAAAATGAACAAAACCTACCTCCGAAGAAGTTGCCGGCAGCACTAGCAGCCATGGGCCCCCACTGCTCCCCCCTCCTGCTTGCACGACCCCCACTGCCCCCCGCTTGCACGGCCCCGCTGCCAGCAGCGGCAGCTGGCTGGCAGCAGCTGCAGCGGGGCCGTGCAATGGGGCAGTGGGGGGCCTGTGTGGGGGAGAGGGCTGTGTAAGGAGGGGGAAAGTGCGGGTGGGGGTGTGGGGTGTGGGGTTACTTGAATGGAAATAAACGAAAAACACATCAAATGACCGAAATACGCCTAAAATGATCTTTATTTTCCCGAAATCCAACCAACAACAAAGTAGCACCTATAAATCTACTTAATAGCAATATTTTAGGTTATATTATCATATTCCACAAGAAATTGGAGCCCCGTGACTCAAAATATTCGAAAATGACATGATATGACCGAAATAGGCCTAAAATGATATTTACGTTCCCGAAATCCAACCAACAACAAATTAGCACCTATACATCTACTTAATAGCAATATATTAGGTTATATTATCATATTCCACAAGAAATTGGAGCCTCGTGACGCAAAATATTAATTCGAAAATGACATGAAATGGCCGAAATAGGCCTAAAATGATATTTACGTTCCCGAAATCCAACCAACAACAAAGTAGCACCTCTAAATCTACTTAATAGCAATATTTTAGGTTATATTATCATATTCAACAAGAAATTGGAGCCCCGTGACTCAAAATATTCGAAAATGACATGAAATGGCCGAAATAGGCCTAAAGTGATATTTACGTTCCCGAAATCCAACCAACAACAAAATAGCACCTATAAATCACCTTAATAGCAATATTTTAGGTTATATTATCATATTCCACAAGAAATTGGAGTTACATGACTCGAAATAGACGAAAATCACATGAAACGGCCGAAATAGGCCTAAAACGACATTTACTTTCCTAGAAATCCAACCAACAACAAATTAGAGCCCACGATTCTTGTAAATACTTACATTCTACCTCATATTAGCATTTTCAACACAAGTTTGTGGTTGCATGAATCGAAATACAAGATTAGGACATTTTTTATGTACTTACAATGGCATTGGCTATCTTTTCTGTAACGGGATCAGGTAACACTCTGTTTCCCATTGCATCAACCCCATGCATCGAACACCACCAATCAAGGACCCTGTCTGGTTGACGAGCCGGTGTAGCTGTTGTGGTTGTAGAGCTAGTTGTCGTTGTCGAATCTAGTGTGGGGTAATGGGCAAACATCCACTTTTTTCTCGCCTCATCGTAGGAATGGGCACCCAAATGATGATAATATTTCCTTGCTTTTGCACTCGTGCTTTTTTTCTCACGTCTTGCCTGAAAAAACACACAATTACAAACAAAAGATTAGGTGTTATATACAATCATACTCGATCTAAGTGTGGTAAATATAATTAAAATCCTTTGCTTACAACAGCTTCCGGGGTAGTATTTTTGGCAACAAATGTTTCCCACTCTTCAGGTTTGATATTTCTCCATATCTGATATGGTAATCTGGTGGGTTCCTCTGAATTTTCCAATGCAGCCTCAACTTCGATTTGCTTTTCTCCGCCATAAATTTTCTTCTTCTTTGTACCCGTTCTTTTCCTCCGCTTAGTGATCCAACCGGACACTAACTTAGCCTTGAAATCTCAAAATCTCTGAGCAAGCGCGGATAGAAATAGATTCTTCTTGGCTTCATCATCTTCGATATTGAAGAGATTCTACAAAAAAACGCACAAAAATATTAGTTTCCACATTTGTTGTAATAGATTAAATTCTACGGTTTTTTCACCATATACCCCTGACAAATTTTTTTTTGCACCATATACCCTCGCAAGTTTCCAAACTCACCATATACCCCCGACGTTTTAAAAAATACATCCACTTACCCTTATGACTAACGGAAGGCTAACGCCGTTAGTCATTAACCCCTAATCCCCCCTCTAACCCTAATTAACTAACCTAAATCTACCTCTAATCCTAACCCTAACCCCTAATCTAATACCTTAACCCTAACCCTTACTCTTACCACCCCTCCCCCCAGTGGCCCACCACCCGGCCCCCCACCACCCCATTGCCCCACCACCCAGCCAGTCCCCCTCCCCTTGCCCACCACCCCGAAGCTACCCCCTCCCCATGCAGCCCTACCTCCCCCTCCCCACCACCCCCGGAATCCCCCCCTCCCCACTCCCCGAAGCCCCCTCCCCTTCCCTGGCGACGCGCAACCCTCCCCCTCCCCGCAAAGAACCCGGAATTCTCTTCAATACCCGCCATAATTCATACTCCAGTTTCTTTTTTTCTTTTTTTTAGTTTTGCTTCGATTTTGTTGTAGAATTGTGAAATTAAGAACCAATGATACAATCGGAAGGTCTCCGATTGTGAAATTTTGGGGATGGCGGAAAAGCGACGGTGAGGATGCTTGCAATGATTTGTTGATGGTGTGGTGGCTTTGTTGATGTTGCAACCAATTGTTGACGAAGGTGGTGGTGGCTTTATTGTCGAAGGAGGTGGCGGATTTATGATGCGTAGGTGGTGGTCGTGGTGTGGAATCGGGTGGTGTTGTGGTGAGATTATTGTTGATGAAGGGGAGGGGAGGGGGTTCGCACGCGAGAGGAAGGGGAAGGGGAGGGGAGGGGGGGTCGACGGGGAAAAGGGAGAGGGAGGGGGGGAGGGGAAGGGGGGCTGTGTGTGGGGAGGGGCGGTGTGCGAAAATCGGTAGTGGTGGGGTGCGGAAATCCGGTGGGGTGGGGGTCACATATGCGACAATCCGGTGGGGTGAGGGTCAAAGGTGCGAAAATCCGGTGGGGTGGGGGAGCGGGGTGGGGGTGGGGGAGGGGGGCGGCAAGGTTGCGGGGGTGGGGGTGGTGGGGCCGGCGAGGTTGCGGGCTGGGGGTGGGGGTGGGGGTGGTGGGGGAGGTGGGTGGTGGGGCTGGGGTTGTTGGGGGTGGTGGTCCGGGGGTGGGTGGTGGGCTGGTGGGCTTTTAGGGTTAGTTAGGTTTCTAGGGTTTGTTATTGTTTTTAGGGTTATTTAGGGTTTAGGGTTATTTAGGGTTTAGGGTTATATAGGGTTTAGGGTAGTTAATTAGGATTTGGAGAAGATTAGGTCCTAATGACTAGATAAGGTATTAGATTAGGGGTTAGGGTTAGGATTTGGAAATTATATATATATATATATATATATATATATATATATATATATATATATATATATATATATATATATATATATATATATATATATATATATATATATATAGGTTGAAAAAAGTAACATATTGAATAAGGACCAACAATGCAACACCGGAAGCCGTGGGCCGGCGGCGGCAGCATGATAGCAGTAGCGACAGCAAGCTGCTAGTAGCGGGGGGCTGTGCAAGGAGGGGGGAGCGGGGGGCTGTGCAAGGGGGGGCAGCGGGGGCAGTGCAGGGGGGGAACGGGGGGATCGAAATATACAAAAAGACATAAAACGGCTGAAATAGGCCTAAAATGATATTTATTTTCCCGAAATCCAACCATCAACAAAGTAGCTCGTATAAATCTACTTAATAGCAACATTTTAGGTTATATGATAATATTCCACAACAAATTGGAGTAACATGACTCGAAATACACGAAAATCACATGAAACGGCCGAAATAGGCTTAAAATGACGTTTACTTCCTCGAAATCCAACCAACAACAAAGTAGCACCTATAAATCTACTTAATTGCAATATTTTAGGTTATATGATCATATTCCACAACAAATTGGAGTCACATGACACGAAATACACGAAAATGACATGAAACGGCCGAAATAGGCTTAAAATGACGTTTACTTTCCCGAAATCCAACCAACAACAAAGTAGCCCCTATAAATCTACTTAGTAGTCGTATTTTATGCAATATTATTACATTCAACAAGAAATTGGACTCACATGACTCGAAATACACGAAAATCACATGAAACGGCCGAAATAGGCTTAAAATGACGCTTACTTTCCCGAAATCCAACCAACAACAAAGTAGCACCTATAAATCTACTTAGTAGTCGTATTTTATGCAATATTATAACATTCAACAATTAGACTCACATGACTCGAAATACACGAAAATGACATGAAATGGCCGAAATAGAGATAAACCTGAGTATATGTCTCATGCTTTGTTGACCTTCCGCTGTTTCTTAGGAGTTTCAACATGTATCCCTTCCGTGTGATCAACACGCATATAGTTCTCAGACATAATTACATCATCTTCCACGCTATTTTGAGGATAGGTAAAAGTTGGGATGTCCTCAAATGCATCATACTCTTCTTCATCCTCAACATCATCAATTCCCAGGATACTCCTTTTGCCAGGTACAACAATTGACCACTTATTATCAGCAGGATCAGTTACATAGAATACTTGTTTAGCTTGTGATGCAAGTACAAATGGCTCATCAGTTTCACGTAGACGACCCATGTCCACAAGAGTGAATCCGCAAGGATCATCTTTTTTTACGCAACGTCGATTATCATCAACCCAATTGCAACAAAAGAGGCAAATATGAAAAGCAGAGTAGTAAAGCTCCCATATTTCTTGAATTCGCCCATAATAGTTGGTGGCAGCAAGAATGGGAGACTTATCTTTCGAGCTTGCGTATTGTGTAGATGACGCCACAAGTGAAACACCACTATTCTGTCGCGATGTCGACTTAAGATATTGACGTTCAGTCCAAAACGTATACCCGTTAATATCATAACCCTCATAAGAGTGTACAGATTCACGGGGACCAAATGCTAACCACTTGACTGTTTCAGAAACATTTTCATCTAAATCATTCACTACTCGATGATGAAACCAATCAATGAACATCTTATTATGCATTTGCGTCAATGCCCTTATTCCTTTTGCAGGGTTGCTAACACGTAATTCCTCCAGATGCTCATTTAAATAAGGATGGACAGCTGCTACGTGATGCAACACAAATAAGTGAGCTTGTGTACGCTTGTCGACAGAAGGTGAGATCAATTTTGAGCTAATCGTACCCTTGCCCTCGAGTCTGCCCTCGTGTCGAGATATCAGAACGCTAATAGGATCAACACCAGCAACATACTATGCCACAAAATTACTGACCTCTTCAGCCACAATCCCTTGAATAATGCTACCTTCTGGTTGTGCAAGATTTCGAACTTTATCCTTCAAAGTACCCATATATCTCTCAAAAGGATAGCACCACCTCAAAAACACTGGACCACACAACTTAATTTCTCGAACTAGATGGACAATGAGATGCACCATAATGTCAAAGAATGCAGGGGGGAAAATCATCTCAAATTTGCATAAAGTTTCAACTATTCTAGCCTGCAAGTCATCGAGTGTCGATGGTTGTAGCACTTTGCTGCATATTGTATGAAAAAATGAACAAAGTTTTGTAATGGTGTGCCTCACATGCTTTGGAAGTATCCCACGAATTGCAATCGGTAAGAATACTTGCATCATGACATGACAATCGTGAGATTTCATACTCGATAACTTCAACTCACCATTTAAGGTAACAAATCGCTTCATATTCGGTGAGTACCCAGTTGGAACCTTAATGCCATACAATGACTCGCAAAAAATCCGTTTCTCAGCTCTCGACAGCGTGTAGCAAGCTGGTGGCAAATAATTCTTCTCCGAATCATCCACCTTTTTTCTTTTCCCAGTTTCCTCATCAACCCTTTCCTCCACTATTTTCTTTTTCCTTCCGTCCCTTTTTTGAGCCCACAACTCCGGTCGAAGCTTATTTTTTTCCAAGTGAAGACGTGACGCTTTAACATCCTTTGTCTTGCCCGGAATATTTATAAGTGTCGCAAGAATAGCATCACAAATATTCTTCTCTATGTGCATGACATCCAAACAATGTCTGACCTTTAAATCTTTCCAATATGGGAGTTTCCAAAAAATAGACTCCTTTTTCCATACTCCTGTAGTTCCATCAACATCACTCTCAGGTTTACCATAGATCGTTTCAATGCCCTTAACCTGATTATAAACTTCAGTACCAGTTAATGGTCTACGAGCAACTTTCTCTTCAACCGTCCCATCGAAGGCCTTTTTCTTAAACCGATAGGGATGGTCGCGTCTAAGGAGCCTTCGTGTGCACATATAGACATGTTTGCAGCCCTTAATGTGTGCAGACTTCATGTCATTTATACAAATCGGGCACGGTTTTTTTCCTTTGGTCTTATACCCAGATAAGTTCCCATAAGCTGGAAAGTAATTCATTGTACAGAAAAGCATGGCACGCAGAGTGAACATCTCATTAGCATACGCATCAAATACCGACACTCCTTCGTTCCACATTTTCTGTAAATCTTCAACAAGTGGTTGAAGGTATACATCTATGTCATTTCCAGGTTGTTTCGGCCCCGATATGAGAAGCGACAACATGATGTACTTGCGTTTCATGCACAACCAAGGAGGCAAGTTATAAATCACTAAAACTACTGGCCATGTACTATGCTGAGAACTAAGATTGCCAAAGGGATTCATGCCATCCGTACATAATCCAAGCCTCAAATTCCTATCCTCGTTACCAAACGGCTTATGCACCCTATTGATACTTTTCCACTCATGGGAATCAGCCGGATGCTTCAACAAACCGTCTTTCTTCCTACGATCTGCATGCCACCGCAAATTCTTCGCATCTTTTTTTACCGAGAACATGCGCTTAAATCTAGGTATTATGGGAAGATACCACAAAACCTTAGCTGGTGGTCCTTCACTACCCCCAGCTCCTTCACGCCTGTACCTTGACAATCCACAACGTTGACACTCATCTAAATGCTCATACTCATTACGATAAAGCACACAATCGTTTGGACAAGCATGTATCCTCTGGTACTCTAAACCGAAAGGACACATGAGTTTCTTAGCATAATAGTTCGAATTTGGCAGTTCATTTCCATCAGGGAGCATATCAGCTAAAACTTCCAACAACGGCGTGAAACTGCAATCCGTCCAACCTACTTTCGACTTAATATTGAAGAGTGTTATCACAGCGGAAAGTTTGGTGTACTTTGTACAACCTGGATACAATGGCCTTTCAGCAGCCTCATCAGACATAGACTCAAACATACGAGGTCGTTTGCAAAACTGATCTTCAACCTCTTGTATCATCTCGTCTACCCGATCTCTATCATCATCCCTATACTCATCATCCTCGAAATCATCACTTAATCTATCCTTCTCTTCTTCACATACATTGTTCATTATTCTATAGCTTCTTGCATATCTCCCCTCCTCACCATGCCAAACCCATACGTGATATTGAGGCCTAAACCCACGACGAAAGACATGGTCCCTAAGCAAATGAATACTACTAACCTTGCTCACATTTCCACAATCTAAACAAGGACAATAAAAGTCGACTGCTCCAGAAGATGCTTGATATTTTAATGCAGATTTACAAAATTCTGAGACCCCATTCACAAACAAAATCGATTCACGGCTACCATACATCCAAGTACGATCCATCTCATTCAAGAAAACCTATAATTAAACACAACCAATTATAAGTATCAATTATTTAAGCACATTCACATGCAAGACAATCACATATTGAAAACACGCACATACAAATGGAGGCTAAGAGAGTCACATGTGCAAATGTATGCATGCATCCGAAGGTCATTATCACTCCAACCTAACCCATCCTTGGACGTTTAATCTCACTAGTGAATATATGCCAACTTTTCAATTCTAAAGAAAATCCGGCAGCATTTCCCTACAGTTCTCCAGGTACACAATGTAGATAATTGCTTATCTACATATGTACACAGAGAACAATGTAGAGAAACGACAAGCCAAGACTTTCCTTAGAATTAAAAAGAAGACATACATTCATCACCTAAGTGAGATCAAACGTCCAAGGATAGTCCCAAATAGGGGACTATTCAAGACTTATTCCTAATGAGTAAGTTTTGAACGGGTATCTAGGCATATGATTATGATGATGATTCATATAACTTATACATTTCATAGCTTAATTAAATTGTTTTCATCCTATCTCATATCAAGAAATATACATACACATAAATTGAATCTACATATATACACAATAAATGAAGATATATAATGAATTGTCTTTATCATAAATACATACCAATAACAACTAATATGGAGATGGATCTCTATATATACTCTGCACTATCTCCTAGTTGGTTTGCCGCTGCCAATATGCTAATATCTAAGACACATAAAACCGACAAAAATTGTTAGCATATAGTAATTGCAAATTGCATATTATTATAAGAAATACATTAATATATATAAATTATCATATCTTACCCACATTGAAACACATTACAACAAAATTCAAGTCATATTCAACTAGTAAAATTACAACTTAAGGAGCATATTATGGCAAGGGAAACTTCATCGACAGTGGCACTAGCTGTAACACCCCGTAATTTTCATCCTTTATTCTTGGCGTTTGTTTATATTAAAATGATATTTTTCGTAAAAATAAATAATTAATTATTTAAATTATTTTGGAACATGTTGTGAAAATGTGTATATATTTTTATATGTTGTGTATATTTATATATATTTATTTTAAGTTGTTAGTTATTTATTTTAAAGGTTATATTAGTTTCGTTATTTATTTAGGCGTTTAGGATGCAGTTTTGTCGCGTAGCGTTTTTTGTAACCGATGAAATGGTACATCACGTGTGGCGTTTTATGCTAGCCGAAAATCAGCATTTTGGAGTGGAGGATGAAGAGTTTTGGTGCTTATTAAGCTAACTTTTGGAACTCTTGTAACCGCTCATTTAATTCCCCATTAACCCACCTTTATAATCACCCTTAAAACCATTACTAAATGAGGTTATTAATCAGGTTTTTGCTGCATTCTAACCCCCCTTTTTCGCCCAACCCTTAGAGAGGAAGAGAAAGAGTTCTTCTCTCTTCTCGGATTTTCGTCCATTTTTGCACACCTATTTTGTTTGCATCATATCTCCTTCGTTTCTTATCCGAATTGGACGTGTGAGTAGTCAAAATTCATCTACTCGGAAAGATCTTGCTCGTAGTACAATTTGTTTTTGAAGAAAGGGAAAGAGGCGACTGCAGTTTTCGTTTCAAACAAGCGAGTCATCCGGTTTTTGTTTTCTGTCACACCTTCGTGAAAATGTCTATCACCGGAGATCTAACCGTTGGATTATCCTCAAATTTAGAGCAAGTTTATAACATCTTGGAATTCACTTTGACTGGAGGGATTTGGAATCAGATCTTTCAATAGCTGGGAATCATGGTCGGAACAGAAGAGTACGAAATGAGATATTTCAACGTTCAAGAAGAAAACGCCTAGTGACTTGTTGCTACAATTATCGTTCATGGAGGACTTGGATTGCACATATTTTTCGTATTTCTTTAGACTCAGCTCTCCTCCGACCTTCCAGGTAACTAGTAGTTATCTTAGAACAATAGTGATTAGGGTATTATTCGGTATTAGATTATTACGCTAGGAATTGTTTAAAATACTTTTTGAATGAAATTATTGATGAAATTTGACTTGAATATACTTGAGGCATGCTGTATGAATATTGTGTACAGAAAAATAATTTTCGTCTGAGTCTTAGTATTTATTTGATTTATTTGGTATTTTGTGCGTTTTTGGCTTATTTGCATAATAATTATTGAACGAATGTTAAAATTGCTGAAATTATTTTTCGTGAATCATTTTATATGTGTAGTATGTATTTCATGCCTTGGAATAATTTTTTCCTACTTTTTACAGATTTATTTAATTGATTTATCTGTTTTTGCATTTTCGTGTCTGTCAGTATATAAATCGTCAAAATTATTTATGCAGGCCTAAAAATTTATTTCTTTGTATATTATGTATTATCGTGAGTTTATTCATGTTATGTGAATTTTTGGTAATTTGTGGGCGTTTATTTTTATTTTTAATTATTATATTGGCTTTATTGAGTATTCTGTAAATTAACGTTTAAAAATACTTTTAGAGTCCGAAAATTAGTATTCTGTAAATTACCATGTCCGTAGAGCCATAATAGTCGTATGATAATTTTTGTGTTATTTTAATGATCGTGCTTATTAGTTTAATAATTATTATTGTGTTTTTATTATGAGTTTGAGGATATTCTTTTTAATAATTTAAGGGCTTGTTAATCAGAAATAATTTGTGACCTTTTATGTTCTTGGAAGCTGATGTTTATAAGGCTGATGTGAGTATTATTGAGTATCATTATGTTTACGTTTGGTTTATGTAAAAATGATTAGTCGTGTACGCTTCATTTATTTAATAAGCCTTGGAGTTAATTGGTGATCTTATTTGATGTGATTCATTTCTGGTTGATACTGTTGGTGTTGTAAACTCTTTAATTGTCGTTTTTTGTGCTTTGTGGTGCGTAAAATATTTGTTGTTGAGATATTTGTTGTAAGTGTGTAAGTTACTACTTTGAGGATTTTTGAAGAATTATTTTTGATGAATTATGGGTATAAGGCCGGGTGGCATCCCTTTGACGAATATTTTTGAGATGAATGATACTTTGATGATATTTATGATTTTATTTTGAGATAAGAACATCCGGTGGGATAGATGTAGTCCCTGGTGAAGAACATTCCAACTTGCGAACTAGGGGTACACCTGGGTTAATTGTTGTCGTCCGAGAGGTCAGGGAGTTCTGCGTGTTCTACCCTGCAACGGGAGTTTGGCCATTCTTAGACACAGGCAGTGGGGAACGTAAGCCCATAGACTGACCTGGAGATTGCGATCTGACAAACCTTAGGAAGTGAATTGCGATTCACTGGCATTCAGTTTTCTGACTCAATAACTTGTTGTACTTTTGTTTTATTATTATTTAAGTATTCTAGAGTTGATTTACTCACTATATTATGTATACTTGATGTTGACTATCACTTGTATCACTTGTGAGCTTTATGGTTTTGGATGCATGTTATTGTTATCATGATTGTATGCTTTCCTTTCTTATTAATCTATGTCTGAATCATGCTTTGATTTCTTTTGTTCTGCGAGAACTGCTAGTAACTCCCCACTGATTGTGGATTATTGTTATATATTTTGCAAGTTATGTTGATGGGAATCTTCTTTGGTTTTGGGTTCGGGTTGAGTTGTGAGCATTGAAATGATAGTTGTTTTAGGCCTAGACTTCTAGTTAGATTTTTTTTTCTCATTTGGAATACTCTGAATTAGTTATTTATTTATATTATTTATGTAAGTTGGTCTCTTCACATAGTTATTTAAATACCTTTGTATTAGTAGTGGCATTCCCTGAAGACGATGTTTCCGCCATCGTCCTATAATACTATTATTATTTCTTTCTTTTCCGCTTTGAAATTATGGGGTGTTACAGTTGGTATCAGAGCAAAACGCTCCTAAACTCTGAAAAAGAGTTGCTAATGATTCTTTAGAATTATTAGTTAGCCATAGGAGATAAAATTTGTTTAGAATTAAGTTTAGTAGTTTCACTATAATGAGAGTGTGATGGGTAGAGTAAGTAAAGGGAAGCCTTATGGGAATGTGGTGTGCTCTCATGCTTATGGAGCATATGTTATATGTATAGTTACTTGTATTATTGGTGGAATTAGTCTACCAAGTTTGCTAATCTTATTGCAGGGCCTCTTACATGTAATTTATTTTCTCTTTTATCAGAGTGCGCAGCGAAAGCGGAGTAATTTATAGCCTTCTCGGTTTAGTTGTGTGTTTAATTTGTTTTGTGTTTTGCAATTTAAAAATAAGCTTTAATTATATTTAATATAGTCTTGTGTGTTGCATTGCATTTATTTTATTTGCTAGTTGCTTGATAGTATATGTTATTATGTGAGACAGTATATACTTTTTGTTCTTTTTCAATTAAGTGTTGTTTTTTATGTGAGTACTACGTATCTGTTTTATTATTTACAAAACTTTCCAGTTTGAATTTATATTCCAAATTATATTTTAGATCTTTGATCTTAATAAATTTCATACTTATATAAGAGTTATATTTTGGTATTTAAATTTTATTATTGTTAATATTTTGATATGCTCTTTTGAAAAACGTTTAATTTCAATTGTTTTATAATGGTTTGGAAAAAAGAAAGGGGTTTTGAAATTGTCTTTCAAGATATTCTTCAAATTTCTCTTACCGTCTTTGACTATCTATATTTATAAATATTTTCCTTTTAATATTTTTATTTTTCATGCTAATCCTTGTTTAGCCTTTACTTATGGTAATAAGTTTTGTAGTCTTTGAAAATAAAATTACTTTAATGAGTTGTCTTGGTGTTAGTTTGAAATGTAGACGCAAGCTATTTTGTTTTAAAGGTTAGCATTCAACAACTTTTACTTTACTTAGTTTTTCTTATTAGCATTATTTTTCAAACTCAAATGCGTGAAAGGATCTCGTTTACTATTTGTTGTTTCTTGTTTAAATATTTAGTGCTTTCTCATTTCATAGAAAATTTTTGGTTGTTTTCATTACTTCTTATTTAATTCTCTGATTTTGACTGATCTGTTTTATATTCTTTGAAAACGAAATTTATATACTCAGTCTAAATTTTAAACTTGTTTGAGTTGATATTAAGTCATGATGGGTGATTCCTTTGACTTGTATGTCAATTTGATAAGTCTAAAATTTTGAACTTGTTTGAGTTGATATTAAGTCATAATGGGTGATTCCTTTGACTTGTATGTCAATTTGATAAGTTGACACGTTTTGAATATTTTGATTTAATTTCCTTTTTGAGTTGATATTAAGTTTATATTGGGTGATTCCGATAAACTTTAATGTTGATTTGATAAGAAGGCTTTCAAATATTATTTTATTGATACTAGGTTGCAATGGGTGGTTCCATGCACATTTGTGTCGACTTGGCAAATTTCAAAATTGTTGTTTATTATTTAGTATTTTATCGCCTATTTATTAGTGTTTCGTCGTTGTGAAATTTATTTTAAAGTTATCAATTTCTTTTGCGAACTTAAAATTTCATATATATGTTTAGGAGGCGTACGCTCTTATAACATATGTCATGATTTGTGTTCGTAAGTGCTACTTTAATAAAGCAGCTAGCTACTCTTTATTAAAGTGTTCTTATCTCTTTAAGTGGAGTATAAGCCTGTGTGGTTATCTCTATTTAAATTGGTTTCGATATCAATTTATAAACTTTTTCTTCTTCGTTTCTTTTCTCAAAATATTTATGTATGATCGGATTTATTCTTTTATAATTTTACATAAATATTTATTCCTGCTTCTTTTACAAAATTACCTATAGTTTATTGTGCAAAAGTTTTTACCATAAACTTTCTAATACTTGTCTTTGGTTCTTTCACATTTTATAAAATGATTGTTGTTACCGTGCTTCTTTACTATACAACTCTTTTGGTCTTCCAAAATAAAATATATATTATTTGAGTTATCAAATTTTATACCTGCAAAGTTGATTAGTTCTTAACTAAAATCCATCGATTTCTGTTTTCTTAATGTTCTTTATTTAGAGTATTTTCTTTTGTCTCTTGGTTGTTTTGAAGTTTCGAGGACGAAACTCTTTTAAGGGGGAGTGATTGTAACACCCCGTAATTTTCATCCTTTATTCTTGGCGTTTGTTTACATTAAAATGATATTTTTCGTAAAAATAAATAATTTATTATTTAAATTATTTTGGAACATGTTGTGAAAATGTGTATATATTTTTATATGTTGTGTATATTTATATATATTTATTTTAAGTTGTTAGTTATTTATTTTAAAGGTTATATTAGTTTCGTTATTTATTTAGGCGTTTAGGATGCAGTTTTGTCGCGTAGCGTTTTTTGTAACCGATGAAATGGTACATCACGTGTGGCGTTTTATGCTAGCCGAAAATCAGCATTTTGGAGTGGAGGATGAAGAGTTTTGGTGCTTATTAAGCTAACCTTTGGAACTCTTGTAACCGCTCATTTAATTCCCCATTAACCCACCTTTATAATCACCCTTTAAACCATTGCTTAATGAGGTTATTAATCAGGTTTTTGCTGCATTCTAACCCCTCTTTTTCGCCCAACCCTTAGAGAGGAAGAGAAAGAGTTCTTCTCTCTTCTCGGATTTTCGTCCATTTTTGCACACAATTTTGTTTGCATCATATCTCATTCGTTTCTTATCCGAATTGGACGTGTGAGTAGTCAAAATTCATCTACTTGGAAAGATCTTTCTCGTAGTATAATTTGTTTTTGAAGAAAGGGAAAGACGCGACTGCAGTTTTCGTTTCAATCAGGCGAGTCATCCGGTTTTTGTTTTCTGTCACACCTTCGTGAAAATGCCTATCACCGGAGATCTAACCGTTGGATTATCCTCAAATTTAGACAGCAAGTTTATAACATCTTAAAATTCACTTTGACTGGAGCGATTTGGAATCAGATCTTTCAATAGCTGGGAATCATGGTCGGAACAGAAGAGTACGAAATGAGATTTTTCAACGTTCAAGAAGAAAACGCCTAGTGACTTGTTGCTATAATTATCGTTCATGGAGGACTTGGATTGCACATATTTTTCGTATTTATTTAGACTCAGCTCTCCTCCGACGTTCCAGGTAACTAGTAGTTATCTTAGAACAATAGTGATTAGAGTATTATTCGGTATTAGATTATTACGCTAGGAATTGTTTAAAATACTTTTTGAATGAAATTATTGATGAAATTTGACGTGAATATACTTGAGGCATGCTGTATGAATATTGTGTACAGAAAAATAATTTTAGTCTGAATTTTAGTATTTATTTGATTTATTTGGTATTTTGTGCGTTTTTGGCTTATTTGCATAATAATTATTGAACGAATGTTAAAATTGCTGAAACTATTTTTAGTGAATCATTTTATATGTTTAGTATGTATTTCATGCATTAGAATAATTTTTCCCTACTGTTTACAGGTTTATTTAATTGATTTATCTGTTTTTGCATTATCGTATCTGTCAGTATATAAATCGTGAAAATTATTTATGCAGGCCTAAAAATTTATTTCTTTGAATATTATGTATTACCGTGCATTTATTCATGTTATGTGAATTTTTGGTAATTTGTGGGAGTTTATTTTTATTTTTAATTATATATTGGCTTTATTGAGTATTCTGTAAATTAACGTTTAAAAATAATTTTAGAGTCCGAAAGTTACAAATAAAATTTTTACCATGTCAGTAGAGCCATAATGGTCGTATGATAATTTTTGTGTTATTTTACTAATCGTGCTTATTAGTTTAATAATTATTATTGTGTTTTTATTATGAGTTTGAGGATATTCTTTTTAATTATTTATGGGCTTGTTAATCAGAAATAATTTGTGACCTTTTATGTTCTTGGAAGCTTGTGTTTATAAGGTTGATGTGAGTATTATTGAGTATCATTATGTTTACGTTTGGTTTATGTAAAAATGATTAGTCGTGTACGCTTCATTTATTAAATAAGCCTTGGAGTTAATTGGTGATCTTATTTGATGTGATTCATTTCTAGTTGATACTGTTGGTGTTGTAAACTCTTTAATTGTCGTTGTTTGTGCTTTGTGGTGCGCAAAATATTTGTTGTTGAGATATTTGTTGTAAGTGTGTAAGTTACTACTTTGAGGATTTTTGAAGAATTATTTTTGATGAATTATGGGTATAAGGCCGGGTGGCATCCCTTTGACGAATATTTTTGCGATGAATGGTACTTTGATGATATTTATGATTTTATTTAGAGATAAGAATATCCGGTGGGATAGATGTAGTCCCCGGTGAAGAACATGCCAACCACCTGGTTTGCGAATTAGGGGTACACCAGGGTTAATTGTTGTCGTCTGAGAGGTCAGGGAGTTCTGCGTGTTCTACCCTGCATCGGGAGTTTGGCCATTCTTAGACACAGGCAGTGGGGAACGTAAGCGCATAGATTGACCTGGAGATTGCGATCTGACAAACCTTACGAAGTGAATTGCGATTCACTGGCGTTCAGTTTTCTGACTCAATTACTTGCTGTACTTTTGTTTTATTATTATTTAAGTATTCTAGAGTTGATTTACTCACTATATCATGTATAATTGATGTTGACTATCACTTGTATCACTTGTGAGCTTTATGGTTTTGGATGCATGTTATTGTTATCATGATTGTATTCTTTCCTTTCTTATTAATCTATGTCTGAATCATGCTTTGATTTCTTTTGTTCTGGGAGAACTGCTAGTTACTCCCCACTGATTGTGGATTATTGTTATATATTTTGCAGGTTATGTTGATGGGAATCTTCTTTGGTTTTGGGTTCGGGTTGAGTTGTGAGCATTGAAATGATAGTTGTTTTAGGCCTAGACTTCTAGTTAAATTTTTTTTTTCTCATTTGGAATACTCTGAATTAGTTATTTATTTATATTATTTATTTAAGTTGGTCTCTTCACATAGTTATTTAAATACCTTTGTATTAGTAGTGGCATTCCCAGAAGACGATGTTTCCGACATCGTCCTATAATACTATTATTATTTCTTTCTTTTCCGCTTTGAAATTCTGGGGTGTTACACTAGCCCTTGGGCTCCTATTGATGACCCTTGTAGGGGAGTGCTATGGCCAATGCGGTGATAATTTCCGGGTTAATTACTACCATGAGAAGTGTTGTTTTCCACCATAGGAAACTTAGTTTTATTAATATATTAACATCAAGCATACAAAAAAAAAAAATTCATTTTCAACGCATTACGAGAAACATGTATGCTCTGGTAGTTATCACCAAATTCATTGTCTTAGTATTCAAGATAAATGTAGTGACTCAGATGCCAAATATAACAGAATATATTTGTGCTTTAGCAGAAAAACATAGTTATAATTTCCATGTATACAACTGTACAACACTGAATCCTCAAAGAAGCAATACATCAAACACTTGGTGTGCATTCTTATAACCAATTTCTTTACATAAACACTTGGTTTTTTTTTTGCCAATTTTCGGGTTGCTAATTACACTCAAATGCACCAAAAATAAGCCAAATCTTTACACTTATTTCTGAAAATCAAATTAAATCCAGAAAATTGCAAACCTAGCTATAGGCCGACGCGGTGGTACGGTGGTAGTTGGCCCAGGGTAGTGGCACGCGACGGCGTGAGAGGAGGTGGGTGGCGCGCAGGTGAGTGGCGCAAAGGAGGCTGCCGCTCAGGTTGTTGGCGCACAGGTGGCTCGTGCTCAAGTGGTTGGCGCGCAACACGTGGCGTTTTTCGGCAATGTTGCTGCGTGGGGAGGAACTCGCTGCTACACGTGGCGTTTCCCTTCTGCGTGGTGCGGTGGGGGTGGCGCGTATTAGGAGGGTGGCGCACAGGAGGGTGGCGCGCAGGAGAGGAGAGGGTTCGCACTTCGCAAGGTCAGGGCTGGGTCACTGCGTGGAGAGGAGAGAGTGAACAAAAATGCTGGAGCGAGGGAAATGAAAATTAATGAGCGCCCGATTAAAAAATAAAAAAATGGTTGCGGTTGAGTTGAAAACCGCAGCCCTTCCTTTAAGGGCTGCGGTTTTCAGCACAAGCGCAGCCCTTGTACAACAGCAAATGACAATTTTTCCTCTAGTGATTTACTCCATTAGGGGCCCTTAGTTTTTTTTTATCAAACTGGTTAATAATAACTTAAAAAAGGGTAACAGAAAACATTGCAGCTGCTGTAAGTAAGTGGTTAATTCAAAATCAAATAACTTAATAATAGTTTTTTTATCAAGCTAATTTAAGAATGTGGTTAATTTAAAATTTGAGGCTAGACCAAGGATATGTCTTGAAAAGGAGTCAACTTATTTACAGATAAAGATGGCTCTTGCTATTAATGTAGATTTTACAAATTTATGCTCGTCGTAAGGGCAGTGCACCCTATCAAGTATAGAATGATGACAATTCTCTCAATGGCTCATGGATTAAAGCTTACAGTTGAATGTTATGCTTTAAAGTTAATTAGTGGATTAGCGCATCTTGTCGATGTAGATTTTAGAAGAATAATTTGAATGTCAGTTACTACTTTCTGTGTTTTTTTTTTTGCTCATTTTCTTTGGACACACTTGAGACGAATTTAGCAAGATTCCACACTATATTTTTCCTTAAGTATAAGTCACAATAGATAGTTAAAGTCATGTATGTAAATAATGTCAAAAGTCAAAACGGGTTATCTAAAGTGAAAATGGAGGAAGTATATTTGACAAACATGTGTTAGGTAGCAGTAACTGAGGTTGCTTATAAGTTAGTTAGTGATTGTTAGTGGCTTAACGATTTATGCATTAAAATATATAGGAAGTGGGATTATGCTTCCCTATTTTTTTTCCTTGTTTGTTAAGTTGTTTGTAGTATTTAAATGGAAATTTGTGCACTCTTTTTTTAAAAAAGGGTGTTACTATTAAAGGAACAGTGCTACACGGCACTCTCCGTTATATCTGCCACGTGTCACTATTCTCAATCTCATTTTAAAATATTATCAAAGTGTAGCTAGTAGGAATCGAATACATGACCTTTGGAATGAAATGTAAGAGTTTAATCACCAATCCATGATAATTTCAATGTTTAATATTTCAAAGTAAACACAATAAAATCTTATAATTATATGTAACTTTTTTTGACATAGACAAGCCTTTTGATCGAACATTTTTATTTAGGTAATAACATTCTCTTACCCCAATTCCATTGAATTTTTATTTAGGTAATAACATTTTTATTTAGGTAATAACATTCTCTTACCTCAACTCCATTGAATTTTTATTTAGGTAATAACATTTTTATTTAGGTAATAACATTCTCATTTTAAAATATTATCAAGGTTGCGAGGAGGGGGAGGGGGAGGGGGGGAGTGGGGGCTGCGGGGGAGGGGGCTGCGGGGATGGGGGAAGGGGGAGGGGGGAGGGATGGTGGGTGGGTGGTGGAGTAAAGGGGTGGTGTGGGGGAGGGGAGGGGGGGGGTGGTGGGGGAAATGGGTGGGGTTGGGGTTGGGGGAGGAGTGGTGGGGGAAATGAGTGGGGGTGGGGTTGGGGTGGAGGAGTGGTGGGGGAAATGGGTGGGGGTGGGGTGGGGGGGGGAGGAGTGGTGGGTGGGTGGCTAGGGTTAGGGTTAGGGTATTAGATTAGAGTTAGTGTTAGAGTTAGGTTTAGTTTAGGTTAGTTAATTAGGTTTAGAGGGGGATTAGGGCATAATGACTAACGGTGTTAGACTTCCGTTAGTCATAAGGGCATGTTGATGTATTTTTTGAAACGTGGGGAGTATATGGTGAATTTGGAAACTTGCGTGGGTATACGGTGCAAAAAAAAATTAGTCAGGGGTATATGGTGAAAAAACTGTTTTTATTTTTATCCCCAATTCCTTAGAAGTTTTATTATTTTTAAACAACTTATCATGTCATAACGTCCATTTTCCAATTTCGCACTAGATAGAAATTCACAAAAAGTTAAAATCAATTATGAAGTTTATAAGTACTAATATTTGATAATTGCAACTGATCTGGGGCATCTCCCGAGTCCAAATACTACTTAAGTAGCTGAACTTTTATTAAAGCATTAAGCAGCTATACTAAGGGCTGTTCAATGTCAGATATCGGAACGGATCCGAAAATTTCGGATCGGAGGAATTGCGATCCGAATCTGATCCTAAATTTTCGGATCGGATCACCGGGTTTTCGAATAGGATACCGGGTTTTCGGATCGGATCACCGGATAATCGGATCGGGCCGTTGACATTTTTGAAAAATTCCGATCCTTATCCGATTCGAAAATCCAATTTTTTTTTTCGGATATCATATCCGAAATCTTAAAATCGGATCAGGTATCCGTAATTTCGGATTGGATCGTCGGATTTTTGGATCGGATAATTCGGATTGGATATTTTTGAACAGCCCTAGCTATACTAGATTGGAATCAGTATTATATACTAGAATCGAGGTAGTTGAAGTCTACAGGAAGCTTATAGTCCGCTGGTAGCCGATAATAATTGGTGATAATGTTAATATATAATCTTTTATGAAAGTACTAATTAGATCATTCGATTTTCCGTGAAACTAAAATTGCACATACAATGCGGGATGAGGTACAATATACCATATAGATTGATTGACAATTAAGTTGTATAGATCGTAATAAGTTCCCTCCATTAGATTGCATGTGAATAAATGTTCGATAATAAAAGAAACGGAAGTAGAAATTAAGAGAGAAGAAATATTGTGGGAAATTAAAGTACGCAGATTATTATAAATTTCAAGAGATACAAATAAACACACTGAACTAAGGGTAAGGAGAAATTATTTATATTATAAGTAGATGTAGTAGCCTAGTAGGTGGCAATGCATACTACTAGTTTACTATCTTTACTCCATTAGACCGGGCCCTTAGTTTTTCATCAAACTCAATCCTTAATATAACTTAATTAAAGAGGGGTGACAGAAAATACAACAGCTGCTGCAGGAGTATTGCCATTTTCATCAATCTCAGCACTGGCCTCAGCTCCAGTTATCTCATCGGGTTTGGCATAACTTTTCTCAATAGAACCTTCAAGTGCGAGTTTGATTTTGTCCCACTTAACATTACCTTTAGGATACTTGGTACTAGGCCCAGTTTCCACATGAATCTGAAATTATCATAAATGCCAAGTATTAAGTTTTTGTGTTGTCCCATTAAGTTGTTTGTATGTCCTAGCAAGGTTATATAGAGTGTGATAATAGACTAATGTAGTAAAGCATATACGGTCAAAGTTTCTCCTTAGTTTAAGCGAGGTTGTAATGGTTTGAGCTTGAATATATTTTTCTGATTTAGAAAAAAAAAAAACAAAAAAAGGTATTATTATTATAATTATTTACCTTATTCTTTTGAGAGCCGTTTCCAGGGACACTCCATGCCAAGACCCATGCACAATCAATTGACCCACCTTGTACATTTGGGCCAACATATACCACGGCCCCCATGGAGCCGTTTGAATCCTCGGGAGGGACACCTCGGTGGGTTGCCTTACCCGAACGGTCCACTAAAATACTAGGAGGGTAAGAGCCAAGAGGTTTACCAGACCAATCTATCTTCTCCTGCAATGTTATGGTTCCGATGCCGTTGTTCAGCATTAAGGCTCTTGTTGTTGCCTGAGATTTTGTATCAGTGCCACTCGCCATGCTTACAAGCCCGCTACATAGCACTACACCTTGAGGGGCGCTATAAGCAACTTCTCCCAGCTCCGCCTTCAACTCCTCTATAGCCTCTTTGTGCTTCTCATTCATTATTACTGATGACGCCATTCTTTAAATCCTTCTGCCTTGCTCCTGGAAAAGAAAGTAAAAAGGTACTGGAATTTGGAAACACAAAACAAACAATCAGATGCAGAAATCCATATGAACGCCTGTACCATGCAAATATGTAGTATACAACTACTTATTAATTAGGAGATATAACTACTATACAGTACTTACCGGAATAGGTGTAATATTTATGTTTGAACTATGGTGTTCTTTGTGATTTGAAGATTATACCTCTCGAACCTTCCTTATTTATAGGCATGAGAAATCATTGCTTTGGAAACTAATCATTTCATGGATCAAGCGACGACTGACTAAACGCGGTGATGGCCGGTACACCGCCTTAATTTTAAAAGTTATATGATTGGTTGATTATTCACTGATGTGGTCGTTTATGGTTTAATATACGTCCTGAGTTCTGCTCAAATAAGATAATAAACACATGTACTCCAAGTATTGATATTCAACAAATTATAAATGAAAAAAAAAAAAAAATGATGAACATCAACCAGCGAATTGAAACATCAATTGTACATATATTAGTCAGAAGCTTATTATTTACCTTAATATAAGGATTGGTTGGCTAGTTTCTTATACTCATTATTTCATTCCTTGGTTGCTTCCTTCCTTATTTCTACAAGGCTACCCGCACCGCAAGAGAGACACTAGAGTAAATAGAAATAGTTTAGTTAGTGAACAACAAGATAAGAAGCAAAAATATCACAAAAAAGACGAACAGGTTGTCGGATGAAGTGTGTTCTATACCGTGTGTTCTATACCGTGTAAGCGATGACATGATACTCTACGTTAGTGGATGATTCAAAAACCGTGGTTGCTTTTTGGCCCACCAAGAAATAACATTGTCACCCAGAAAAATTATGCAACTAGTGCCTAGTGGTAGAGTAACAATCGTACGTCTAGGCAACCAATCCGAATAGCATCTTAATATGCAATATTAATAGATGAATTCTTGGCGGATCGAAGCGAGAGACCAAATTCTACATATTTAACCTTAAAGTTTCAGTATAAGTATTAGGGTTGTCAATAATGCGAGTTGAGTTCAAGTTTAGGTTAGCTTGACTTGACTCAATGACTTCTATAGGCGTTCTCGAGTTGAGTCGAGCTCACTTGAGTCGGTATCGTCCAAGTTTTGACAGAGTCGAGCTCCCTTGAGTCGAGTTTTGATCGAGACAATCTCGAGTTGTTCGCAAGTTGTCTCGTCTAATTAGCGCCACCTATGGCGGTAGAAATTATGTTAGATATAAGCATTTTATTTTTTGTAGTAATTAAAAATAGTGCTTCCAAGTTTCTCACGGGTCACGAGTTTTCGATTCGAGTACTGAGTAACTCAACTAAACTTGCCAACATTTGCGTTGAGCTCGAGTTTGATTCGGACTCACTCAAGTTCAGTTTTGACCGAGTTTTAACTAAATCAGTAAAAAATAGCTTTAGAGTTATCTCGTCTCATTGTCACACCTAATCTATACTAATATATTAAAAGGCGTGCCTAAACCAGAAACGGTGCCACGTGGCGCTCTCCCTAAGGAAGTTTTACTCCATGTAATCCACAACAATAAAAAAAAATTAGAAATTGCATAGCATAGGGTTTGATCCCGGGACTTCAAGAACATATACTAAAGCCTTAACCACTAGAATAACATTTAGTGTTATCATCTTAAAGTATATTATTAATAAATGAAAATTTTTCCTTACCCGAGACATATCGCGAGCCTAATAACTAGTTAGTACTTATTAAAAGAATGATTTCAGCTTTTCCGCGTCATTAGTTTGAAAGCAATCATTATAATACGTACTATGAGAGGCATCCCTCCGAAAGACTCGGATATATGTACTGATTTTATATAAAATATTTTGCTTCTATATGTTGCGTCCATATAATTGGAAATCAATAATATAATATATTTGGCTTCCATATAGTTTGAAAGCAATCACTAATTCACTATGAGGTGATAATAATTGCTTCCATATGAAAATACGAGGTATCTCTCCTCAAGTCTCCGAATGATTGAGAGTGTAATTCTTTAATTTTGCACTCAATCATGATTCATTTTATATTATTTAACTTCCATATGCACTCAATAACTATAATGTTCTTAGGTTTTAATCCAAAATCAAACTCTAATTTCTGATGATCCAAAAGTACTTTCCTCTGTACACTTTTATTTATATGGTTTTAGAGTTAGGATCTTATTCGTTTTGGGTTATGGTAAAATCCTATTTACGATGGAAGTTGTTTGCATTTAAGTATTTAAATAGATTTGTTTAATAGAAAAAATTAAACTTCAAAGTACAAAAGGTCCATACATATATAACAAGAAGACAAATTCAAATACAATACAATCCTTTTTGTTGTTTATTTAACTTGGAAAATTGGCTTTTTGGATGGATAAAAAAACTGGTTGGTGGATCAACCTTGCCCGAACCTGACCCATCTAAGTTAACGAGTTAGATTGGTTGAATTCAGGTTGAAATTTTTTTAACCTGACCCAACCCATATAATTAAAGGAGTTGGGTTAGGTAGACCTATTTAATTAAACAGGTTGAAAATTTTAACCAAAGCTGTTACTATTAGGGTGGGTTAGGGTTGGGTTGGTGGGTTTAATCGATTTTTACCAGAACTAGCTGCAGTGCTGCTCCACACGTTTTATTAATACATATAGTTTTATACAATATAATCATCGTTCTATAGATCAATTTCAATAATGTGTAGTGATAAAAATTGGTTGAAAAAAATGAAAATAAGTAGTTCAAATCTAGGACTTTTTTCTCTTCTTGTGTGGCATGCTCGGACATAGTGAGAAGAATTGTTGTAGTGTTAGGTGTCATTAAAACGGCATTATCTCCTTAATTCCACCGGAAAAACGCACTATTTTCGCACTCTCTCTCCTCTGTTTCGGGCTACTGCTCGTACCACCACCGTTTACCATCTCGTGAGCCGCCTGCGGCACCACGCCCCAGCCTGCCACCTTAACCTTTGACCACCAGAACACCACCATACTAATATGAACTAAATCATGTTATGTTAATATGAATTGTTTAGTTTAAATAATATACACTCTTTATTAATTTTAGAAACTTAGTATGATTTATGGATTAATAAATTAAAGGCTTCTAATATAACCTTTGCTAATTATATGATTTGAGAATAAGTTATAAGTATAATATTATTGCTACACTAAAACTCATATTCACTTGTAATGTTAAATTAACTTGCTATATTAGTTTAAGGTGACTCAATAATATTGTGGTAATATTAATGGCTCTATTTTAGCAATAGACTTATTTAATTAATAATAACTGATTAATTGTTATCTAATTATGGACTCACATAATAATCTATAAATATAATAATTTTTCATAATAATCTCTAAACATAATAATGTACTTTTATAACCAAATAAAATAGATATATATTGATATCAATTGTAAGTATAATTTTTCAATGATTCTAAAATGAAATTAAAGGAGTTATTCCACTTATTAGTTGAATTAAAGAGTCACCTTTATAAGTTGATAACGACTTAGATAATAAAGACTATTATTGGACCCTCTTATGACTTAAGGTAATAAGTAAAACTTAAGCGATAATAATAACCATGAACCCTTTTATGACAATATGAGGAATCTTATCACTTAAATTAGCTCTAATAAATACTAAGGCTTAAAGGTTAAATAACTAAACATTTGTATCACTATTCTTGGCTAGATTAAAAAAGATAAAGGATATACAAGCCTCTCCCGACTATCAAAGTTCCTAAGCAAGATTCCAGGTAATGTTATTGCTAACACCCACATTCCCTTTCTGAATATGTTTTATGACATGATTTTCTGTTGATGTTCATCATGGATTGCGGGATACGAAACGTTTACTATGAAAATATGCTTTATGAATTCCTAATGTTATGGAAAGTATGTCTTTCTATTGAAAGAACTATGATAACTTTATGTTATGATTCTGTTATGAATTATGATCTCAAGAATATACTTAAAAGTCATAAAATATGATAAATAAAAGTGAAAGACGGTTCGTGGCAGTATTCTGTTTTGTTGGTTGTGCATTTTCCATCTCGGTGGCTCTGTCACCTTCTGTTCGGGGACATAATACACTAGTACAAAGTTGGTCTAAGGTAACATGTATAGGGTAACACTTTTCAAAATTCAAGTTTCTCAAATATGTATGTAACACCTTGGTAGCACTTTATTAATATGTAACACTTTTTTTATAAGTAACACTTTAATGTAGCACCTTTTCAATTGAATAAAATTTTGATGTAACACTTTAACATAGGTAACACTTTGATATTTGTAACACATTTTAAAGTAACACTTTAGAATAGCTAATTTTTTAAGAGTATAAGAATTTTTTTAAAATTTAAAAATAAGTAAAGTTTTTAATATAATATTATGATTTTCTTAATTATGAATTTCTTCTAGGAGCAGTTTACTTAACAAAACTCATCTTAAATTAAATTAGTAACCCCAACCCGTCAAAATAAAATAAAATAGAGTAATCCCAAATTTTATGTTGGCGCTTTATGATCCACTAAACACAATAAGTCCAAAAAATACCATAATTTTCAATTCCCATTACAAAGTACTGCTCTTGTAGGTTTACGTTCCACAAGTCATTCACCACCGAGGGAGGTAATTGACCACCGCTCTTTTATTCATCCACACACAGCACCTTAATTCATTCAGCACACTAATAAAATAAACATCAACTGCTACATTATAAATGCTTTGGTTTTATACAAAACACAACATTTGACACTTAAATTCGGAGTTTTAAAAATAATAATCAACCAATGCTCCGATTACCCGGAGGACTTGAATGTTCCCCAGCCCAACAAAATGCAAGTAACGCAGCACGCTTTGTCGCTCCTATTTCTCCGTCTCATACATACTCTGACGAACTTCCTCTTCCTTCTCTCACGCCACAAAAAACCCTATCTTCCATATTTGCTTGATCTCGCCACCACCACACTTTACTCTCCTCCTCGAGACATGCTCTCTCTCTCTCTCTCTCCCTCTTCCTCTCCCTCTCCCTCTCCCTCAATCTTCTCTCTCCATTGGTTCTTGAATGTTACTTTATGGCTTGTTGCCTTCTCGGACGTCAACGGCGACACTCCTTGACTCCGGTCTCCCAAATTACAGTAAGATAATTATTGAATTTCTCTTTCTTTTTCTTTTCGCAACGAATTCATAATTATAGGAAACATTGTTCAAATAAATGATAAATTCTTACTCTATTCACTTTTTCAGATTGTTATTGTTCTATATTTTTATGGTTTTTACGCTCAATTCGAATTAGAACTAGTCAATTAGATACTGGGTAGGATTTAGGCAATAGACTATTAAATTAGTCAGTCAGTTTGATGTTAGTTTATCTGTTTATGGTTATTGTATTATGTTCAATATTTTTCAATAGCCTGAAGGCATAAGGTAGTTTATGCTCTATCCCAATTTATATTTCATGGCAGGAATGATATTTTAATCATTATAAGTATGCTTGTTTAGTTAATTTATGGTCTGATTGATATTTTTAGTTGTTTAGCTGTAATTTATTAGTTGAAAATTAAAACTTGGATCATCAGAGTTTTATGTTGTCGTCTGATGGAAATTTTCAATTTTCATTGCTGGTGGAGGTTGGAAATTGAAGTAAAAAAGTAGTGGTGCAATAATTTCCTTTGGGGTGACACGCAGGATAATAAGAAATTGCACTTGGTAGGAATGAAACACACTATCCTGCCCAAGAGCATGGGGGATTTAGGAGTGAGAAGCCATGTGGATCTAAATTTATCCCTTCTAGCTAAGCTTAATTGGAAAATGACTAGAGGCTCCGATACTCTAGCGAAAAGTTGTGTCACGTCCAAATACGTCAGGTCTAAGTTCTCTATTGCTTTTAGCAAAGGTTCCCAAATTTGGAAGAGTTTAGGGAAAGCTGCCCCTCTTATAAACAGGAGTCTAACATGGAAGGTGGGCAATGGTAGTGCAATTGACTAATGGGATGATAATTGACTAATCATTGGCCCAATTCAGAGTCTTATCTATGGGCCTTTAAGTGTTAGTGAGCAAAGCCTAAAGGTGGCGGATATTATAGTGCACAATGCTTGGGACTTAAACATTTTATCCTTCGAATTCCCTAAGTTCATTAGAGAAAGGATTCTTGCTATGACTATCCACCATCTTCAACAGGACTCCCCCTCTTCCGCCTTTGTGTGTCAAGGCAAATTCTCCCTTAGGTGTGCTTATCATGAAATTGTGAAATATAGGACCAATGTTAGTGGCTGTGACTGGATATGGAAACTTGACTCTCTCCCCAAGCTTCGTTTTTTCATCTGGCTCTCTTGGTAAGATCGCTTACCCCACTGTCATCATCTTTACACTCGTAAAGTTCTAGACTCCCCGGGTTGTCCTTCTTGCTATTACCCGATTGAAAATTCCTTACATGCATGCCCTTCGTGATTGCCCCTTTGCAACCCAAATCTGGACCTTAATTCACCCCCCTGAATTCTTTTGGCAGCAAAGTAATATTAGAGAGTGGTTGCAGGAGTGTGTCGAGGCTAATAGGGATTATCAGGGGTTGGGTTGGGCCATTATCTTTCCTATCATTTGTTTTGAGATTTGGAAAGTGAGAATTCGCTCCATCTTTGATAAGACGCCTTTCCCGCCAGCTAATACTACCCTCGTTTTAGCCATAAAAAATGCCCGTGAATTTATGCATGTTATGTGAATTTTTGGTAATTTTTGGGCGTTTATTTTTATTTTTAATAATTATATTATCTTTATTGAGTATTCTGTAAATTAACGTTTAAAAATACTTTTAGAGTCCGTAAATTAGAAATAAAATTTTTACCATGTCAGTAGAGCCATAATGGTCGTATGATAATTTTTGTGTTATTTTACTGATCGTGCTTATTAGTTTAATAATTATTATTGTGTTTTTATTATGAGTTTGAGGATATTCTTTTTAATTATTTAAGGGCTTGTTAATCAGAAATAATTTGTGACCTTTTATGTTCTTGGAAGCTGGTGTTTATAAGGTTGATGTGAGTATTATTGAGTATCATTATATTTACGTTTGGTTTATGTAAAAATAATTAGTCGTGTACGCTTCATTTATTTAATAAGCCTTGGAGTTAAGTGGTGATCTTATTTGATGTGATTCATTTCTGGTTGATACTGTTGGTGTTGTAAACTCTTTAATTGTCGTTGTTTGTGCTTTGTGGTGCGCAAAATATTTGTTGTTGAGATATTTGTTGTAAGTGTGTAAGTTACTACTTTGAGGATTTTTGAAGAATTATTTTTGATGAATTATGGGTATAAGGCCGGGTGGCATCCCTTTGACGAATATTTTTGAGATGAATGATACTTTGATGATATTTATGATTTTTTTTTGAGTTAAGAACATCCGGTGGGATAGATGTAGTCCCCGGTGAAGAACATGCCAACCACCTGGTTTGCGAACTAGGGGTACACCTGGGTTAATTGTTGTCGTCCGAGAGGTCAGGAAATTCTACGTGTTCTACCCTGCATCGGGAGTTTGGTCATTCTTAGACACAGGCAGTGGGGAACGTAAGCCCATATACTGACCTGGAGATTGCGATCTGACAAACCTTAGGAAGTGAATTGCGATTCACTGGCGTTCAGTTTCTGACTCAATAACTTGTTGTACTTTTGTTTTATTATTATTTAAGTATTCTAGAGTTGATTTACTCACTATATCATGTATACTTGATGTTGACTATCACTTGTATCACTTGTGAGCTTTATGGTTTTGGATGCATGTTATTGTTATCATGATTGTATGCTTTCCTTTCTTATTAATCTATGTCTGAATCATACTTTGATTTCTTTTGTTCTGGGAGAACTGCTAGTTACTCCCCACTGATTGTGGATTATTGTTATATATTTTGCAGGTTATGTTGATGGGAATCTTCTTTGGTTTTGGGTTCGGGTTGAGTTGTGAGCATTGAAATGATAGTTGTTTTAGGCCTAGACTTCTAGTTAGATTTTTTTTTTCTCATTTGGAATACTCTAAATTAGTTATTTATTTATATTATTTATTTAAGTTGGTCTCTTCACATAGTTATTTAAATATCTTTGTATTAGTAGTGACATTCCCAAAAGACGATGTTTCCGCCATCGTCCTATAATACTATTATTATTTCTTTCTTTTCCGCTTTGAAATTCTGGGGTGTTACACTAGCCCTTGGGCTCCTATTGATGACCCTTGTAGGGGAGTGCTATGGCCAATGCGGTGATAATTTCCGGGTTAATTACTACCAAGAGAAGTCTTGTTTTCCACCATAGGAAACTTAGTTTTATTAATATATTAACATCAAACATACAAAAAAATAAATCATTTTCAACGCGTTACGAGAAACATGTATGCTCTGGTAGTTATCACCAAATTCATTGTCTTAGTATTCAAGATAAATGTAGTGACTCAGATGCCAAAAATAACAGAATATATTTGTGCTTTAGCAGAAAAACATAGTTATAATTTCCATGTATACAACTGTACAACACTGAATCCTCAAAGAAGCAATACATCAAACACTTGGTGTGCATTCTTATAACCAATTTCTTTACATAAACACTTGGTTTTTTTTTTTGACAATTTTTGGGTTGCTAATTAAACTCAAATGCACCAAAAATAAGCCAAATCTTTACACTTATTTCTGAAAATCAAATTAAATCCAGAAAATTGCAAACCTACCTATAGGCCGACGCGGTGGTACGGTGGTAGCTATCCCAGGGTAGTGGCACGCGACGGCGTGAGAGGGGGTGGGTGGCGCGCAGGTGAGTGGCGCAAAGGAGGCTACCGCTCAGGTTGTTTGCGCACAGGTGGCTCGCGCTCAAGTGGTTGGCGCGCAACACGTGGCGTTTTCGGCAATGTTGCTGCGTGGGGAGGAACTCGCTGCTACACGTGGCGTTTCCCTGCGTGGTGCGGTGGGGGTGGCGCGTATTGGGAGGGTGGCGCACAGGAGGGTGGCGCGCAGGAGAGGAGAGGGTTCGCACTTCGCAAGGTCAGGGCTGGGTCGCTGCGTGGAGAGGAGAGATTGAACGAAAATGCTGGAGCGAGGGAAATGAAAATTAATGAGCGCCCGATTAAAAATTAAAAAAGGGTTGCGGTTGAGTTGAAAATCGCAACCCTTCCTTTAAGGGCTGCGGTTTTCAACACAAGCGCAGCCCTTGTACAACAGCAAATGACAATTTTTCCTCTAGTGATTTACTCCATTAGGGGCCCTTAGTTTTTTTTATCAAACTGGTTAATAATAACTTAAAAAAGGGTGACAGAAAACATTGCAGCTGCTGTAAGTAAGTGGTTAATTCAAAATCAAATAACTTAATAATAGTTTTTTGTCAAGCTAATCTAAGAATGTGGTTAATTTAAAATTTGCAGGCTAGACCAAGGATATGTCTTGAAAAGGCGTCAACTTATTTACAGATAAAGATGGCTCTTGCTATTAATGTAGATTTTACAAATTTATGCTGGTCGTAAGGGCAGTGCACCCTATCAAGTATAGAATGATGACAATTCTCTCAATGGCTCATGGATTAAAGCTTACAGTTGAATGTTATGCTTTACAGTTGAATAGTTTTTTGTCAAGCTAATCTGTGTTTTTTTTTTGCTCATTTTCTTTGGACACACTTGAGACGAATTTAACAAGATTCCACACGATTATATTTTTCCTTAAGTATAAATCACAATAGATAGTTATAGCCATGTATGTAAATAATGTCAAAAGTCAAAACGGGTTATCTAAAGTGAAAATGGAGGAAGTATATTTGACAAACATGTGTTAGTTAGCAGTAATTGAGGTTGCTTATAAGTTAGTTAGTGATTGTTAGGGGCTTAACGATTTATGCATTAAAATATATAGGAAGTGGGATTATGCTTCCCTATTTTTTTTCCTTGTTTGTTAAGTTGTTTGTAGTATTTAAATGGAAATTTGTGCACTCTTTTTTTTAAAAAAGGTGTTAATATTAAAGGAACGGTGCTACACGGCACTCTCCGTTATATCTGCCACGTGTCACTATTCTCAATCTCATTTTAAAATATTATCAAAGTGTAGCTAGTAGGAATCGAATACATGACCTTTGGAATGAAATGAAAGAGTTTAATCACCAATCCATGACAATTTCAATGTTTAATATTTCAAAGTAAACATAATAAAATCTTATAATTATATGTAACTTTTTTTTGACATAGACAAGCCTTTTGATCGAACATTTTTATTTAGGTAATAACATTCTCTTACCCCAACTCCATTGAATTTTTATTTAGGTAATAACATTTTTATTTAGGTAATAACATTCTCATTTTAAAAAATTATCAAGATTGCGAGGAGGGGGAGGGGGAGGGGGAGTGAGGCTGCAAGGGAGGGGGCTGCAGGGGGTGGGGGAAGGGGGAGGGGGGAGGGATGGTGGGTGGGTGGTGGGGGAAAGGGGTGGGGTGGGGGAGGGGAGGGGGGGGGTGGTGGGGGAAATGGGTGGGGGGTGGGGTTGGGGGGAGGAGTGGTGGGGGAAATGAGTGGGGGTGGGGTGGGGTGGAGGAGTGGTGGTGGGGAAATGGGTAGGGGGTGGGGTTGGGGGGGGGAGGAGTGGTGGGTGGGTGGCTAGGGTTAGAGTTAGGGTATTAGATTAGAGTTAGTGTTAGAGTTAGGTTTAGTTTAGGTTAGTTAATTAGGGTTAGAGGGGGATTAGAGCTTAATGACTAACGGTGTTAGACTTCCGTTAGTCATAAGGGCATGTTGATGTATTTTTTGAAACGTGGGTAGTATATGGTGAATTTGGAAACTTGCGAGGGTATACGGTGCAAAAAAAAATTAGTCAGGGATATATGGTGAAAAAACCCTTTTTATTTTTATCCCCAATTCCTTAGAAGTTTTATTATTTTTAAACAACTTATCATGTCATAACGTCCATTTTCCAATTTTGCAATAGATAGAAATTTACAAAAAGTTAAAATCAATTATGAAATTTAAAAGAACTAATATTTGATAATTGCAACTGATCTGGGGCATCTCTCGAGTCCAAATACTACTTAAGTAGCTGAACTTTTATTAAAGCATTAAGCATCTATACTAAGGGCTGTTCAATGTCAGATATCGGAACAGATCCGAAAATTTCGAATCGGAGGAATTGCGATCCGAATCTGATCCGAAATTTTCGGATCGGATCACCGGGTTTTCGGATAGGATACCGGGTTTTCGGATCGGATCGGGCCGTTGACATTTTTGAAAAATTCCGATCCGTATCCGATTCGAAAATCCATTTTTTTTTTTCGGATATCAGATCCGAAATATCCGAAATCTTAAAATCGGATCAGATATCCGAAATTTCGGATTGGATCGGCGGATTTTTGGATCGGATAATTCGGATTGGATATTTTTGAACAGCCCTAGCTATACTAGATTGGAATCAGTATTATATACTAGAATCGAGGTAGTTGAAGTCTACAGGAAGCTTATTGTCCGCTGGTAGCCGATAATAAATGGTGATAATGTTAATATATAATCTTTTATGAAAAGTACTAATTACATCATTCGATTTTCCGTGAAACTAAAATTGCACATACAATGCGGGATGACGTACAATCTACCATATAGATTGATTGACAATTAAGTTGTATAGATCGTAATAAGTTCCCTCCATTAGATTGCATGTGAATAAATGTTCGATAATAAAAGAAACGGAAGTAGAAATTAAGAGAGAAGAAATATTGTGGGAAATTAAAGTACGCAGATTATTATAAATTTCAAGAGATACAAATAAACACACTGAACTAAGGGTAAGGAGAAATTATTTATATTATAAGTAGATGTAGTAGCCTAGTAGGTGGCAATGCATACTACTAGTTTACTATCTTTACTCCATTAGACCGGGCCCTTAGTTTTTCATCAAACTCAATCCTTAATATAACTTAATTAAAGAGGGGTGACAGAAAATACAATAGCTGCTGCAGGAGTATTGCCATTTTCATCAATCTCAGCACTGGCCTCAGCTCCAGTTATCTCATCGGGTTTGGCATAACTTTTCTCAATAGAACCTTCAAGTGCGAGTTTGATTTTGTCCCACTTAACATTACCTTTAGGATACTTGGTACTAGGCCCAGTTTCCACATAAATCTGAAATAATCAATAAATGCCAAGTATTAAGTTTTTGTGTTGTCCCATTAAGTTGTTTGTATGTCCTAGCAAGGTTATATAGAGTGTGATGATATACTAATGTAGTAGAGCATATACGGTCAAAGTTTCTCCTTAGTTTAAGCTAGGTTGTAATGGATTGAGCTTGAATATATTTTTCTGATTTAGCAAAAAAAAAAAAAGGTATTATTATAATTATATTTACCTTATTCTTTTGAGAGCCGTTTCCAGGGACACTCCATGCCAAGACCCATGCACAATCAATTGACCCACCTTGTACATTTGGGCCAACATATACCACGGCCCCCATGGAGCCGTTTGAATCCTCGGGAGGGACACCTCGGTGGGTTGCCTTACCCGAACGGTCCACTAAAATACTAGGAGGGTAAGAGCCAAGAGGTTTACCAGACCAATCTATCTTCTCCTGCAATGTTATGGTTCCGATGCCGTTGTTCAGCATTAAGGCTCTTGTTGTTGCCTGAGATTTTGTATCAGTGCCACTCGCCATGCTTACAAGCCCGCTACATAGCACTACACCTTGAGGGGCGCTATAAGCAACTTCTCCCAGCTCCGCCTTCAACTCCTCTATAGCCTCTTTGTGCTTCTCATTCATTATTACTGATGACGCCATTCTTTAAATCCTTCTGCCTTGCTCCTGGAAAAGAAAGTAAAAAGGTACTGGAATTTGGAAACACAAAACAAACAATCAGATGCAGAAATCCATATGAACGCCTGTACCATGCAAATATGTAGTATACAACTACTTATTAATTAGGAGATATAACTACTATACAGTACTTACCGGAATAGGTGTAATATTTATGTTTGAACTATGGTGTTCTTTGTGATTTGAAGATTATACCTCTCGAACCTTCCTTATTTATAGGCATGAAAAATCATTGCTTTGGAAACTAATCATTTCATGGATCAAGCGACGACTGACTAAACGCGGTGATGGCCGGTACACCGCCTTAATTTTAAAAGTTATATGATTGGTTGATTATTCACTGATGTGGTCGTTTATGGTTTAATATAATCCCTGAGTTCTGCTCAAATAAGATAATAAACACATGTACTCCAAGTATTGATATTCAACAAATTATAAATGAAAAAAAAAAAGCCAGCCCAGCTGGCCAAATGATGAACATCAACCAGCGAATTGAAACATCAATTGTACATATATTAGTCAGAAGCTTATTATTTACCTTAATATAAGGATTGGTTGGCTAGTTTCTTATACTCATTATTTCATTCCTTGGTTGCTTCCTTCCTTATTTCTACAAGGCTACCCGCACCGCAAGAGAGTGACAATCGTACGTCTAGGCATCCAATCCGAATAGCATCTTAATATGCAATATTAATAGATGAATTCTTGGCGGATCGAAGCGAGAGACCATATTCTACATATTTAACCTTAAAGTTTCAGTATAAGTATTAGGGTTGTCAATAATGCGAGTTGAGTTCAAGTTTAGGTTAGCTTGACTTGACTCAATGACTTCTATAGGCGTTCTCGAATTGAGTCGAGCTCACTTGAGTCGGAATCGTCCAAGTTTTGACAGAGTCGAGCTCCCGTGAGTCGAGTTTTGATCAAGACAATCTCGAGTAGTTCGCAAGTTGTCTCGTCTAATTAGCGCCACCTATGGCGGTAGAAATTATGTTAGATATAAGCATTTTATTTTTTGTAGTAATTAAAAATAGTGCTTCCAAGTTTCTCACGGGTCACGAGTTTTCGACTCGAGTACTGAGTAACTCAACTAAACATGCCAACATTTTCGTTGAGCTCGAGTTTGATTCGGACTCACTCAAGTTTAGTTTTGACCGAGTTTTAACTAAATCAGTAAAAAATAGCTTTAGAGTTATCTCGTCTCATTGTCACACCTAATCTATACTAATATATTAAAAGGCGTGCCTAAACCAGAATCGGTGCCACGTGGCGCTCTCCCTAAGGAAGTTTTACTCCATGTAATCCACAACAAAAAAAAAAATTAGAAATTGCATTGCATTGGGTTTGATCACGGGACTTCAAGAACATATACTAAAGTCTTAACCACTAGAATAACATTTAATGTTATCATCTTAAAGTATATTATTAATAAATGAAAATTTTTCCTTACCCGAGACATATCGCGAGCCTAATAACTAGTTAGTACTTATTAAAAGAATGATTTCAGCTTTTCCGCGTCATTAGTTTGAAAGCAATCATTATAATACGTACTATGAGAGGCATCCCTCCGAAAGACTCGGATATATGTACTGATTTTATATAAAATATTTTGCTTCTATATGTTGCGTCCATATAATTGGAAATCAATAATATAATATATTTGGCTCCCATATAGTTTGAAAGCAATCACTAATTCACTATGAGGTGATAATAATTGCTTCCATATGAAAATACGAGGTATCTCTCCTCAAGTCTCCGAATGATTGAGAGTGTAATTCTTTAATTTTGCACTCAATCATGATTCATTTTATATTATTTAACTTCCATATGCACTCAATAACTATAATGTTCTTAGGTTTTAATCCAAAATCAAACTCTAATTTCTGATGATCCAAAAGTACTTTCCTCTGTACACTTTTATTTAGAGTTAGGATCTTATTCGTTTTGGGTTATGGTAAAATCCTATTTACGATGGAAGTTGTTTGCATTTAAGAATTTAAATAGATTTGTTTAATAGAAGAAATTAAACTTCAAAGTACAAAAGGTCCATACATATATAACAAGAAGACAAATTCAAATACAATACAATCCTTTTTGTTGTTTATTTAACTTGGAAAATTGGCTTTTTGGATGGATAAAAAAACTGGTTGGTGGATCAACCTTGCCCGAACCTGACCCATCTAAGTTAACGAGTTAGATTGGTTGAATTCAGGTTGAAATTTTTTTAACCTGACCCAACCCATATAATTAAAGGAGTTGGGTTAGGTTGACCTATTTAATTAAACAGGTTGAAAATTTTAACCAAAGCTGTTACTATTAGGGTGGGTTAGGGTTGGGTTGGTGGGTTTTATCGATTTTTACCAGAACTAGCTGCAGTGCTGCTCCACACGTTTTATTAATACATATAGTTTTATACAATATAATCATCGTTCTATAGATCAATTTCAATAATGTGTAGTGATAAAAATTGGTTGAAAAAAATGAAAATAAGTAGTTCAAATCTAGGACTTTTTTCTCTTCTTGTGTGGCATGCTCGGACATAGTGAGAAGAATTGTTGTAGTGTTAGGTGTCATTAAAACGGCATTATCTCCTTAATTCCACCGGAAAAACGCACTATTTTCGCACTCTCTCTCCTCTGTTTCGGGCTACCGCTCGTACCACCACCGTTTACCATCTCGTGAGCCGTCTGCGGCACCACGCCCCAGCCTGCCACCCTAACCTTTGACCACCAGAACACCACCATACTAATATGAACTAAATCATGTTATGTTAATATGAATTGTTTAGTTTAAATAATATACACTCTTTATTAATTTTAGAAACTTAGTATGATTTATGGATTAATAAATTAAAGGCTTCTAATATAACCTTTGCTAATTATATGATTTGAGAATAAGCTATAACTATAATATTATTGCTACACTAAAACTCATATTCACTTGTAATGTTAAATTAACTTGCTATATTAGTTTAAGGTGACTCAATAATATTGTGGTAATATTAATGGCTCTATTTTAGCAATAGACTTATTTAATTAATAATAACTGATTAATTATTATCTAATTATGGACTCACATAATAATCTATAAATATAATGATTTTACATAATAATCTATAAACATAATAATGTACTTTTATAGCCAAATAAAATAGATATATACTGATATCAATTGTAAGTATAATTTTTCAATGATTCTAAAATGAAATTAAAGGAGTTATTCCACTTATTAGTTGAATTAAAGAGTCACCTTTATAAGTTGATAACGACTTAGATAATAAAGACTATTATTGGACCCTCTTATGACAATATGAGGAATCTTATCACTTAAATTAGCTCTAATAAATACTAAGGCTTAAAGGTTAAATAACTAAACATTTGTGTCACTATTCTTGGCTAGATTAAAAAAGATAAAGGATATACAAGCCTCTCCCGACTATCAAAGTTCCTAAGCAAGATTCCAGGTAATGTTTATTGCTAACACCCACATTCCCTTTCTGAATATGTTTTATGACATGATTTTCTATTGATGTTCATCATGGATTGCGGGATACGAAACGTTTACTATGAAAATATGTTTTATGAATTCCTAATGTTATGGAAAGTATGTCTTTCTATTGAAAGAACTCTGATAACTTTATGTTATGATTCTGTTATGAATTATGATCTCAAGAATATACTTAAAAGTCATAAAATATGATAAATAAAAGTGAAAGACGGTTCGTGGCAGTATTATGTTTTGTTGGTTGTGCACTTTCCATCTCGGCGGCTCTGTCACCTTCTGTTCGGGGACATAATACACTAGTACAAAGTTGGTCTAAGGTAACATGTATAGGGTAACACTTTTCAAAATTCAAGTTTCTCAAATATGTATGTAACACCTTGGTAGCACTTTATTAATATGGTAAATTGGCCCGAACAGCACCAACTATTAGTTTGGTGCACAAAACAGCACCAACTAAACGAGGTGCGGTTGACAACACAAACTTCTGAAGCTGGGTGCACGTAACAACATAAATGGGACTTTTGGCCTGAGATTCCATTTACGCCGGGGAATCTTCAATATTTTAACATTTTTAGGGAATCTCTCCCACTGAATCAATATCCCTTTTATTTTCCCTCCCTTTTGCTCCCAAAATCACGTGAGGGTCACACCATACACCAGTTTCCTCCTCTCTGTCTTTCTATTTCTCTCCTCCCTGTATCTCTCTTTCCTCTCCAGTCTTTCGCAAATCCCCAACTTTGCAACGCCTTCCTCTTCCATTTCTCCCATCGTTTCGCCGCCACACTTCTATGCTCTTCTCACTTTCTTATTTTCTCTCTCCTCCCCACTAAATCAATTACACTTCGATTTCTAGGGTTTTTCGACGACGCTTTTTCCCTCCTTTTTTCGAGCAGGATTCTCTCTCCTCCCTTCAACTCATCTCTATGCGTCGCTGGTTTAGTGGTTTCGTTGATTGACCTCCTACGAAACTACACAACAGATTATATATTATATAATATAATATCCTTTTGATTAAATTTTACTAATTTGGGGCAAGAAAAGGAATAATCGAGACCATTCGAAGACCGCTAGCACGAGTGGCGGTACTGGTGGCAATGTTATTGAGAATGCCATTACAACGTTGGCTACTGTTGCAGGGACTACCAATACTACTACTAATCCCACTACTGCCACCACTATGGTGTATTTTCCGCAAACGATGGGAGAAAAGGAAGAGGGAGGCGTCGCAAAGTTGGGGATTTGCGAAAGACTGGAGAGGAAAAAGATAGACAGGGAGGAGAGAGAAAGAAAGACAGAGAGGAGGAAGTTGGTGTATGGTGAAGTGTAAATTTTGGGGGTTTAAAAGAGTTTAATGAGGGTCACATGATTTTGGGAGCAAAAGGGAAGGAAAATAAAAAGGGAAATTGATTCGGTGTGAGAGATTCCCTAAAAATGTTAAAATATTGAAGATTCCCCGGCGTAAAATAGAATCTCAGGCCAAAAGCTCCATTTATGTTGTTACATGCACCCAACTTCTGAAGTTTGTGTTGTCAACTGCACCTCGTTTAGTTGGTGCTGTTTTGTGCACTAAACTAATAGTTGGTGCTGTTCGCGCCAATTTACCCTTATTAATATGTAACACTTTTTTTATAAGTAACACTTTAATGTAGCACCTTTTCAATTGAATAAAATTTTGATGTAACACTTTAACATAGGTAACACTTTGATATTTGTAACACATTTTAAAGTAACACTTTAGAATAGCTAATTTTTTAAGAGTATAAGAATTTTTTTAAAATTTAAAAATAAGTAAAGTTTTTAATATAATATTAAGATTTTCTTAATTATTAATTTCTTCTAGGAGCATTTTACTTAACAAAACTCATCTTAAATTAAATTAGTAACCCCAACCCGTCAAAATAAAATAAAATAGAGTAATCCCAAATTTTATGTTGGCGCTTTATGATCCACTAAACACAATAAGTCCAAAAAACACCATAATTTTCAATTCCCATTACAAAGTACTGCTCTTGTAGGTTTACGTTCCACAAGTCATTCACCACCGAGGGAGGTAATTGACCACCGCTCTTTAATTCATCCACACACAGCACCTTAATTCATTCAGCACACTAATAAAATAAACATCAACTGCTACATTATAAATGCTTCGGTTTTATACAAAACACAACATTTGACACTTAAATTCGGAGTTTTAAAAATAATAATCAACAAATGCTCCGATTACCCGGAGGACTTGAATGTTCCCCAGCCCAACAAAATGCAAGTAACGCAGCACGCTTTGTCGCTCCTATTTCTCCGTCTCATACATACTCTGACGAACTTCCTCTTCCTTCTCTCACGCCACAAAAAACCCTATCTTCCATATTTGCTTGATCTCGCCACCACCACACTTTACTCTCCTCCTCGAGACATGCTCTCTCTCTCTCTCTCTCTCCCTCTCCCTCTCCCTCTCCCTCTCCCTCAATCTTCTCTCTCCTTTGGTTCTTGAATGTTACTTTATGGCTTGTTGCCTTCTCGGACGTCAACGGCGACACTCCTTGACTCCGGTCTCCCAAATTACAGTAAGATAATTATTGAATTTCTCTTTCTTTTTCTTTTCACAACGAATTCATAATTATAGGAAACATTGTTCAAATAAAGGATAAATTCTTACTCTATTCACTTTTTCGGATTATTGTTCTATATTTTTATGGTTTTTATGCTCAATTCGAATTAGAACTAGTCAATTAGATACTTGGGTAGGATTTAGGCAATAGACTATTAAATTAGTCGGTCGGTGTTATGTTAGTTTATCTGTTTATGGTTATTGTATTATGTTCAATATTTTTCAATAGCCCGAAGGCGAAGGTAGTTTATGCTCTATCCCAATTTATATTTCATGGCAGGAATGATATTTTAATCATTATAAGTATGCTTGTTTAGTTAATTTATGGTCCGATTGATATTTTTAGTTGTTTAGCTGTAATTTATTAGTTGAAAATTAAAACTTGGATCATCAGAGTTTTATGTTGTCGTCTGATGGAAATTTGCAATTTTCATTGCTGGTGGAGGTTGGAGATTGAAGTATTTTGACTTGGTACTGAATTGTAAAAATGTAGTGGTGCAATAATTTCCTTTGGGGTGACACGCAGGATAATAAGAAATTGCACTTGGTAGGAATGAAACACACTATCCTGCCCAAGAGTATGGGGGGTTTAGGAGTGAGAAGCCATGTGGATCTAAATTTAGCCCTTCTAGCTAAGCTTAATTGGAAAATGACTAGAGGCTCCGATACTCTAGCGAAAAGTTGTGTCACGTCCAAATACGTCAGGTCTAAGTTCTCTATTGCTTTTAGCAAAGGTTCCCAAATTTGGAAGAGTTTAGGGAAAGCTGCCCCTCTTATAAACAGGAGTCTAACATGGAAGGTGGGCAATGGTAGTGCAATTGACTAATGGGATGATAATTGGCTAATCATTGGCCCAATTCAGAGTCTTATCTATGGGCCTTTAAGTGTTAGTGAGCAAAGCCTAAAGGTGGCGGATATTATAGTGCACAATGCTTGGGACTTAAACATTTTATCCTTCGAATTCCCTAAGTTCATTAGACAAAGGATTCTTGCTATGACTATCCACCATCATCAACAGGACTCCCCCTCTTCCGCCTTGGTGTGTCAAGGCAAATTCTCCCTTAGGTGTGCTTATCATGAAATTGTGAAATATAGGACCAATGTTAGTGGCTGTGACTGGATATGGAAACTTGACTCTCTCCCCAAGCTTCGTTTTTTCATCTGGCTCTCTTGGTAAATTCGCTTACCCCACTGTCATCATCTTTACACTCGTAAAGTTCTAGACTCCCCGGGTTGTCCTTCTTGCTATTACCCGATTGAAAATTCCTTACATGCATGCCCTTCGTGATTGCCCCTTTGCAACCCAAATCTGGACCTTAACTCACCCCCCTGAATTCTTTTGGCAGCAAAGTAATATTAGGGAGTGGTTGCAAGAGTGTGTCGAGGCTAATAGGGATTATCAGGGGTTGGGTTGGGCCATTATCTTTCCTATCATTTGTTTTGAGATTTGGAAAGTGAGAAATCGCTTCATCTTTGATAAGACGCCTTTCCCGCTAGCTAATACTACCCTCGTTTTAGCCATAAAAAATGTCCGTGAATTTATGCATGTTATGTGAATTTTTGGTACTTTTTGGGCGTTTATTTTTATTTTTAATTATTATATTATCTTTAATGAGTATTCTGTAAATTAACGTTTAAAAATACTTTTAGAGTCCGAAAATTACAAATAAAATTTTTACCATGTCAGTAGAGCCATAATGGTCGTATGATAATTTTTGTGTTATTTTACTGATCGTGCTTATTAGTTTAATAATTATTATTGTGTTTTTATTATAAGTTTGAGGATATTCTTTTTAATTACTTAAGGGCTTGTTAATCAGAAATAATTTGTGACCTTTTATGTTCTTGGAAGCTGGTGTTTATAAGGTTGATGTGAGTATTATTGAGTATCATTATGTTTACGTTTGGTTTATGTAAAAATGATTAGTCGTGTACGCTTCATTTATTTAATAAGCCTTGGAGTTAATTGGTGATCTTATTTGATGTGATTCATTTCTGGTTGATATTGTTGGTGTTGTAAACTCTTTAATTGTCGTTGTTTGTGCTTTGTGGTGCGCAAAATATTTGTTGTTGAGATATTTGTTGTAAGTGTGTAAGTTACTACTTTGAGGATTTTTGAAGAATTATTTTTGATGAATTATGGGTACAAGGCCGGGTGGCATCCCTTTGACGAATATTTTTGAGATGAATGATACTTTGATGATATTTATGATTTTATTTTGTGATAAGAACATTTGGTGGGATAGATGTAGTCCCCGGTGAATAACATGCCAACCACCTGGTTTGCGAACTAGGGGTACACCTGGGTTAATTGTTGTCGTCCGAGAGGTCAGGGAGTTCTGCGTGTTCTACCCTACATCGGGAGTTTGGCCATTCTTAGACACAGGCAGTGGGTAACGTAAGCCCATAGACTGACCTGGAGATTGCAATCTGACAAACCTTAGGAAGTGAATTGCGATTCACTGGCGTTCGGTTTCTGACTCAATAACTTGTTGTACTTTTGTTTTATTATTATTTAAGTATTCTAGAGTTGATTTACTCACTATATCATGTATACTTGATGTTGACTATCACTTGTATCACTTGTGAGCTTTATGATTTTGGATGCATGTTATTGTTATCAAGATTGTATGCTTTCCTTTCTTATTAATCTATGTCTGAATCATGCTTTGATTTCTTTTGTTCTGGGAGAACTACTAGTTACTCCCACTGATTGTGGATTATTGTTATATATTTTGCAGGTTATGTTGATGGGAATCTTCTTTGGTTTTGGGTTCGGGTTGAGTTGTGAGCATTGAAATGATTGTTGTTTTAGGCCTAGACTTCTAGTTAGATTTTTTTTTCTCATTTGGAATACTCTGAATTAGTTATTTATTTATATTATTTATTTAAGTTGGTCTCTTCACATAGTTATTTAAATACCTTTGTATTAGTAGTGGCATTCCCAGAAGACGATGTTTCTGCCATCGTCCTATAATACTATTATTATTTCTTTATTTTCCGCTTTGAAATTCTGGGGTGTTACACTAGCCCTTGGGCTCCTATTGATGACCCTTGTAGGGGAGTGCTATGGCCAATGCGGTGATAATTTCCGGGTTAATTACTACCAAGAGAAGTGTTGTTTTCCACCATAGGAAACTTAGTTTTATTAATATATTAACATCAAACATACAAAAAAAAATTCATTTTCAATGCATTACGAGAAACATGTATGCTCTGGTAGTTATCACCAAATTCATTGTCTTAGTATTCAAGATAAATGTAGTGACTCAGATGCCAAATATAAAAAAATATATTTGTGCTTTAGTAGAAAAACATAGTTATAATTTCCATGTATACAACAGTACAACACTGAATCCTCAAAGAAGCAATACATCAAACACTTGGTGTGCATTCTTGTAACCAATTTCTTTACATAAACTCTTGGTTTTTTTTTACAATTTTCTGGTTGCTAATTAAACTCAAATGCACCAAAATTAAGCCAAATCTTTACACTTATTTCTGAAAATCAAATTAAATCAAGAAAATTGCAAACCTAGCTATAGGCCGACGCGGTGGTACGGTGGTAGCTGGCCCAGGGTAGTGGCATGCGACGGCGTGAGAGGGGGTGGGTGGCGCGCAGGTGAGTGGCGCAAAGGAGGCTGCCGCTCAGGTTGTTGGCGCACAGGTGGCTCGTGCTCAAGTGGTTGGCGCGCAACACGTGGCGTTTTTCGGCAATGTTGCTGCGTGGGGAGGAACTCGCTGCTACACGTGGCGTTTCCCTTCTGAGTGGTGCGGTGGGGGTGGCGCGTATTAGGAGGGTGGCGCACAGGAGGGTGGCGCGCAGGAGAGGGGAGGGTTCGCACTTCGCAAGGTCAGGGCTGGGTCGCTGCGTGGAGAGGAGAGAGTGAACGAAAATGCTGGAGCGAGGTAAATGAAGATTAATGAGCGCCCGATTAAAAAATAAAAAAAGGGTTGCGGTTGAGTTGAAAACCGCAGCCCTTCCTTTAAGGGTTGCGGTTTTCAACACAAGCGCAGCCCTTGTACAACAGCAAATGACAATTTTTCCTCTAGTGATTTACTCCATTAGGGGCCCTTAGTTTTTTTATCAAACTGGATAATAATAACTTAAAAAAGGGTGACAGAAAAACATTGCAGCTGCAATAAGCAAGTGGTTAATTCAAAATCAAATAACTTAATAATAGTTTTTTTATCAAGCTAATCTAAGAATGTGGTTAATTTAAAATTTGCAGGCTAGACCAAGGATATGTCTTGAAAAGGAGTCAACTTATTTACAGATAAAGATGGCTCTTGCTATTAATGTAGATTTTACAAATTTATGCTGGTCGTAAGGGCAATGCACCCTATCAAGTATAGAATGATGACAATTCTCTCAATGGCTCATGGATTAAAGATTACAGTTGAATGTTATGCTTTAAAGTTAATTAGTGGATTAGCGCATCATGTCGATGTAGATTTTAGAAGAATAATTTGAATGTTAGTTACAACTTTATGTGTTTTTTTTTTGCTCATTTTCTTTGGACACACTTGAGACGAATTTAACAAGATTTCACACGATTATATTTTTCCTTAAGTATAAATCACAATAGATAGTTAAAGTCATGTATGTAAATAATGTCAAAAGTCAAAACGGGTTATCTAAAGTTAAAATGGAGGAAGTATATTTGACAAACATGTGTTAGTTAGCAGTAACTGAGGTTGCTTATAAGTTTGTGAGTGATTGTTTGTGGCTTAACGGTTTATGCATTAAAATATATAGGAAGTGGGATTATGCTTCCCTATTTTTTTTTCCTTGTTTGTTAAGTTGTTTGTAGTATTTAAATGGAAATTTGTGTACTCTTTTTTTTTTTAAAAAGGTGTTACTATTAAAGGAACAGTGCTACACGTCACTCTCTATTATATCTGCCACGTGTCACTATTCTCAATCTCATTTTACAATATTATCAAAGTGTAGCTAGTAGGAATCGAATACATGACATTTGGAATGAAATGTAAGAGTTTAATCACCAATCCATGACAATTTCAATGTTTAATATTTCAAAGTAAACATAATAAAATCTTATAATTATATGTAACTTTTTTGACATAGACAAGCCTTTTGATCGAACATTTTTATTTAGGTAATAACATTCTCTTACCCCAACTCCATTGAATTTTTATTTAGGTAATAACATTTTTATTTAGGTAATAACATTCTCATTTTAAAATATTATCAAGGTTGCGAGGAGGGGGAGGGGGAGGGGGAGTGAGGCTGCGGGGAGGGGGCTGGGGGGGGTGGGGCAAGGGGGAGGGGGAGGGATGGTGGGTGGATGGTGGGGGAAAGGGGTGGGGTGGGGTGGGGGAGGGGAGGGGGGGGTGGGGGAAGGGAGGGGAGGGGTGGTGGGGGAAATGGGTGGGGGTGGGGTTGGTGGGAGGAGTGGTGGGGGAAATGAGTTGGGGTGGGGTGGGGGGTGGAGGAGTGGTGGGGGAAATGGGTGGGGGGTGGGGTGGGGGGGGAGGAGTGGTGGGTGGGTGGCTATGGTTAGGGTTAGGGTTAGGGTATTAGATTAGAGTTAGTGTTAGAGTTAGGTTTAGTTTAGGTTAGTAAATTAGGGTTAGAGGGGGATTAGGGCATAATGACTAACGGTGTTAGACTTCCGTTAGTCATAAGGGCATGTTGATGTATTTTTTGAAACGTGGGGAGTATATGGTGAATTTGGAAACTTGCGAGGGTATACGGTGCAAAAAAAAATTAGTCAGGGGTATATGGTGAAAAAACCGTTTTTATTTTTATCCCCAATTCCTTAGAAGTTTTATTATTTTTAAACAACTTATCATGTCATAACGTCCATTTTCCAATTTCGCACTAGATAGAAATTTACAAAAAGTTAAAATCAATTATGAAATTTATAAGTACTAATATTTGATAATTGCAACTGATCTGGGGCATCTCCCGAGTCCAAATACTACTTAAGTAGCTGAACTTTAATTAAAGCATTAAGCAGCTATACTAAGGGCTGTTCAATGTTAGATATCGGAACGGATCCGAATTTCGGATCGGAGGAATTGCGATCCGAATTTGATCCAAAATTTTCGGATCGGATCACTGGGTTTTCGGATAGGATACCGGTTTTTCGGATCGGATCACCGGATAATCGGATCGGGCCGTTGAAATTTTTGAAAAATTCTGATCCGTATCCGATTCGAAAATCCAATTTTTTTTTTCGGATATCATATCCGAAATCTTAAAATCGGATCAGATATCCGAAATTTCGGATTGGATCGTCGGATTTTTGGATCGGATAATTCGGATTGGATATTTTTGAATAGCCCTAGCTATACTAGATTGGAATCAGTATTATATACTAGAATCGAGGTAGTTGAAGTCTACAGGAAGCTTATAGTCCGCTGGTAGCCGATAATAAATGGTGATAATGTTAATATATAATCTTTTATGAAAAGTACTAATTAGATCATTCGATTTTCCGTGAAACTAAAATTGCACATACAATGCGGGATGAGGTACAATATACCATATAGATTGATTGACAATTAAGTTGTATAGATCGTAATAAGTTCCCTCCATTAGATTGCATGTGAATAAATGTTCGATAATAAAAGAAACGGAAGTAGAAATTAAGAGAGAAGAAATATTGTGGGAAATTAAAGTACGCAGATTATTATAAATTTCAAGAGATACAAATAAACACACTGAACTAAGGGTAAGGAGAAATTATTTATATTATAAGTAGATGTAGTAGCCTAGTAGGTGGCAATGCATACTACTAGTTTACTATCTTTACTCCATTAGACCGGGCCCTTAGTTTTTCATCAAACTCAATCCTTAATATAACTTAATTAAAGAGGGGTGACAGAAAATACAACAGCTGCTGCAGGAGTATTGCCATTTTCATCAATCTCAGCACTGGCCTCAGCTCCAGTTATCTCATCGGGTTTGGCATAACTTTTCTCAATAGAACCTTCAAGTGCGAGTTTGATTTTGTCCCACTTAACATTACCTTTAGGATACTTGGTACTAGGCCCAGTTTCCACATGAATGTGAAATAATCATAAATGCCAAGTATTAAGTTTTTGTGTTGTCCCATTAAGTTGTTTGTATGTCCTAGCAAGGTTATATAGAGTGTGATGATAGACTAATGTAGTAAAGCATATACGGTCAAAGTTTCTCCTTAGTTTAAGCGAGGTTGTAATGGTTTGAGCTTGAATATATTTTTCTGATTTAGAAAAAAAAAAAAAAGGTATTATTATAATTATTTACCTTATTCTTTTGAGAGCCGTTTCCAGGGACACTCCATGCCAAGACCCATGCACAATCAATTGACCCACCTTGTACATTTGGGCCAACATATACCACGGCCCCCATGGAGCCGTTTGAATCCTCGGGAGGGACACCTCGGTGGGTTGCCTTACCCGAACGGTCCACTAAAATACTAGGAGGGTAAGAGCCAAGAGGTTTACCAGACCAATCTATCTTCTCCTGCAATGTTATGGTTCCGATGCCGTTGTTCAGCATCAGTGCCAGTCGCCATGCTTACAAGCCCGCTACATAGCACTACACCTTGAGGGGCGCTATAAGCAACTTCTCCCAGCTCCGCCTTCAACTCCTCTATAGCCTCTTTGTGCTTCTCATTCATTATTACTGATGACGCCATTCTTTAAATCCTTCTGCCTTGCTCCTGGAAAAGAAAGTAAAAAGGTACTGGAATTTGGAAACACAAAACAAACAATCAGATGCAGAAATCCATATGAACGCCTGTACCATGCAAATATGTAGTATACAACTACTTATTAATTAAGAGATATAACTACTATACAGTACTTACCGGAATAGGTGTAATATTTATGTTTGAACTATGGTGTTCTTTGTGATTTGAAGATTATACCTCTCGAACCTTCCTTATTTATAGGCTTGAAAAATCATTGCTTTGGAAACTAATCATTTCATGGATCAAGCGACGACTGACTAAACGCGGTGATGGCCGGTACACCGCCTTAATTTTACAAGTTATATGATTGGTCGTTTATGGTTTAATATAATCCCTGAGTTCTGCTCAAATAAGATAATAAACACATGTACTCCAAGTATTGATATTCAACAAATTATAAATGAAAAAAAAAAAGCCAGCCCAGCTGGCCAAATGATGAACATCAACCAGCGAATTGAAACATCAATTGTACATATATATTAGTCAGAAGCTTATTATTTACCTTAATATAAGGATTGGTTGGCTAGTTTCTTATTATTTACGTTCCACAAGTCATTCACCACCGAGGGAGGTAATTGACCACCGCTCTTTAATTCATCCACACACAGCACCTTAATTCATTCAGCACACTAATAAAATAAACATCAACTGCTACATTATAAATGCTTCGGTTTTATACAAAACACAACATTTGACACTTAAATTCGGAGTTTTAAAAATAATAATCAACAAATGCTCCGATTACCCGGAGGACTTGAATGTTCCCCAGCCCAACAAAATGCAAGTAACGCAGCACGCTTTGTCGCTCCTATTTCTCCGTCTCATACATACTCTGACGAACTTCCTCTTCCTTCTCTCACGCCACAAAAAACCCTATCTTCCATATTTGCTTGATCTCGCCACCACCACACTTTACTCTCCTCCTCGAGACATGCTCTCTCTCTCTCTCTCCCTCTCCCTCTCCCTCTCCCTCTCCCTCAATCTTCTCTCTCCTTTGGTTCTTGAATGTTACTTTATGGCTTGTTGCCTTCTCGGACGTCAACGGCGACACTCCTTGACTCCGGTCTCCCAAATTACAGTAAGATAATTATTGAATTTCTCTTTCTTTTTCTTTTCACAACGAATTCATAATTATAGGAAACATTGTTCAAATAAAGGATAAATTCTTACTCTATTCACTTTTTCAGATTATTGTTCTATATTTTTATGGTTTTTATGCTCAATTCGAATTAGAACTAGTCAATTAGATACTGGGTAGGATTTAGGTAATAGACTATTAAATTAGTCAGTCAGTGTTATGTTAGTTTATCTGTTTATGGTTATTGTATTATGTTCAATATTTTTCAATAGCCTGAAGGCAGAAGGTAGTTTATGCTTTATCCCAATTTATATTTCATGGCAGGAATGATATTTTAATCATTATAAGTATGCTTGTTTAGTTAATTTATGGTCCGATTGATATTTTTAGTTGTTTAGCTGTAATTTATTAGTTGAAAATTAAAACTTGGATCATCAGAGTTTTATGTTGTCGTCTGATGGAAATTTGCAATTTTCATTGCTGGTGGAGGTTGGAGATTGAAGTATTTTGACTTGGTACTGAATTGTAAAAATGTAGTGGTGCAATAATTTCCTTTGGGGTGACACGCAGGATAATAAGAAATTGCACTTGGTAGGAATGAAACACACTATCCTGCCCAAGAGTATGGGGGGTTTAGGAGTGAGAAGCCATGTGGATCTAAATTTAGCCCTTCTAGCTAAGCTTACTTGGAAAATGACTAGAGGCTCCTATACTCTAGCGAAAAGTTGTGTCACGTCCAAATACGTCAGGTCTAAGTTCTCTATTGCTTTTAGCAAAGGTTCCCAAATTTGGAAGAGTTTAGGGAAAGCTGCCCCTCTTATAAACAGGAGTCTAACATGGAAGGTGGGCAATGGTAGTGCAATTGACTAATGGGATGATAATTGGCTAATCATTGGCCCAATTCAGAGTCTTATCTATGGGCCTTTAAGTGTTAGTGAGCAAAGCCTAAAGGTGGCGGATATTATAGTGCACAATGCTTGGGACTTAAACATTTTATCCTTCGAATTCCCTAAGTTCATTAGAGAAAGGATTCTTGCTATGACTATCCACCATCATCAACAGGACTCCCCCTCTTCCGCCTTGGTGTGTCAAGGCAAATTCTCCCTTAGGTGTGCTTATCATGAAATTGTGAAATATAGGACCAATGTTAGTGGCTGTGACTGGATATGGAAACTTGACTCTCTCCCCAAGCTTCGTTTTTTCATCTGGCTCTCTTGGTAAATTCGCTTACCCCACTGTCATCATCTTTACACTCGTAAAGTTCTAGACTCCCCGGGTTGTCCTTCTTGCTATTACCCAATTGAAAATTCCTTACATGCATGCCCTTCGTGATTGCCCCTTTGCAACCCAAATCTGGACCTTAAATCACCCCCCTGAATTCTTTTGGCAGCAAAGTAATATTAGAGAGTGGTTGCAGGAGTGTGTCGAGGCTAATAGGGATTATCAGGGGTTGGGCTGGGCCATTACCTTTCCTATCATTTGTTTTGAGATTTGGAAAGTGAGAAATCGCTTCATCTTTGATAAGACGCCTTTCCCGCTAGCTAATACTACCCTCGGTTTAGCCATAAAAAATGTCCGTGAATTTATGCATGTTATGTGAATTTTTGGTAATTTTTGGGCGTTTATTTTTATTTTTAATTATTATATTATCTTTAATGAGTATTCTGTAAATTAACGTTTAAAAATACTTTTAGAGTCCGAAAATTACAAATAAAATTTTTACCATGTCAGTAGAGCCATAATGGTCGTATGATAATTTTTGTGTTATTTTACTGATCGTGCTTATTGGTTTAATAATTATTATTGTGTTTTAATTATAAGTTTGAGGATATTCTTTTTAATTATTTAAGGGCTTGTTAATCAGAAATAATTTGTTACCTTTTATGTTCTTGGAAGCTGGTGTTTATAAGGTTCATGTGAGTATTATTGAGTATCATTATGTTTACGTTTGGTTTATGTAAAAATGATTAGTCGTGTACGCTTCATTTATTTAATAAGCCTTGGAGTTAATTGGTGATCTTATTTGATGTGATTCATTTCTGGTTGATATTGTTGGTGTTGTAAACTCTTTAATTGTCGTTGTTTGTGCTTTGTGGTGCGCAAAATATTTGTTGTTGAGATATTTGTTGTAAGTGTGTAAGTTACTACTTTGAGGATTTTTGAAGAATTATTTTTGATGAATTATGGGTACAAGGCCGGGTGGCATCCCTTTGACGAATATTTTTGAGATGAATGATACTTTGATGATATTTATGATTTTATTTTGAGATAAGAACATTTGGTGGGATAGATGTAGTCCCCGGTGAAGAACATGCCAACCACCTGGTTTGCGAACTAGGGGTACACCTGGGTTAATTGTTGTCGTCCGAGAGGTCAGGGAGTTCTGCGTGTTCTACCCTACATCGGGAGTTTGGCCATTCTTAGACACAGGCAGTGGGTAACGTAAGCCCATAGACTGACATGGAGATTGCAATCTGACAAACCTTAGGAAGTGAATTGCGATTCAATGGCGTTCGGTTTCTGACTCAATAACTTGTTGTACTTCTGTTTTATTATTATTTAAGTATTCTAGAGTTGATTTACTCACTATATCATGTATACTTGATGTTGACTATCACTTGTATCACTTGTGAGCTTTATGATTTTGGATGCATGTTATTGTTATCAAGATTGTATGCTTTCCTTTCTTATTAATCTATGTCTGAATCATGCTTTGATTTCTTTTGTTCTGGGAGAACTACTAGTTACTCCCACTGATTGTGGATTATTGTTATATATTTTGCAGGTTATGTTGATGGGAATCTTCTTTGGTTTTGGGTTCGGGTTGAGTTGTGAGCATTGAAATGATAGTTGTTTTAGGCCTAGACTTCTAGTTAGATTTTTTTTTCTCATTTGGAATACTCTGAATTAGTTATTTATTTATATTATTTATTTAAGTTGGTCTCTTCACATAGTTATTTAAATACCTTTGTATTAGTAGTGGCATTCCCAGAAGACGATGTTTCTGCCATCGTCCTATAATACTATTATTATTTCTTTATTTTCCGCTTTGAAATTCTGGGGTGTTACACTAGCCCTTGGGCTCCTATTGATGACCCTTGTTGGGGAGTGCTATGGCCAATGCGGTGATAATTTCCGGGTTAATTACTACCAAGAGAAGTGTTGTTTTCCACCATAGGAAACTTAGTTTTATTAATATATTAACATCAAACATACAAAAAAAAAATTCATTTTCAATGCATTACGAGAAACATGTATGCTCTGGTAGTTATCACCAAATTCATTGTCTTAGTATTCAAGATAAATGTAGTGACTCAGATGCCAAATATAAAAAAATATATTTGTGCTTTAGTAGAAAAACATAGTTATAATTTCCATGTATACAACAGTACAACACTGAATCCTCAAAGAAGCAATACATCAAACACTTGGTGTGCATTCTTATAACCAATTTCTTTACATAAACTCTTGGTTTTTTTTTACAATTTTCTGGTTGCTAATTAAACTCAAATGCACCAAAAATAAGCCAAATCTTTACACTTATTTCTGAAAATCAAATTAAATCAAGAAAATTGCAAACCTAGCTATAGGCCGACGCGGTGGTACGGTGGTAGCTGGCCCAGGGTAGTGGCATGCGACGGCGTGAGAGGGGGTGGGTGGCGCGCAGTGAGTGGCGCAAAGGAGGCTGCCGCTCAAGGTTGTTGGCGCACGGTGGCTCGCGCTCAAGTGGTTGGCGCGCAACACGTGGCGTTTTTCGGCAATGTTGCTGCGTGGGGAGGAACTCGCTGCTACACGTGGCGTTTCCCTTCTGCGTGGTGCGGTGGGGGTGGCGCGTATTAGGAGGGTGGCGCACAGGAGGGTGGCGCGCATGAGAGGGGAGGGTTCGCACTTCGCAAGGTCAGGGCTGGGTCGCTGCGTGGAGAGGAGAGAGTGAACGAAAATGCTGGAGCGAGGGAAATGAAGATTAATGAACGCCCGATTAAAAAATAAAAAAAGGGTTGCGGTTGAGTTGAAAACCGCAGCCCTTCCTTTAAGGGTTGCGGTTTTCAACACAAGCGCAGCCCTTGTACAACAGCAAATGACAATTTTTCCTCTAGTGATTTACTCCATTAGGGGCCCTTAGTTTTTTTATCAAACTGGATAATAATAACTTAAAAAAGGGTGACAGAAAAACATTGCAGCTGCAATAAGTAAGTGGTTAATTCAAAATCAAATAACTTAATAATAGTTTTTTTATCAAGCTAATCTAAGAATGTGGTTAATTTAAAATTTGCAGGCTAGACCAAGGATATGTCTTGAAAAGGAGTCAACTTATTTACAGATAAAGATGGCTCTTGCTATTAATGTAGATTTTACAAATTTATGCTGGTCGTAAGGGCAATGCACCCTATCAAGTATAGAATGATGACAATTCTCTCAATGGCTCATGGATTAAAGATTACAGTTGAATGTTATGCTTTAAAGTTAATTAGTGGATTAGCGCATCATGTCGATGTAGATTTTAGAAGAATAATTTGAATGTTAGTTACAACTTTATGTGTTTTTTTTTTGCTCATTTTCTTTGGACACACTTGAGACGAATTTAACAAGATTTCACACGATTATATTTTTCCTTAAGTATAAATCACAATAGATAGTTAAAGTCATGTATGTAAATAATGTCAAAAGTCAAAACGGGTTATCTAAAGTTAAAATGGAGGAAGTATATTTGACAAACATGTGTTAGTTAGCAGTAACTGAGGTTGCTTATAAGTTTGTGAGTGATTGTTTGTGGCTTAACGATTTATGCATTAAAATATATAGGAAGTGGGATTATGCTTCCCTATTTTTTTTTCCTTGTTTGTTATGTTGTTTGTAGTATTTAAATGGAAATTTGTGTACTCTTTTTTTTTTAAAAAGGTGTTACTATTAAAGGAACAGTGCTACACGTCACTCTCTGTTATATCTGCCACGTGTCACTATTCTCAATCTCATTTTACAATATTATCAAAGTGTAGCTAGTAGGAATCGAATACATGACATTTGGAATGAAATGTAAGAGTTTAATCACCAATCCATGACAATTTCAATGTTTAATATTTCAAAGTAAACATAATAAAATCTTATAATTATATGTAACTTTTTTTGACATAGACAAGCCTTTTGATCGAACATTTTTATTTAGGTAATAACATTCTCTTACCCCAACTCCATTGAATTTTTATTTAGGTAATAACATTTTTATTTAGGTAATAACATTCTCATTTTAAAATATTATCAAGGTTGCGAGGAGGGGGAGGGGGAGGGGGAGTGAGGCTGCAGGGGAGGGGGTCGGGGGGTGGGGCAAGGGGGAGGGGGGAGGGATGGTGGGTGGATGGTGGGGGAAAGGGGTGGGGTGGGGGGGGGGGGGGGAGGGGTGGGGTGGTGGGGGAAATGGGTGGGGGGTGGGGTTGGGGGAGGAGTGGTGGGGGAAATGAGTTGGGGTGGGGTGGGGGTGGAGGAGTGGTGGGGGAAATGGGTGGGGGGTGGGGTGGGGGGGGGGAGGAGTGGTGGGTGGGTGGCTAGGGTTAGGGTTAGGGTTAGGGTATTAGATTAGAGTTAGTGTTAGAGTTAGGTTTAGTTTAGGTTAGTAAATTAGGGTTAGAGGGGGATTAGGGCATAATGACTAACGGTGTTAGACTTCCGTTAGTCATAAGGGCATGTTGATGTATTTTTTGAAACGTGGGGAGTATATGGTGAATTTGGAAACTTGCGAGGGTATACGGTGCAAAAAAAAAATTAGTCAGGGGTATATGGTGAAAAAACCGTTTTTATTTTTATCCCCAATTCCTTAGAAGTTTTATTATTTTTAAACAACTTATCATGTCATAACGTCCATTTTCCAATTTCGCACTAGATAGAAATTTACAAAAAGTTAAAATCAATTATGAAATTTATAAGTACTAATATTTGATAATTGCAACTGATCTGGGGCATCTCCCGAGTCCAAATACTACTTAAGTAGCTGGACTTTAATTAAAGCATTAAGCAGCTATACTAAGGGCTGTTCAATGTTAGATATCGGAACGGATCCGAATTTCGGATCGGAGGAATTGCGATCCGAATTTGATCCAAAATTTTCGGATCGGATCACTGGGTTTTCGGATAGGATACCGGGTTTTCGGATCGGATCACCGGATAATCGGATCGGGCCGTTGAAATTTTTGAAAAATTCTGATCCGTATCCGATTCGAAAATCCAATTTTTTTTTTCGGATATCATATCCGAAATCTTAAAATCGGATCAGATATCCGAAATTTCGGATTGGATCGTCGGATTTTTGGATCGGATAATTCGGATTGGATATTTTTGAACAGCCCTAGCTATACTAGATTGGAATCAGTATTATATACTAGAATCGAGGTAGTTGAAGTCTACAGGAAGCTTATAGTCCGCTGGTAGCCGTTTGAATTGCGATTCACTGGCGTTCGGTTTCTGACTCAATAACTTGTTGTACTTTTGTTTTATTATTATTTAAGTATTCTAGAGTTGATTTACTCACTATATCATGTATACTTGATGTTGACTATCACTTGTATCACTTGTGAGCTTTATGATTTTGGATGCATGTTATTGTTATCAAGATTGTATGGTCTCCTTTCTTATTAATCTATGTCTGAATCATGCTTTGATTTCTTTTGTTCTGGGAGAACTACTAGTTACTCCCCACTGATTGTGGATTATTGATATATATTTTACAGGTTATGTTGATGGGAATCTTCTTTGGTTTTGGGTTCGGGTTGAGTTGTGAGTATTGAAATGATAGTTGTTTTAGGCCTAGACTTCTAGTTAGATTTTTTCTTCTCATTTGGAATACTCTGAATTAGTTATTTATTTATATTATTTATTTAAGTTGGTCTCTTCACATAGTTATTTAAATACCTTTGTATTTGTAGTGGCATTCCCAGAAGACGATGTTTCCGCCATCGTCCTATAATACTATTATTATTTATTTCTTTTCCGCTTTGAAATTCTGGGGTGTTACACTAGCCCTTGGGCTCCTATTGATGACCCTTGTAGGGGAGTGCTATGGCCAATGCGGTGATAATTTCCGGGTTAATTACTACCAAGAGAAGTGTTGTTTTCCACCATACGAAACTTAGTTTTATTAATATATTAACATCAAACATACAAAAAAAAAAATTCATTTTCAACGCATTACGAGAAACATGTATGCTCTGGTAGTTATCACCAAATTCATTGTCTTAGTATTCAAGATAAATGTAGTGACTCAGATGCCAAATATAAAAAAATATATTTGTGCTTTAGTAGAAAAACATAGTTATAATTTCCATGTATACAACAGTACAACACTGAATCCTCAAAGAAGCAATACATCAAATACTTGGTCTGCATTCTTATAACCAATTTCTTTACATAAACTCTTGGTTTTTTTTTTACAATTTTCTGGTTGCTAATTAAACTCAAATGCACCAAAAATAAGCCAAATCTTTACACTTATTTCTGAAAATCAAATTAAATCAAGAAAATTGCAAACCTAGCTATAGGCCGACGCGGTGGTACGGTGGTAGCTGGCCCAAGGTAGTGGCATGCGACGGCGTGAGAGGGGGTGGGTGGCGCGCAGGTGAGTGGCGCAAAGGAGGCTGCCGCTCAGGTTGTTGGCGTACAGGTGGCTCGCGCTCAAGTGGTTGGCGCGCAATACGTGGCGTTTTTCGGCAATGTTGCTGCGTAGGGAGGAACTCGCTGCTACACGTGGCGTTTCCCTTCTGCGTGGTGCGGTGGGGGTGGCGCGTATTAGGAGGTTGGCGCGCAGGAGAGGGGAGGGTTCGCACTTCGCAAGGTCAGGGTTGGGTCGCTGCGTGGAGAGGAGAGAGTGAACGAAAATGCTGGAGCGAGGGAAATGAAAATTAATGAGCGCCCGATTAAAAAATAAAAAAAGGGTTGCGGTTGAGTTGAAAACCGCAGCCCTTCCTTTAAGGGTTGCGGTTTTCAACACAAGCGCAACCCTTGTACAACATCAAATGACAATTTTTCCTCGAGTGATTTACTCCATTAGGGGCCCTTAGTTTTTTTTATCAAACTGGTTAATAATAACTTAAAAAAGGGTGAGAAAACATTGCAGCTGCTATAAGTAAGTGGTTAATTCAAAATCAAATAACTTAATAATAGTTTTTTTATCAAGCTAATCTAAGAATGTGGTTAATTTAAAATTTGCAGGCTAGACCAAGGATATGTCTTGAAAAGGAGTCAACTTATTTACAGATAAAGATGGCTCTTGCTATTAATGTAGATTTTACAAATTTATGCTGGTCGTAAGGGCAATGCACCCTATCAAGTATAGAATGATGACAATTCTCTCAATGGCTCATGGATTAAAGATTACAGTTGAATGTTATGCTTTAAAGTTAATTAGTGGATTAGCGCATCTTGTCGATGTAGATTTTAGAAGAATAATTTGAATGTTAGTTACTACTTTATGTGTTTTTTTTTGCTCATCTTCTTTGGAGACACTTGAGACGAATTTAACAAGATTCCACACGATTATATTTTTCCTTAAGTATAAATCACAATAGATAGTTCAAGTCATGTATGTAAATAATGTCAAAAGTCAAAACAAGTTATCTAAAGTTAAAATGGAGGAAGTATATTTGACAAACATGTGTTAGTTAGCAGTAACTGAGGTTGCTTATAAGTTTGTGAGTGATTGTTAGTGGCTTAACGATTTATGCATTAAAATATATAGGAAGTGGGATTATGCTTCCCTATTTTTTTTCCCTTGTTTGTTAAGTTGTTTGTAGTATTTAAATGGAAATTTGTGTACTCTTTTTTTTTTAAAAAGGTGTTACTATTAAAGGAACAGTGCTACACGTCACTCTCTGTTATATCTGCCACGTGTCACTATTCTCAATCTCATTTTAAAATATTATCAAAGTGTAGCTAGTAGGAATCGAATACATGACATTTGGAATGAAATGTAAGAGTTTAATCACCAATCCATGACAATTTCAATGTTTAATATTTCAAAGTAAACATAATAAAATCTTATAATTATATGTAACTTTTTTTGACATAGACAAGCCTTTTGATCGAACATTTTTATTTAGGTAATAACATTCTCTTACCCCAACTCCATTGAATTTTTATTTAGGTAATAACATTTTTATTTAGGTAATAACATTCTCATTTTAAAATATTATCAAGGTTGCGGAGGGGGAGGGGAGGGGGAGGGGGGGGGGGGAGTGAGCTGCAGGGGGGGGGGGCAGGGGGGGGGGGAAGGGGGAGGGGGAGGGATGGTGGGTGGGTGGGTGGTGGGGGAAAGGGGTGGGGTGGGGTGGGGGAGGGGAGGGGGTGGGGTGGGGGAAGGGAGGGGGGGTGGTGGGGGAAATGGGTGGGGGGTGGGGTTGGGGGAGGAGTGGTGGGGGAAATGAGTTGGGGTGGGGTGGGGGTGGTGGAGTGGTGGGGGAAATGGGTGGGGGTGGGGTGGGGGGGGAGGAGTGGTGGGTGGGTGGCTAGGGTTAGGGTTAGGGTATTAGATTAGAGTTAGTGTTAGAGTTAGGTTTAGTTTAGGTTAGTAAATTAGGGTTAGAGGGGGATTAGGGCATAATGACTAACGGTGTTAGACTTCCGTTAGTCATAAGGGCATGTTGATGTATTTTTTGAAACGTGGGGAGTATATGGTGATTTTGGAAACTTGCGAGGGTATACGGTGCAAAAAAAAATTAGTCAGTGGTATATGGTGAAAAAACCGTTTTTATTTTTATCCCCAATTCCTTAGAAGTTTTATTATTTTTAAACAACTTATCATGTCATAACGTCCATTTTCCAATTTCGCACTAGATAGAAATTTACAAAAAGTTAAAATCAATTATGAAATTTATAAGTACTAATATTTGATAATTGCAACTGATCTGGGGCATCTCCCGAGTCCAAATACTACTTAAGTAGCTGAACTTTAATTAAAGCATTAAGCAGCTATACTAAGGGCTGTTCAATGTCAGATATCGGAACGGATCCGAAAATTTCGGATCGGAGGAATTGCGATCCGAATCTGATCCAAAATTTTCGGATCGGATCACTGGGTTTTCGGATAGGATTCCGGATTTTCGGATCGGATCACCGGATAATCGGATCGGGCCGTTGAAATTTTTGAAAAATTCTGATCCGTATCCGATTCGAAAATCCAATTTTTTTTTTCGGATATCATATCCGAAATCTTAAAATCGGATCAGATATCCGAAATTTCGGATTGGATCGTCGGATTTTTGGATCGGATAATTCGGATTGGATATTTTTGAACAGCCCTAGCTATACTAGATTGGAATCAGTATTATATACTAGAATCGAGGTAGTTGAAGTCTACAGGAAGCTTATTCTTTTGAGAGCCGTTTCCAGGGACACTCCATGCCAAGACCCATGCACAATCAATTGACCCACCTTGTACATTTGGGCCAACATATACCACGGCCCCCATGGAGCCGTTTGAATCCTCGGGAGGGACACCTCGGTGGGTTGCCTTACCCGAACGGTCCACTAAAATACTAGGAGGGTAAGAGCCAAGAGGTTTACCAGACCAATCTATCTTCTCCTGCAATGTTATGGTTCCGATGCCGTTGTTCAGCATTAAGGCTCTTGTTGTTGCCTGAGATTTTGTATCAGTGCCAGTCGCCATGCTTACAAGCCCGCTACATAGCACTACACCTTGAGGGGCGCTATAAGCAACTTCTCCCAGCTCCGCCTTCAACTCCTCTATAGCCTCTTTGTGCTTCTCATTCATTATTACTGATGACGCCATTCTTTAAATCCTTCTGCCTTGCTCCTGGAAAAGAAAGTAAAAAGGTACTGGAATTTGGAAACACAAAACAAACAATCAGATGCAGAAATCCATATGAACGCCTGTACCATGCAAATATGTAGTATACAACTACTTATTAATTAAGAGATATAACTACTATACAGTACTTACCGGAATATGTGTAATATTTATGTTTGAACTATGGTGTTCTTTGTGATTTGAAGATTATACCTCTCGAACCTTCCTTATTTATAGGCTTGAAAAATCATTGCTTTGGAAACTAATCATTTCATGGATCAAGCGACGACTGACTAAACGCGGTGATGGCCGGTACACCGCCTTAATTTTAAAAGTTATATGATTGGTTGATTATTCACTGATGTGGTCGTTTATGGTTTAATATACGTCCTGAGTTCTGCTCAAATAAGATAATAAACACATGTACTCCAAGTATTGATATTCAACAAATTATAAATGAAAAAAAAAAAAATGATGAACATCAACCAGCGAATTGAAACATCAATTGTACATATATTAGTCAGAAGCTTATTATTTACCTTAATATAAGGATTGGTTGGCTAGTTTCTTATACTCATTATTTCATTCCTTGGTTGCTTCCTTCCTTATTTCTACAAGGCTACCCGCAAGAGAGACACTAGAGTAAATAGAAATAGTTTAGTTAGTGAACTTAGATCATGTTGCACCCAATGAACAACAAGATAAGAAGCAAAAATATCACAAAAAAGACGAACAGGTTGTCGGATGAAGTGTGTTCTATACCGTGTGTTCTATACCGTGTAAGCGATGACATGATACTCTACGTTAGTGGATGATTCAAAAACCGTGGTTGCTTTTTGGCCCACCAAGAAATAACATTGTCACCCAGAAAAATTATGCAACTAGTGCCTAGTGGTAGAGTGACAATCGTACGTCTAGGCAACCAATCCGAATAGCATCTTAATATGCAATATTAATAGATGAATTCTTGGCGGATCGAAGCGAGAGACCATATTCTACATATTTAACCTTAAAGTTTCAGTATAAGTATTAGGGTTATCAATAATGCGGGTTGAGTTCAAGTTTAGGTTAGCTTGACTTGACTCAATGACTTCTATAGGCGTTCTCGAGTTGAGTCGAGCTCACTTGAGTCGGTATCGTCCAAGTTTTGACAGAGTCGAGCTCCCTTGAGTCGAGTTTTGATCGAGACAATCTCGAGTAGTTCGCAAGTTGTCTCGTCTAATTAGCGCCACCTATGGCGGTAGAAATTATGTTAGATATAAGCATTTTATTTTTTGTAGTAATTAAAAATAGTGCTTCCAAGTTTCTCACGGGTCACGAGTTTCGACTCGAGTACTGAGTAACTCAACTAAACTTGCCAACATTTGCGTTGAGCTCGAGTTTGATTCGGACTCACTCAAGTTCAGTTTTGACCGAGTTTTAACTAAATCAGTAAAAAATAGCTTTAGAGTTATCTCGTCTCATTGTCACACCTAATCTATACTAATATATTAAAAGGCGTGCCTAAACCAGAAACGGTGCCACGTGGCGCTTTCCCTAAGGAAGATTTACTCCATGTAATCCACAACAATAAAAAAAATTAGAAATTGCATAGCATAGGGTTTGATCCCGGGACTTCAAGAACATATACTAAAGCCTTAACCACTAGAATAACATTTAGTGTTATCATCTTAAAGTATATTATTAATAAATGAAAATTTTTCCTTACCCGAGACATATCGCGAGCCTAATAACTAGTTAGTACTTATTAAAAGAATGATTTCAGCTTTTCCGCGTCATTAGTTTGAAAGCAATCATTATAATACGTACTATGAGAGGCATCCCTCCGAAAGACTCGGATATATGTACTGATTTTATATAAAATATTTTGCTTCTATATGTTGCGTCCATATAATTGGAAATCAATAATATAATATATTTGGCTTCCATATAGTTTGAAAGCAATCACTAATTCACTATGAGGTGATAATAATTGCTTCCATATGAAAATACGAGGTATCTCTCCTCAAGTCTCCGAATGATTGAGAGTGTAATTCTTTAATTTTGCACTCAATCATGATTCATTTTATATTATTTAACTTCCATATGCACTCAATAACTATAATGTTCTTAGGTTTTAATCCAAAATCAAACTCTAATTTCTGATGATCCAAAAGTACTTTCCTCTGTACACTTTTATTTCGAGTTAGGATCTTATTCGTTTTGGGTTATGGTAAAATCCTATTTTACGATGGAAGTTGTTTGCATTTAAGAATTTAAATAGATTTGTTTAATAGAAAAAATTAAACTTCAAAGTACAAAAGGTCCATACATATATAACAAGAAGACAAATTCAAATACAATACAATCCTTTTTGTTGTTTATTTAACTTGGAAAATTGGCTTTTTGGATGGATAAAAAAACTGGTTGGTGGATCAACCTTGCCCGAACCTGACCCATCTAAGTTAACGAGTTAGATTGGTTGAATTCAGGTTGAAATTTTTTTAACCTGACCCAACCCATATAATTAAAGGAGTTGGGTTAGGTAGACCTATTTAATTAAACAGGTTGAAAATTTTAACCAAAGCTGTTACTATTAGGGTGGGTCAGGGTTGGGTTGGTGGGTTTTATCGATTTTTACCAGAACTAGCTGCAGTGCTGCTCCACACGTTTTATTAATACATATAGTTTTATACAATATAATCATCGTTCTATAGATCAATTTCAATAATGTGTAGTGATAAAAATTGGTTGAAAAAAATGAAAATAAGTAGTTCAAATCTAGGACTTTTTTCTCTTCTTGTGTGGCATGCTCGGACATAGTGAGAAGAATTGTTGTAGTGTTAGGTGTCATTAAAACGGCATTATCTCCTTAATTCCACCGGAAAAACGCACTATTTTCGCACTCTCTCTCCTCTGTTTCGGGCTACTGCTCGTACCACCACCGTTTACCATCTCGTGAGCCGCCTGCGGCACCACGCCCCAGCCTGCCACCTTAACCTTTGACCACCAGAACACCACCATACTAATATGAACTAAATCATGTTATGTTAATATGAATTGTTTAGTTTAAATAATATACACTCTTTATTAATTTTAGAAACTTAGTATGATTTATGGATTAATAAATTAAAGGCTTCTAATATAACCTTTGCTAATTATATGATTTGAGAATAAGCTATAACTATAATATTATTGCTACACTAAAACTCATATTCACTTGTAATGTTAAATTAACTTGCTATATTAGTTTAAGGTGACTCAATAATATTGTGGTAATATTAATGGCTCTATTTTAGCAATAGACTTATTTAATTAATAATAACTGATTAATTATTATCTAATTATGGACTCACATAATAATCTATAAATATAATGATTTTACATAATAATCTATAAACATAATAATGTACTTTTATAACCAAATAAAATAGATATATACTGATATCAATTGTAAGTATAATTTTTCAATGATTCTAAAATGAAATTAAAGGAGTTATTCCACTTATTAGTTGAATTAAAGAGTCACCTTTATAAGTTGATAACGACTTAGATAATAAAGACTATTATTGGACCCTCTTATGACTTAAGGTAATAAGTAAAACTTAAGCGATAATAATAACCATGAACCCTTTTATGACAATATGAGGAATCTTATCACTTAAATTAGCTCTAATAAATACTAAGGCTTAAAGGTTAAATAACTAAACATTTGTGTCACTATTCTTGGCTAGATTAAAAAAGATAAAGGATATACAAGCCTCTCCCGACTATCAAAGTTCCTAAGCAAGATTCCAGGTAATGTTTATTGCTAACACCCACATTCCCTTTCTGAATATGTTTTATGACATGATTTTCTGTTGATGTTCATCATGGATTGCGGGATACGAAACGTTTACTATGAAAATATGTTTTATGAATTCCTAATGTTATGGAAAGTATGTCTTTCTATTGAAAGAACTATGATAACTTTATGTTATGATTCTGTTATGAATTATGATCTCAAGAATATACTTAAAAGTCATAAAATATGATAAATAAAAGTGAAAGACGGTTCGTGGCAGTATTCTGTTTTGTTGGTTGTGCACTTTCCATCTCGGCGGCTCTGTCACCTTCTGTTCGGGGACATAATACACTAGTACAAAGTTGGTCTAAGGTAACATGTATAGGGTAACACTATTCAAAATTCAAGTTTCTCAAATATGTATGTAACACCTTGGTAGCACTTTATTAATATGGTAAATTGGCCCGAACAGCACCAACTATTAGTTTGGTGCACAAAACAGCACCAACTAAACGAGGTGTGGTTGACAACACAAACTTCTGAAGCTGGGTGCACGTAACAACATAAATTGGTTCGTGGCAGTATTCGTTTAGTTGGTGCTGTTTTGTGCACTAAACTAATAGTTGGTGCTGTTCGCGCCAATTTACCCTTATTAATATGTAACACTTTTTTTATATGTAACACTTTAATGTAGCACCTTTTCAATTGAATAAAATTTTGATGTAACACTTTAACATAGGTAACACTTTGATATTTGTAACACATTTTAAAGTAACACTTTAGAATAGCTAATTTTTTAAGAGTATAAGAATTTTTTTAAAATTTAAAAATAAGTAAAGTTTTTAATATAATATTATGATTTTCTTAATTATTAATTTCTTCTAGGAGCAGTTTACTTAACAAAACTCATCTTAAATTAAATTAGTAACCCCAACCCGTCAAAATAAAATAAAATAGAGTAATCCCAAATTTTATGTTGGCGCTTTATGATCCACTAAACACAATAAGTCCAAAAAACACCATAATTTTCAATTCCCATTACAAAGTACTGCTCTTGTAGGTTTACGTTCCACAAGTCATTCACCACCGAGGGAGGTAATTGACCACCGCTCTTTAATTCATCCACACACAGCACCTTAATTCATTCAGCACACTAATAAAATAAACATCAACTGCTACATTATAAATGCTTCGGTTTTATACAAAACACAACATTTGACACTTAAATTCGGAGTTTTAAAAATAATAATCAACAAATGCTCCGATTACCCGGAGGACTTGAATGTTCCCCAGCCCAACAAAATGCATGTAACGCAGCACGCTTTGTCGCTCCTATTTCTCTGTCTCATACATACTCTGACGAACTTCCTCTTCCTTCTCTCACGCCACAAAAAACCCTATCTTCCATATTTGCTTGATCTCGCCACCACCACACTTTACTCTCCTCCTCGAGACATGCTCTCTCTCTCTCTCTCTCTCTCTCCCTCTCCTTCTCCCTCTCCCTCAATCTTCCCTCTCCTTTGGTTCTTGAATGTTACTTTATGGCTTGTTGCCTTCTCGGACGTCAACGGCGACACTCCTTGACTCCGGTCTCCCAAATTACAGTAAGATAATTATTGAATTTCTCTTTCTTTTTCTTTTCACAACGAATTCATAATTATAGGAAACATTGTTCAAATAAATGATAAATTCATACTCTATTCACTTTTTCAGATTGTTATTGTTCTATATTTTTATGGTTTTTATGCTCAATTCGAATTAGAACTAGTCAATTAGATACTGGGTAGGATTTAGGCAATAGACTATTAAATTAGTCAGTCAGTGTTATGTTAGTTTATCTGTTTATGGTTATTGTATTATGTTCAATATTTTTCAATAGCCTGAAGGCAGAAGGTAGTTTATGCTCTATCCCAATTTATATTTCATGGCAGGAATGATATTTTAATCATTATAAGTATGCTTGTTTAGTTAATTTATGGTCCGATTGATATTTTTAGTTGTTTAGCTGTAATTTATTAGTTGAAAATTAAAACTTGGATCATCAGAGTTTTATGTTGTCGTCTGATGGAAATTTTCAATTTTCATTGCTGGTGGAGGTTGGAGATTGAAGTATTTTGACTTGGTACTGAATTGTAAAAATGTAATGGTGCAATAATTTCCTTTGGGGTGACACGCAGGATAATAAGAAATTGCACTTGATAGGAATGAAACACACTATCCTGCCGAAGAGTATGGGGGGTTTAGGAGTGAGAAGCCATGTGGATCTAAATTTAGCCCTTCTAGCTAAGCTTAATTGGAAAATGACTAGAGGCTCCAATACTCTAGCGAAAAGTTGTGTCACGTCCAAATACGTCAGGTCTAAGTTCTCTATTGCTTTTAGCAAAGGTTCCCAAATTTGGAAGAGTTTAGGGAAAGCTGCCCCTCTTATAAACAGGAGTCTAACATGGAAGGTGGGCAATGGTAGTGCAATTGACTAATGGGATGATAATTGGCTAATCATTGGCCCAATTCAGAGTCTTATCTATGGGCCTTTAAGTGTTAGTGAGCAAAGCCTAAAGGTGGCGGATATTATAGTGCACAATGCTTGGGACTTAAACATTTTATCCTTCGAATTCCCTAAGTTCATTAGAGAAAGGATTCTTGCTATGACTATCCACCATCATCAACAGGACTCCCCCTCTTCCGCGTTGGTGTGTCAAGGCAAATTCTCCCTTAGGTGTGCTTATCATGAAATTGTGAAATATAGGACCAATGTTAGTGGCTGTGACTGGATATGGAAACTTGACTCTCTCCCCAAGCTTCGTTTTTTCATCTGGCTCTCTTGGTAAATTCGCTTACCCCACTGTCATCATCTTTACTCTCGTAAAGTTCTAGACTCCCCGGGTTGTCCTTCTTGCTATTACCCGATTGAAAATTCCTTACATGCATGCCCTTCGTGATTGCCCCTTTGCAACCCAAATCTGGACCTTAATTCACCCCCCTGAATTCTTTTGGCAGCAAAGTAATATTAGAGAGTGGTTGCAGGAGTGTGTCGAGGCTAATAGGGATTATCAGGGGTTGGGTTGGGCCATTATCTTTCCTATAATTTGTTTTGAGATTTGGAAAGTGAGAAATCGCTTCATCTTTGATACGACGCCTTTTTCGCTAGCTAATACTACCCTCGTTTTAGCCATAAAAAATGTCCGTGAATTTATGCATGTTATGTGAATTTTTGGTAATTTTTGGGCGTTTATTTTTATTTTTAATTATTATATTATCTTTAATGAGTATTCTGTAAATTAACGTTTAAAAATACTTTTAGAGTCCGAAAATTACAAATAAAATTTTTACCATGTCAGTAGAGCCATAATGGTCGTATGATAATTTTTGTGTTATTTTACTGATCGTGCTTATTAGTTTAATAATTATTATTGTGTTTTTATTATAAGTTTGAGGATATTCTTTTTAAGTATTTAAGGGCTTGTTAATCAGAAATAATTTGTGACCTTTTATGTTCTTGGAAGCTGGTGTTTATAAGGTTGATGTGAGTATTATTGAGTATCATTATGTTTACGTTTGGTTTATGTAAAAATGATTAGTCGTGTACGCTTCATTTATTTAATAAGCCTTGGAGTTAATTGGTGATCTTATTTGATGTGATTCATTTCTGGTTGATATTGTTGGTGTTGTAAACTCTTTAATTGTCGTTGTTTGTGCTTTGTGGTGCGCAAAATATTTGTTGTTGAGATATTTGTTGTAAGTGTGTAAGTTACTACTTTGAGGATTTTTGAAGAATTATTTTTGATGAATTATGGGTACAAGGCCGGGTGGCATCCCTTTGACGAATATTTTTGAGATGAATGATACTTTGATGATATTTATGATTTTATTTTGAGATAAGAACATTCGGTGGGATAGATGTAGTCCCCGGTGAAGAACATGCCAACCACCTGGTTTGCGAACTAGGGGTACACCTGGGTTAATTGTTGTCGTCCGAGAGGTCAGGGAGTTCTGCGTGTTCTACCCTACATCGGGAGTTTGGCCATTCTTAGACACAGGCAGTGGGTAACGTAAGCCCATAGACTGACCTGGAGATTGCAATCTGACAAACCTTAGGAAGTGAATTGCGATTCACTGGCGTTCGGTTTCTGACTCAATAACTTGTTGTACTTTTGTTTTATTATTATTTAAGTATTCTAGAGTTGATTTACTCACTATATCATGTATACTTGATGTTGACTATCACTTGTATCACTTGTGAGCTTTATGATTTTGGATGCATGTTATTGTTATCAAGATTGTATGCTTTCCTTTCTTATTAATCTATGTCTGAATCATGCTTTGATTTCTTTTGTTCTGGTAGAACTACTAGATACTCCCCACTGATTGTGGATTATTGTTATATATTTTGCAGGTTATGTTAATGGGAATCTTCTTTGGTTTTGGGTTCGGGTTGAGTTGTGAGTATTGAAATGATAGTTGTTTTAGGCCTAGACTTCTAGTTAGATTTTTTTTTTCTCATTTGGAATACTCTGAATTAGTTATTTATTTATATTATTTATTTAAGTTGGTCTCTTCACATAGTTATTTAAATACCTTTGTATTAGTAGTGGCATTCCCAGAAGACGATGTTTCCGCCATCGTCCTATAATACTATTATTATTTATTTCTTTTCCGCTTTGAAATTCTGGGGTGTTACACTAGCCCTTGGGCTCCTATTGATGACCCTTGTAGGGGAGTGCTATGGCCAATGCGGTGATAATTTCCGGGTTAATTACTACCAAGAGAAGTGTTGTTTTCCACCATAGGAAACTTAGTTTTATTAATATATTAACATCAAACATACAAAAAAAAATTCATTTTCAACGCATTACGAGAAACATGTATGCTCTGGTAGTTATCACCAAATTCATTGTCTTAGTATTCAAGATAAATGTAGTGACTCAGATGCCAAATATAAAAAAATATATTTGTGCTTTAGTAGAAAAACATAGTTATAATTTCCATGAATACAACAGTACAACACTGAATCCTCAAAGAAGCAATACATCAAACACTTGGTGTGCATTCTTATAACCAATTTCTTTACATAAACTCTTGGTTTTTTTTTTACAATTTTCTGGTTGCTAATTAAACTCAAATGCACCAAAAATAAGCCAAATCTTTACACTTATTTCTGAAAATCAAATTAAATCAAGAAAATTGCAAACCTAGCTATAGGCCGACGCGGTGGTACGGTGGTAGCTGGCCCAGGGTAGTGGCATGCGACGGCGTGAGAGGGGGTGGGTGGCGCGCAGGTGAGTGGCGCAAAGGAGGCTGCCGCTCAGGTTGTTGGCGCACAGGTGGCTCGCGCTCAAGTGGTTGGCGCGCAATACGTGGCGTTTTTCGGCAATGTTGCTGCGTGGGGAGGAACTCGCTGCTACACGTGGCGTTTCCCTTCTGCGTGGTGCGGTGGGGGTGGCGCGTATTAGGAGGGTGGCGCGCAGGAGAGGGGAGGGTTCGCACTTCGCAAGGTCAGGGCTGGGTCGCTGCGTGGAGAGGAGAGAGTGAACGAAAATGCTGGAGCGAGGGAAATGAAAATTAATGAGCGCCCGATTAAAAAATAAAAAAAGGGTTGCGGTTGAGTTGAAAACCGCAGCCCTTCCTTTAAGGGTTGCGGTTTTCAACACAAGCGCAGCCCTTGTACAACAGCAAATGACAATTTTTCCTCTAGTGATTTACTCCATTAGGGGCCCTTAGTTTTTTTTATCAAACTGGTTAATAATAACTTAAAAAAGGGTGACAGAAAACATTGCAGCTGCTATAAGTAAGTGGTTAATTCAAAATCAAATAACTTAATAATAGTTTTTTTATCAAGCTAATCTAAGAATGTGGTTAATTTAAAATGTGCAGGCTAGACCAAGGATATGTCTTGAAAAGGAGTCAACTTATTTACAGATAAAGATGGCTCTTGCTATTAATGTAGATTTTACAAATTTATGCTGGTCGTAAGGGCAATGCACCCTATCAAGTATAGAATCGACAATTCTCTCAATGGCTCATGGATTAAAGATTACAGTTGAATGTTATGCTTTAAAGTTAATTAGTGGATTAGCGCATCTTGTCGATGTAGATTTTAGAAGAATAATTTGAATGTTAGTTACTACTTTATGTGTTTTTTTTTGCTCATCTTCTTTGGAGACACTTGAGACGAATTTAACAAGATTCCACACGATTATATTTTTCCTTAAGTATAAATCACAATAGATAGTTCAAGTCATGTATGTAAATAATGTCAAAAGTCAAAACGGGTTATCTAAAGTTAAAATGGAGGAAGTATATTTGACAAACATGTCTTAGTTAGCAGTAACTGAGGTTGCTTATAAGTTTGTGAGTGATTGTTAGTGGCTTAACGATTTATGCATTAAAATATATAGGAAGTGCGATTATGCTTCCCTATTTTTTTTTCCTTGTTTGTTAAGTTGTTTGTAGTATTTAAATGGAAATTTGTGTACTCTTTTTTTTTTAAAAAGGTGTTACTATTAAAGGAACAGTGCTACACGTCACTCTCTGCTATATCTGCCACGTGTCACTATTCTCAATCTCATTTTAAAATATTATCAAAGTGTAGCTAGTAGGAATCGAATACATGACATTTGGAATGAAATGTAAGAGTTTAATCACCAATCCATGACAATTTCAATGTTTAATATTTCAAAGTAAACATAATAAAATCTTATAATTATATGTAACTTTTTTTGACATAGACAAGCCTTTTGATCGAACATTTTTATTTAGGTAATAACATTCTCTTACCCCAACTCCATTGAATTTTTATTTAGGTAATAACATTCTTATTTAGGTAATAACATTCTCATTTTAAAATATTATCAAGGTTGCGAGGAGGGGGAGGGGGAGGAGGGAGTGAGGCTCGGGGGAGGGGGCCCAGGGGGTGGGGGGAAGGGGGGAAGGGGGAGGGATGGTGGGTGGGTGGTGGGGGAAAGGGGTGGGGTGGGGTTGGGGAGGGGAGGGGTGGGGTGGGGAAGGGAGGGGAGGGGTGGTGGGGGAAATGGGTGGGGGGTGGGGTTGGGGGGAGGAGTGGTGGGGGAAATGAGTTGGGGTGGGGTGGGGGTGGAGGAGTGGTGGGGGAAATGGGTGGGGGGAGGAGTGGTGGGTGGGTGGCTAGGGTTAGGGTTAGGGTATTAGATTAGAGTTAGTGTTAGAGTTAGGTTTAGTTTAGGTTAGTAAATTAGGGTTAGAGGGGGATTAGGGCATAATGACTAACGGTGATAGACTTCCGTTAGTCATAAGGGCATGTTGATGTATTTTTTGAAACGTGGGGAGTATATGGTGAATTTGGAAACTTGCGAGGGTATACGGTGCAAAAAAAAAATTAGTCAGGGGTATATGGTGAAAAAACCGTTTTTATTTTTATCCCCAATTCCTTAGAAGTTTTATTATTTTTAAACAACTTATCATGTCATAACGTCCATTTTCCAATTTCGCACTAGATAGAAATTTACAAAAAGTTAAAATCAATTATGAAATTTATAAGTACTAATATTTGATAATTGCAACTGATCTGGGGCATCTCCCGAGTCCAAATACTACTTAAGTAGCTGAACTTTAATTAAAGCATTAAGCAGCTATACTAAGGGCTGTTCAATGTCAGATATCGGAACGGATCCGAATTTCGGATTGGAGGAATTGCGATCCGAATCTGATCCAAAATTTTCGGATCGGATCACTGGGTTTTCGGATAGGATACCGGGTTTTCGGATCGGATCACCGGATAATCGGATCGGGCCGTTGAAATTTTTGAAAAATTCTGATCCGTATCCGATTCGAAAATCCAATTTTTTTTCTCGGATATCATATCCGAAATCTTAAAATCGGATCAGATATCCGAAATTTCGGATTGGATCGTCGGATTTTTGGATCGGATAATTCGGATTGGATATTTTTGAACAGCCCGAGCTATACTAGATTGGAATCAGTATTATATACTAGAATCGAGGTAGTTGAAGTCTACAGGAAGCTTATAGTCCGCTGGTAGCCGATAATAAATGGTGATAATGTTAATATATAATCTTTTATAAAAAGTACTAATTAGATCATTCGATTTTCCGTGAAACTAAAATTGCACATACAATGCGGGATGAGGTACAATATACCATATAGATTGATTGACAATTAAGTTGTATAGATCGTAATAAGTTCCCTCCATTAGATTGCATGTGAATAAATGTTCGATAATAAAAGAAACGGAAGTAGAAATTAAGAGAGAAGAAATATTGTGGGAAATTAAAGTACGCAGATTATTATAAATTTCAAGAGATACAAATAAACACACTGAACTAAGGGTAAGGAGAAATTATTTATATTATAAGTAGATGTAGTAGCCTAGTAGGTGGCAATGCATACTACTAGTTTACTATCTTTACTCCATTAGACCGGGCCCTTAGTTTTTCATCAAACTCAATCCTTAATATAACTTAATTAAAGAGGGGTGACAGAAAATACAACAGCTGCTGCAGGAGTATTGCCATTTTCATCAATCTCAGCACTGGCCTCAGCTCCAGTTATCTCATCGGGTTTGGCATAACTTTTCTCAATAGAACCTTCAAGTGCGAGTTTGATTTTGTCCCACTTAACATTACCTTTAGGATACTTGGTACTAGGCCCAGTTTCCACATGAATCTGAAATAATCATAAATGCCAAGTATTAAGTTTTTGTGTTGTCCCATTAAGTTGTTTGTATGTCCTAGCAAGGTTATATAGAGTGTGATGATAGACTAATGTAGTAAAGCATATACGGTCAAAGTTTCTCCTTAGTTTAAGCGAGGTTGTAATGGTTTGAGCTTGAATATATTTTTCTGATTTAGAAAAAAAAAAAACAAAAAAAGGTATTATTATTATAATTATTTACCTTATTCTTTTGAGAGCCGTTTCCAGGGACACTCCATGCCAAGACCCATGCACAATCAATTGACCCACCTTGTACATTTGGGCCAACATATACCACGGCCCCCATGGAGCCGTTTGAATCCTCGGGAGGGACACCTCGGTGGGTTGCCTTACCCGAACGGTCCACTAAAATACTAGGAGGGTAAGAGCCAAGAGGTTTACCAGACCAATCTATCTTCTCCTGCAATGTTATGGTTCCGATGCCGTTGTTCAGCATCAGTGCCAGTCGCCATGCTTACAAGCCCGCTACATAGCACTACACCTTGAGGGGCGCTATAAGCAACTTCTCCCAGCTCCGCCTTCAACTCCTCTATAGCCTCTTTGTGCTTCTCATTCATTATTACTGATGACGCCATTCTTTAAATCCTTCTGCCTTGCTCCTGGAAAAGAAAGTAAAAAGGTACTGGAATTTGGAAACACAAAACAAACAATCAGATGCAGAAATCCATATGAACGCCTGTACCATGCAAATATGTACTATGTAGTATACAACTACTTATTAATTAAGAGATATAACTACTATACAGTACTTACCGGAATAGGTGTAATATTTATGTTTGAACTATGGTGTTCTTTGTGATTTGAAGATTATACCTCTCGAACCTTCCTTATTTATAGGCTTGAAAAATCATTGCTTTGGAAACTAGTTGTTTCGGTGTTGAAACGGTTGGCGGTCTTGAGAGAAGTCCGCCAAAGATTTGGGTAAGCTCCGCTAGTGAATAGCTGCACAAGAAGCAAACGTGAACTACCCTCGGGGGGGATGCGAGGAAACCCCCTCCGACGCTCAAGTCAGCACGTGCCCAAATAGGGTTTAGAGAGAGAAAGTAGAGAGAGAGAGATAAGAATTATGAGTGTGAGAGAATGTACCTGCAGAATAGTACTATTTGGCTATTTATAGAAGTACTATTCACCTGACAGGGTGCGTAATCCTTTTACACGTGTACGGCTGCGATGCTTTTGACAGTTGGGAAGATTCCCTTATTTTGTCTTGTTAGGCGACCGCCAATGTTGTCGGACCATGTTGATGTACTGACTTGATAGAGCTGCGGGCGACATAAAGTATTTGGCGCCCGGTAAAGTGTTCGCGGATCCATTACTGGGGTCCGCCAACATACTTGGGGTTATACCCATACAACTAGCCCCCCCAGCATCTTTTGGGGTCTTGACCGCTAAGGATGTTGTCAATAGACGCGAATCATTGTTGCCGTGCTCTACTTTTTTGGGGAAGTTCATTCGTTGGGTGCCACGTGTTGTCGTAGGGAGTTGAAAGAGTTTGAAAAGTTAATGATTACTCCTCCGAAAATCCCGCCCATTACTTTGTTAGGGTTTACCATGTTGTGACACTTGGCATGAATCTGGAGAGGGAGTTGAGAGGTCTTTCAGTCTCAGCCGTTCATTCATGCCTTATATTGAAGTAGTTGTCCTTTTTGGATTTCTTCACCTTTATTCTCAAAGCTTTCTCTCTCCTTTTCCATTTTCCTTCTGACGAAACCTCCATACCCGAAGCTCGAGTTGCTTAGATACCCCCTTTCCTGTGCTCAAATTACCTCGAAAAGTTGTCAAATTTCTTAGTTTTTTCTTTCCCTTTTTTACCGGTACCAAGAATTTCGCCATTCCTTTGAAGAAGTTTTTTCTGGGTTTTTTCTGAGATTTTAAGTTTGAGTTTCGCCGGTGGCAGTTCTTCATTTCCGGTGGTCTTTTCGCTCAGGCTCGGGCTTTTTCACGCTAATTCATTCCTTGGAATTCTTGTTCGCCTTTTTCCGGCGACCTTTTGCCCCTTGCCTTCATCTCTCCGGCGATTTTACTTCTCCAGGTATTTCTCCATTTCTTTTCCAAGCTTAAAGTTTCTTTTTATATTTTTATCATGTCGGACCCGGTCGATAGCCGTAATACCCCTAGTGATGCATTTATGACCGAAAGTGAGCCTTCCTCTCCCCTGGCCGATAGCGAGCCTTCTTCCAGCTCTAACCATGTGGGAAGAACTAGGTTGTTGTCGGACATTCCCTTAACAGCTGAAAGAGAAAAAGAGATGAGATCCAAGTTCCTTAACGACCCTGCTACCCCCGAGGAGCATAGCTCGACCGGAGAGATATCTATCCGCTAGCCGCAGTGGTGACCAGGCAAACTCTTAGGGAGCTTAGGCACCAAATTCTCGCTAGACGATCCGTTAGGCATCCTCCGGCTGATGCCGCTCCTGGCCTTGATGTAGTACCACTTAGAGAGCATGCTTGGCTGGATAGCTTAGCGGATGCTGGGGTGGAGGTAACGACCGACTTTTTTGATCGTTTACAGCGATCTGCGGCCCCTAACCCTCATATTATTGATTTAGGTGACGACAGTGATTCCATTGCTACCGTTATGATTCGCCAAGAGACCGTTTATCATCGTCGCGGCAGCTGTTAATCCCGCGAGTCACGTATCGGGGATGCGATTGACTCAAATAACGCAAACATTGACGTTTCGTACCTTTATTCGCTCACGCGGTCGGGGAATCTTCCCGTGCCGCCGAATTAAGGGTCGACGGTTCGAATCCGATGGAGGATATTGAGACCGGACCCGGTTCCGAGGCTTTATGGTCGCCGGATGATTTCAAAGGCTTGGCCCTATCGGCCGTTGAGATTGATTTGCCTTGGCGTCGGGACGCCATTGATCTCGGGTTACCCTAGAGTTGCACGGGATTTATATTGTTTTCCGTCGGGTTACCGGTTGGTAGTTCCACCGTAGGGGGCCATTGTGACGGAGTGTCCTCCCGGTCACGTGGCCGTATATACTCACCATTTCGAGTTTGGTCTCCGCTTCCCTCTGGATTCTTATTTGGTGAAGATCTTAAACGCTTTCAACGTGAGCTTGGCTCAGTTAACTCCTTTGGCGGTCCGAAATTTGATCGCGTACATATGGGTTGTGCGTTTCCTGGATTTTCCGCAAACTTTGAACTTATTCCGCCATATTCACTGGCTGAAGAAGAATGGATCCTCCCGGCGAGCGGGTTGGTGGTCGTTAATGACGTCCGACAAGAAGATGACAGTTCACCAAAAATGACCGGGTTTCAAGGGCCGGCAGATGCTTTCTTTTGGTTACGAGTTCCCGAGGATTATCCAAAGGCGTCGTCATTTCACCGAGCCTCTTCCGCGTATGGAGCATTTACCCCTTACTCCGCTAACTGAGGAAGAGTTAGCGGCTTTCGACTACTTCGATACAGAGGACTATCTAGTCACCTATGAGGACGGGAAGGAGGCGAGGGTTAAAGAGCCTAAATATTGGATTCCTCATTCCAAGTATATCCTGGGGAACAAACCCTTGTCGGCCCCCGCTCACCCAACTCATGAAAATGGTGAGTGTTGATGTCTGATCGGTCCAACTGATGATTTTTTTTTTTTTTTTTTTTTTTTTTTTTTAATGTGCTTTTTGTCAATTGCGTGTTTTGACTTTCTTGATCTCGACGTCCTAGCTGTGGACGGGAACCTCAAACCGTTAACCAACTTACCCCCCGCTCCCCACGAGACTACGAGACTATGCACGGGATTACTAACGGCCGCCGGGGAGGGAATCGTCACGGCCCTCAAAATATTCGTCGCGGTCGCGGCGGGGCGAATATTATTCGCGTTCCCTCCCAAAATGTTACTGTCGCTGCGGCTGCTCCTGGCGGCCGATTTCGCCGCCCGTCCCGATTAGGTCTTCCACTTCCCGCCTGTTGCCGGGGGTGGTGGAAAAGTAAGGCGGCCTCGCGAGCAAGTCGCCGCGACACATCTCGCCAACAAAAGGCAGGGCCGTGGAGGGCCCCCGCTTCTTCGCCCACGCCCCGACGCTCGGGTGGGGGTTCTGGCCTCGGATGTTCCAGAGGTCCAGGAGCGAGCTATCCCGCCTCTCGCTCCCGGACACGTGAGCGGCGCTTCCCTGGCCGTCGGCTCTTACTCTTCCATCCGTGAAAAGATCCGGAGCCGATTACCATGCCTAGCTTTCTCTCCAACATTTCTCCCGGTATTTTCTCTCGGTTTAATGAGTGGATTGAGGGAAAAGAGGTGCCGCCGAGCGAAGCTATGGCGGCTTCCTTTGCCCATCGGCCTGTCGTTCTCGGCAAGATTTATCGCCTGGACCGGGACGTCGAGGAAGATGAGTCGCCGTATGCCGACATCCCCGAGAACGGTGGCATCCTTGCCTACCGCATTCTCGAAGGGCATGCATTGCCAGTTGATAGGCCCAGCAGGTCCCCCGATCACTCCAATGCTAGGTTGGCTCACGACCAACTTGTGGTACGTTTATGTATTTTGTTACTTTTTTATTCGTTTCGCTTTTCGTCGCTTTCTTGTCTTGACACTATTTTCATCTTCGCAGCCAACAATGCCGCCATTGAGCTGATTGAGCAATATATTGAGTATCGAAGTTGGCGGACACCTATAAGAGCTTTGGAAACTTGCCAAGATATGTCGAAGGAGACAGAGGGTAAGTGTCGTTTCAAGAAGACAGCAGAGTTGCGGCCCCCGGAGGATGAGCCGGCAACGCTGAGATCTAGGGCCGCCTTATTGGAAGAGACCGAGGAGAATGTTAACTCATTGACCAAGGCTCTTGAGACCGCTAACTCTGAGAAGGAGATTGCAGTATTGGACGCCAAGGCACAATCAAGGGCTCGAGCTATCGTTGAGTTCCAAGCAATCGATGATTATGCGGCGGTTCTCCACAAGAGGTACGATGGTGGTTGGGCGGCCGCCATGAGGTGCGTGTGCAAGACCATTCCGGGGTTTGACCGGAATGTGATCAAGAGGCTCATGCTCGCCGCCAACATTTGTCGCCATTCGAGGGGGATCCCAAGTTTGCCGACGAGGATGCTATAGCGGATGCGGATCCTCGTGATGTGGCGGAGCAAGATGATCAAGATGCCCCCCTTCTTGAAGTTTTTGGCGGCCTTCTCTCGCCTCTTCGTATTCTTCCAATAGTTTATAGCTTGTATTATTTTGTGTATTTTGATCAACACTTTATTCGGCCCATTTTGGCGTATGTACACTGATTTCGTGTTTTTAATCTGAAAGTACTTGACTCCGACTGAAAGCCTTTTATTGGCCGCCATTGTTTTTTGTTGTAGTTGGCCGCCAAGCCAGTAGCTTTTATTCTATGGAAAGTACTTTTGCGTTTCTGTTATTGGCCGTCATATGTATTTTTTTTTTTTTTAATGTAGTTGGTCTGTTATGTGACCGTTAACGCACCTTGGCCTGTCATATGGCTGGTTTTTGGTGCTTGGTCTGTTATGTGACCGTTAACGCATCTTGGGCCTGTCATATGGCTTTTGATTCGTACTAGGTCTGTCATATGACCGTTTACGTACTTTGAGCCTGTCATGGCTTTGGATTCGTACTTAGGTCCGTCATATGACCGTTTACGTACTTTGAGCCTGTCATATGGCTTTTGATTCGTACTAGGTCTGTCATATGACCGTTTACGTACTTTGAGCCTGTCATATGGCTTTTGATTCGTACTTGGTCTGTCATATGACCGTTTACGTACTTTGGGCCTGTCATATGGCTTTTGATTCGTACTTGGTCTGTCATATGACCGTTTACATACTTTGGGCCTGTCATGGCTTTGGATTCGTACTAGGTCTGTCATATGACCGTTTACGTACTTTGAGCCTGTCATATGGCTTTTGATTCGTACTAGGTCTGTCATATGACCGTTTACATACTTTGGGCCTGTCATGGCTTTGGATTCGTACTAGGTCTGTCATATGACCGTTTACGTACTTTGAGCCTGTCATATGGCTTTTGATTCGTACTAGGTCTGTCATATGACCGTTTACGTACTTTGAGCCTGTCATATGGCTTTTGATTCGTACTTGGTCTGTCATATGACCGTTTACGTACTTTGGGCCTGTCATATGGCTTTTGATTCGTACTTGGTCTGTCATATGACCGTTTACATACTTTGGGCCTGTCATATGGCTTTTGATTGATGCGCATGAAAATAATAGCAGTTTATGGACTGCTGACAGAAATTTGTATTATTTAAGCGACTAAGGGTGGCTCTAGGCCTATTACATTTAGCAACTCAAACATAGTATTTCTTTAGGACGCTAGCATTCCAACAATTTTTAAGCTCCTTGCCATCCATGCTCTTTAAAATGAAGGAACCGAGAGCAATCTTCTTGGCTACGATGTAGGGGCCTTCCCAGTTAGCAGTCAGCTTTCCCTCAACATGCGCTTTGCCAGTGGCCGCTGTTCTGCGAAGGACCAGGTCGCCAACATTTAATGGCCTCTCCATGACTTTTTTATTGTAAGCCTTGCTGATTCTGTCTTTGTAAGCGGCCGCTCTCAGTTCTGCCATGAGCCTTGTTTCCGGCAAGAAGTCTAGGTCTTCCCTAAGTGCTCGGTCATTTCTTTGCAGATCATGGTGCTTGATCCGGTAAGAGGGTAACCCCACCTCTACTGGCAACACCGCCTCCGCGCCGAAGGCCAACTTGAATGGGCTCTCTCCCGTCGCTTCTTTCTCTCGTTGTTCGTTTGACCATAGTATCGCTGGTACCATATCGGCCCATCCCCCTTTGAATTCATCTAGCTTTTTCTTCAAGGCGTTTAGGATCCGTTTGTTCGCGGCCTCTCGCTCGCCCGTTGCTCCGAGGGTGGCAAACGGCCGAGTATGCAAATTTTACCCGAAATTTCGTTAAGAAGGCCTCGTACTGGTCGACAATCGAATTGGACGCCATGATCAAAGACGATCGCCATGGGGATCCCAAATCTTGTCATAATATTCGCGCGATGAATTTCTTGACTCGATTTGCCTTGATTTTCGCGTCGGCTCGCCGCTCTATCCACTTGGTGAAGTAATCAATTCCCACTATTAGGAACTTTCTCCCCCCAGTTGCTGTGGTGAACGGTCCCAAGATGTCCATTCCCCACTGTGCGAACGGGATTGGGCATAGGATTGGCTGCAAATCGTTGGCTGGCCTGTTAATGACGGGAGCGTATCTCTGGCACTTATCACATCTCTTAACATAGCTCTGGGAATCCGCCAGCATACTTGGCCAATAGAATCCCGCCCTCAATGCCTTTAGTGCCAGAGCCTTTCCGCCAATATGGTTACCGCATATACCTTCATGTATTTCTTCAAGGATCTTCGCAGATTCCCATGCGGTTGCGCATTTAAGCAGAGGTAAACTGAATGATTTCTTGTATAGCTCATTTTGGTATATGACGTACCAGCTTGCTTGTCGTTTCAATTTCTTAGCAGACGAAGGATTACTCGGAAGCGTCCCGGTCAATTTGTACGCCACCAACTCACTAAACCATTCTCCCTGCTGGTTTATACTGTTGACGGTTACGACCTTTTCTGTGATGCTTTTTTCCTTCAAGATGTCAACCGTGACGGTTCTTTCAATGCTAAACGAGTCAGAGCTTGCCAACTTGGACAACGCGTCCGCTTTTGTGTTCTCGGCCCTAGGTACCGCTTGAATCTCAAAATGATGCAGTTGAGCTATCAATTCCTTGGCCTTTTCAACGTATTTTTGCATGTTGGCTTCTCTGACTTCGAATTCTCCCTTCAGCTGGCCGCTCACCAATTGTGAGTCCGTTTTTAAAGACACTTTCTTAGCACCCGCTGCCAAACACATTCTCAATCCGGCAATTGCCGCTTCATATTCTGCTTCGTTGTTTGACGCCGGGAAGGCGAACTTGATGGCGTACTGGTACGAATTTCCTTCAGGGCTGGTCATCACTATACCCGCTCCAGATCCGCTAGCGGCGGATGATCCGTCGACCTCCAGCAGCCAGACTTCCTTTTGCTCCACTTCTTCCTCCTCATATGAGGCTTCCACGATAAAGTCTGCCAGGGCCTGTGCTTTGATAGCGGTCCTGGGCTTGTACTGTATCTCATACTCCGATAGTTCAACGGCCCATTTCAAGAAGCGCTACGGAACTATCCATCTTCTCGCAATGCTTTTTCTAGCGGCTGGTTGGTTAAAACTTGAATGGGATGGCAATCGAAGTATGGTCTCGAGCTTCCCGGCGGCTATTACCACGCCCAAGGCCATTTTTTCTACCGCTTGATAACGGCTCTCCGGACCGTTAAGAATATGGTCGATAAAATAGATTGGCCGTCGCCTCTTCTCTTTTTCTACCAATAACACGGCCGCGATCGTCTTCGGTGAAGCCGAGATATACGCTTGTAATACATCTCCTGGTCTCGGGCCTTGTAATGGTTGGTAGCTTCTTTAAATGCTCTTTTACCGCCGAGGAATGCTTTGCTTTGCTCCTCTCCCCACTCGAACTTCTTATTCCCCTTAGCGGGGCAAAGAAAGGCAAAGCTTTGTCTGCCGATTTTGAAATGAATCGAGTGAGGGCCGCCATTCTCCCCGTTAACCGCCGAATATCCTCGACGCTTCTAGGCTCGGGCGGTGTCGACAATGGCTTGGACTTTGTCCGGGTTTGCATCAATCCCCCTTTTCACGACCAAGAAGCCTAAGAACTTTCCCGCTCTCACCCCAAAAACACATTTCTTTGGGTTGAGCTTCATCTTATACTTCCTCAAAGTTCTCAAGGTCTCTTCCGGATCGTCCAAATGTTGACGGTCGGTTTACTCTTGACGATGGAGTCGTCAACATAAGCTTCAATATTTCTCCCCTCTCGATCCGCGAAGACTTTGTCGACTAGCTTTTGATAGGTTGCCCCCGCATTACGGAGCCCAAACGGCATTGCCTTATAATTATATACTCCGCAACTGTGATGAACGCAGCCTTTTTTCCTATCGGCCTCGAGCAAGCCGATCCGGTGATAGCCCGAGAAGGCATCCATAAAGCTTAACAATGCGTGACCGCTAGTAGAGTCTACTAGCCGGTCTATTCTCGGCAGCGGGTAGCAATCTTTTGGGCAAGCTCTATTGAGGTTTGTGAAGTCCACACACATCCTCCATCGGCCGCTAGTTTTCTTTACCATGACTACATTGGCCAACCACTCGGGTAGTCGCATGGCTCAATAAAGTCACCGCCAATAGCTTATCAACCTCCTCTTTAATGGCTTTGTTCTTTTCGGCCGAAAAATTGCGCTTCTTCTCGCTGATGTGCCGGATAGTCTTTGTCCAACATTTAGACGGTGTACCATCACGGCCGGGTCAATTCCCGCATCTCATCCGCCGAGAACGCGAAGACGTCCGCGTTTTCTCGTAGGGAGAGTCACCAGAGTTGACCCCGACCTTTGGGTCCATGTCTGTTCCGAGCGCCCACCTTGTCCTTGCCGGATCATTCGCCAAGATCTCCCGCTTTGTTTCTCCATCCGGCTTGGGCCTTGGAGTATCATCGAGCCCGGATTCCAGCCTCTTCCATTAAAACATCCATCTCCTCATCCCCTTTCTCGGGCCCTTCCTCATTCGCCGAGCCCTCTTCCGGCTCGCCTTTGTTTCCTTGTTGACGGATTCAATTCTTCTACCGAGCACTCTCCTTCGCGGTTGCTTTAATGCGTTAGGTAGCATGATTTCGCCATTTCTTGATTTCCTCTTAACTTTGCTGTCGTCCCGAGATTGGAAACGTACAACATAGTCAAATGATAGGTCGACACAACTCCTTGGACGTCATGGATGAAAGGGCGTCCGATAATTGCGTTATAGGCTCCGTGCACGTCAACCACTAGAAACTCCGCCATCACATCCCCGGGCGTTCTCATCCTCCCCCTACTCGACCGGTAAGGTTATCGGGCCCTCTCGGAATCACCGACGCCCCGTGAAACCTATCACCGGGTAACGCACGAGCTCGGATGTTCCCGGCCAATCATTAACTTTTCAAAAGTTGAGAAATACGAGAATGTTTGCGGAACTTCCTCCGTCTACCAGATTCTCGTGGATCAAACAATTTGACACCTTCGGCGTGACCACCGGGAGGGTCATCATGGGGGTAGACGACATGCTTTGCATCTTCAACCGTGAAAGACATGGCGGGCATTACCGGTGGCCTTCTCCACTGCATGCTTTCATTGAAATTGACTCGGTGCTCGAATTCTTTCGGGCTTGCCTTGGCCCCATTGACGCTACCGCCGTGAATTGGACCGCCACTTATAACGTGAATCTCAAGAATCCGCGATTGCACGTTCCGGTTGTTAGGTTTTACCACGTCTCCGTCCTTTGATTGTGCCCCGTATTGAGTGAAGTTACCCCGTCTTATCGGATCCTCTAGGTTATCCTTCAAGTGCCTCGCAATTCTCGGTAGTGTGACCGTGATCACCGTGAAAGTCACACCACTTGCTCTTGTCACGGTTTTTATGAAACATTTGTTTAGGACGTTGCCATTTATCACTCGTCCTTGTTCATCTCGATATATTTGAGCCCTTGAGGCCGTGAGTCGCGTATATGTATCAAATTTATCTTTGTACTCGAACCTTTCACGGTCACTCTTCTCGCGGTCATTTCCCTTCTTGACCACATTTGATTCCTGCTTTCTTTCATCCCGACCGCGGTCATTTTCGCGACCTTTTTCTCTCTTCTGCTTGTCATCCTTCTTCTTTTCCTGCTCACGACTTTGGTCGCTTACGGCCTTGTCAAACTCTTCCCCCGATGAAGTCGTTTGCCTTCCTTAAGACCAGGCTCAAGGGATGTGAAGGTTTTACGGCCCGTATAACTTCGAAATGCGGACCCTTCCCTCGGCCCGGTCATCAAAGCTAACACGGCCACGTCCCCGTCGAAGGCGGGGAATGGTGACCGCCTCAAGCATTAAAACGGCCCACGAAATCTCGCAGCTCTCATTTTCCCTTTGCTTGATTGATAACAACTCGCCGGTTGTGCGCTCGCGGCGCTGTTACTCACGAAGTGAGTGCCGAACATAGATGAAAGCCGAGAAAAACTAGAAACGTTACCGGCCACGATGCTTTTAAACCACGTCCGAGCGATCCCGGTTAAAGTAGATGGGAAAACTTTACACCGATGGCGTCCACCGAGTGTATAAGTACATGTGCCCCTCATAGGCGGCCACATGATCGTCCGGGTCCGAGGTGCCATCATACTTACAGGACGGGCATCTTGATTCGCGGCATGGGGTGGTTCAAGATCTCTGGAATGAAAGGAGACTGCTTAGGCTTGATCAATAAGTGTCCGCCAGCAGAATAATTGCTTGCGCCACTGATGCTGTGTTCCTGGCGAGAACGACTTTGATCCTCTTCAGAATTGTTGAGATCCTCAGTTTCTAGGATGACTTCCTCATATTCTGGGTCCTCAATTCGCCTTTCCAATTGGCGTCCCTCCTGATTGAAGGTCCGCATCCTTCTCACGGGGTGCCATCGACGTTGCGACCATTCATGGTTGACATACGCCTACGAAGCCGACTTGCCCTTGCATTGGGAGTGGGAGTGTTGTTAGGCCGAGTACCCGCTTGTAACATCTGGGATGAAAGACGCTACGGTTTGTAGTTGCTCGGGGAGAATTGACTTAGTTGAGCCAGGTTAAATGATCCGCTTCCAGTGTTTACCTGAGACACATTGTTCCCCGGAGTTTTTGCTCGTTGACGTTCCCGCTGTCCTAACTCAGATGGGTCACGGCCGTCATTGTTTGCTCTTTCCATGTCGGCGTTCACAAAGATGGAAGCCCCCTCCTTCTAGCGCCAAGTTGTTTCGGTGTTGAAACGGTTGGCGGTCTTGAGAGAAGTCCGCCAAAGATTTGGGTAAGCTCCGCTAGTGAATAGCTGCACAAGAAGCAAACGTGAACTACCCTCGGGGGGGATGCGAGGAAACCCCCTCCGACGCTCAAGTCAGCACGTGCCCAAATAGGGTTTAGAGAGAGAAAGTAGAGAGAGAGAGATAAGAATTATGAGTGTGAGAGAATGTACCTGCAGAATAGTACTATTTGGCTATTTATAGAAGTACTATTCACCTGACAGGGTGCGTAATCCTTTTACACGTGTACGGCTGCGATGCTTTTGACAGTTGGGAAGATTCCCTTATTTTGTCTTGTTAGGCGACCGCCAATGTTGTCGGACCATGTTGATGTACTGACTTGATAGAGCTGCGGGCGACATAAAGTATTTGGCGCCCGGTAAAGTGTTCGCGGATCCATTACTGGGGTCCGCCAACATACTTGGGGTTATACCCATACACTAATCATTTCATGGATCAAGCGACGACTGACTAAACGCGGTGATGGCCGGTACACCGCCTTAATTTTAAAAGTTATATGATTGGTTGATTATTCACTGATGTGGTCGTTTATGGTTTAATATAATCCCTGACTCCTGAGTTCTGCTCAAATAAGATAATAAACACATGTACTCCAAGTATTGATATTCAACAAATTATAAATGAAAAAAAAAAAAAAAAAGCCCAGCTGGCCAAATGATGAACATCAACCAGCGAATTGAAACATCAATTGTACATATATTAGTCAGAAGCTTATTATTTACCTTAATATAAGGATTGGTTGGCTAGTTTCTTATACTCATTATTTCATTCCTTGGTTGCTTCCTTCCTTATTTCTACAAGGCTACCCGCACCGCAAGAGAGTGACAATCGTACGTCTAGGCATCCAATCCGAATAGCATCTTAATATGCAATATTAATAGATGAATTCTTGGCGGATCGAAGCGAGAGACCATATTCTACATATTTAACCTTAAAGTTTCAGTATAAGCATTAGGGTTGTCAATAATACGAGTTGAGTTCAAGTTTAGGTTAGCTTGACTTGACTCAATGACTTCTATAGGCGTTCTCGAGTTGATTCGAGCTCACTTGAGTCGGTATCGTCCAAGTTTTGACAGAGTCGAGCTCCCTTGAGTCGAGTTTTGATCGAGACAATCTCGAGTAGTTCGCAAGTTGTCTCGTCTAATTAGCGCCACCTATGGCGGTAGAAATTATGTTAGATATAAGCATTTTATTTTTTGTAGTAATTAAAAATAGTGCTTCCAAGTTTCTCACGGGTCACGAGTTTTCGACTCAAGTACTGAGTAACTCAACTAAACTTGCCAACATTTGCGTTGAGCTCGAGTTTGATTCGGACTCACTCAAGTTCAGTTTTGACCGAGTTTTAACTAAATCTAGTAAAAAATAGCTTTAGAGTTATCTCGTCTCATTGTCACACCTAATCTATACTAATATATTAAAAGGCGTGCCTAAACCAGAAACGGTGCCACGTGGCGCTCTCTCTAAGGAAGTTTTACTCCATGTAATCCACAACAATAAAAAAAAATTAGAAATTGCATAGCATAGGGTTTGATCCCGGGACTTCAAGAACATATACTAAAGTCTTAACCACTAGAATAACATTTAGTGTTATCATCTTAAAATATATTATTAATAAATGAAAAATTTTCCTTACCCGAGACATATCGCGAGCCTAATAACTAGTTAGTACTTATTAAAAGAATGATTTCAGCTTTTCCGCGTCATTAGTTTGAAAGCAATCATCATAATACGTACTATGAGAGGCATCCCTCCGAAAGACTCGGATATATGTACTGATTTTATATAAAATATTTTGCTTCTATATGTTGCGTCCATATAATTGGAAATCAATAATATAATATATTTGGCTTCCATATAGTTTGAAAGCAATAACTAATTCACTATGAGGTGATAATAATTGCTTCCATATGAAAATACGAGGTATCTCTCCTCAAGTCTCCGAATGATTGAAAGTGTAATTCTTTAATTTTGCACTCAATCATGATTCATTTTATATTATTTAACTTCCATATGCACTCAATAACTATAATGTTCTTAGGTTTTAATCCAAAATCAAACTCTAATTTCTGATGATCCAAAAGTACTTTCCTCTGTACACTTTTATTTATATGGTATTAGAGTTAGGATCTTATTCGTTTTGGGTTATGGTAAAATCCTATTTACGATGGAAGTTGTTTGCATTTAAGAATTTAAATAGATTTGTTTAATAGAAGAAATTAAACTTCAAAGTACAAAAGGTCCATACATATATAACAAGAAGACAAATTCAAATACAATACAATCCTTTTTGTTGTTTATTTAACTTGGAAAATTGGCTTTTTGGATGGATAAAAAAATTGGTTGGTGGATCAACCTTGCCCGAACCTGACCCATCTAAGTTAACGAGTTAGATTGGTTGAATTCAGGTTCAAATTTTTTTAACCTGACCCAACCCATATAATTAAAGGAGTTGGGTTAGGTAGACCTATTTAATTAAACAGGTTGAAAATTTTAACCAAAGCTGTTACTATTAGGGTGGGTTAGGGTTGGGTTGGTGGGTTTTATCGATTTTTACCAGAACTAGCTGCAGTGTTGCTCCACACGTTTTATTAATACATATAGTTTTATACAATATAATCATCGTTCTATAGATCAATTTCAATAATGTGTAGTGATAATAATTGGTTGAAAAAAAATGAAAATAAGTAGTTCAAATCTAGGACTTTTTTCTCTTCTTGTGTGGCATGCTCGGACATAGTGAGAAGAATTGTTGTAGTGTTAGGTGTTATTAAAACGGCATTATCTCCTTAATTCCGCCGGAAAAACGCACTATTTTCGCACTCTCTCTCCTCTGTTTCGGGCTACTGCTCGTACCACCACCGTTTACCATCTCGTGAGCCGCCTGCGGCACCACGCCCCAGCCTGCCACCTTAACCTTTGACCACCAGAACACCACCATACTAATATGAACTAAATTATGAACTAAATTATGTTATGTTAATATGAATTGTTTAGTTTAAATAATATACACTCTTTATTAATTTTAGAAACTTAGTATGATTTATGGATTAATAAATTAAAGGCTTCTAATATAACCTTTGCTAATTATATGATTTGAGAATAAGCTGTAACTATAATATTATTGCTACACTAAAACTCATATTCACTTGTAATGTTAAATTAACTTGCTATATTAGTTTAAGGTGACTCAATAATATTGTGGTAATATTAATGGCTCTATTTTAGCAATAGACTTATTTAATTAATAATAACTGATTAATTATTATCTAATTATGGACTCACATAATAATCTATAAATATAATAATTTTACATAATAATCTATAAACATAATAATGTACTTTTATAACCAAATAAAATAGATATATACTGATATCAATTGTAAGTATAATTTTTCAATGATTCTAAAATGAAATTAAAGGAGTTATTCCACTTATTAGTTGAATTAAAGAGTCACCTTTATAAGTTGATAACGACTTAGATAATAAAGACTATTATTGGACCCTCTTATGACTTAAGGTAATAAGTAAAACTTAAGCGATAATAATAACCATGAACCCTTTTATGACAATATGAGGAATCTTATCACTTAAATTAGCTCTAATAAATACTAAGGCTTAAGGGTTAAATAACTAAACATTTGTATCACTATTCTTGGCTAGATTAAAAAAGATAAAGGATATACAAGCCTCTCCCGACTATCAAAGTTCCTAAGCAAGATTCCAGGTAATGTTTATTGCTAACACCCACATTCCCTTTCTGAATATGTTTTATGACATGATTTTCTGTTGATGTTCATCATGGATTGCGGGATACGAAACGTTTACTATGAAAATATGTTTTATGAATTCCTAATGTTATGGAAAGTATGTCTTTCTATTGAAAGAACTATGATAACTTTATGTTATGATTTTGTTATGAATTATGATCTCAAGAATATACTTAAAAGTCATAAAATATGATAAATAAAAGTGAAAGATGGATCGTGGCAGTATTCTGTTTTGTTGGTTGTGCACTTTCCATCTCGGCGGCTCTGCCACCTTTTGTTCGGGGACATAATACACTAGTACAAAGTTGGTCTAAGGTAACATGTATAGGGTAACACTTTTCAAAATTCAAGTTTCTCAAATATGTATGTAACACCTTGGTAGCACTTTATTAATAGGGTAAATTGGCCCGAACAGCACCAACTATTAGTTTGGTGCACGAAATAGCACCAACTAAACGAGGTGCGGTTGACAACACAAACTTCTGAAGCTGGGTGCACGTAACAACATAAATGGGACTTTTGGCCTAAGATTCCATTTACGCCGGGGAATCTTCAATATTTTAACATTTTTAGGGAATCTCTCCCACTGAATCAATATCCCTTTTATTTTCCCTCCCTTTTGCTCCCAAAATCACGTGAGGGTCACACCATACACCAGCTTCCTCCTCTCTGTCTTTCTATCTCTCTCCTCCCTGTATCTTTGTTTCCTCTCCAGTCTTTCGCAAATCCCCAACTTTACAACGCCTTCCTCTTCCATTTCTCCCATCGTTTCGCCGCCACACTTCTATGCTCTTCTCACTTTCTTATTTTCTCTCTCCTCCCCACTAAATCAATTCCACTTCGATTTCTAGGGTTTTTCGACGACGCTTTTTCCCCCCCTTTTTTCGAGCTGGATTCTCTCTCCTCCCTTCAACTCATCTCTATGCGTCGCTAGTTTACTGGTTTCGTTGATTGAGCTCCTACGAAACTACACAACATATTATATATTATATAATATAATATCCTTTTGATTAAATTATGCTAATTTGGGGCAAGAAAAGGAATAATCAAGACCATTCGAAGACCGCTAGCACGAGTGGCGGTACTGGTGGCAATGTTATTGAGAATGCCATTACAACGTTGGCTACTGTTGCAGGGACTACCAATACTACTACTAATCCCACTATTGCCACCACTATGGTGTATTTTCCGCAAACGATGGGAGAAAAGGAAGAGGGAGGCGTCGCAAAGTTGGGGATTTGCGAAAGCCTGGAGAGGAAAGAGATAGACAGGGAGGAGAGAGAAAGAAAGACAGAGAGGAGGAAGTTGGTGTATGGTGAAGTGTAAATTTTGGGGGTTTAAAAGAGTTTAATGAGGGTCACATGATTTTGGGAGCAAAAGGGAGGGAAAATAAAAGGGAAATTGATTCGGTGTGAGAGATTCCCTAAAAATGTTAAAATATTGAAGATTCCCCGGCGTAAAATGGAATCTCAGGCCAAAAGCTCCATTTATGTTGTTACGTGCACCCAACTTCTGAAGTTTGTGTTGTCAACTGCACCTCGTATAGTTGGTGCTGTTTTGTGCACTAAACTAATAGTTGGTGCTGTTCGCGCCAATTTACCCTTATTAATATGTAACACTTTTTTTATAAGTAACACTTTAATGTAGCACCTTTTCAATTGAATAAAATTTTGATGTAACACTTTAACATAGGTAACACTTTGATATTTGTAACACATTTTAAATTAACACTTTAGAATAGCTAATTTTTTAAGAGTATAAGAATTTTTTTAAAATTTAAAAATAAGTAAAGTTTTTAATATAATATTATGATTTTCTTAATTATTAATTTCTTCTAGGAGCAGTTTACTTAACAAAACTCATCTTAAATTAAATTAGTAACCCCAACCCGTCAAAATAAAATAAAATAGAGTAATCTCAAATTTTATGTTGGCGCTTTATGATCCACTAAACACAATAAGTCCAAAAAACACCATAATTTTCAATTCCCATTACAAAATACTGCTCTTGTAGGTTTACGTTCCACAAGTCATTCACCACCGCTCTTTAATTCATCCACACACAGCACCTTAATTCATTCAGCACACTAATAAAATAAACATCAACTGCTACATTATAAATGCTTCGGTTTTATACAAAACACAACATTTGACACTTAAATTCGGAGTTTTAAAAATAATAATCAACAAATGCTCCGATTACCCGGAGGACTTGAATGTTCCCCAGCCCAACAAAATGCAAGTAACGCAGCACGCTTTGTCGCTCCTATTTCTCCGTCTCATACATACCCTGACGAACTTCCTCTTCCTTCTCTCACGCCACAAAAAACCCTATCTTCCATATTTGCTTGATCTCGCCACCACCACACTTTACTCTCCTCCTCGAGACATGCTCTCTCTCTCTCTCTCCCTCTCCCTCTCCCTCTCCCTCTCCCTCTCCCTCAATCTTCTCTCTCCTTTGGTACTTGAATGTTACTTTATGGCTTGTTGCCTTCTCGGACGTCAACGGCGACACTCCTTGACTCCGGTCTCCCAAATTACAGTAAGATAATTATTGAATTTCTTTTTCTTTTCACAACGAATTCATAATTATAGGAAACATTGTTCAAATAAATGATAAATTCTTACTCTATTCACTTTTTCAGATTGTTATTGTTCTATATTTTTATGGTTTTTATGCTCAATTCGAATTAGAACTAGGTAATTAGATACTGGGTAGGATTTAGGCAATAGACTATTAAATTAGTCAGTCAGTTTGATGTTAGTTTATCTGTTTATGGTTATTGTATTATGTTCAATATTTTTCAATAGCCTGAAGGCAGAAGGTAGTTTATGCTCTATCCCAATTTATATTTCATGGCAGGAATGATATTTTAATCATTATAAGTATGCTTGTTTAGTTAATTTATGGTCCGATTGATATTTTTAGTTGTTTAGCTGTAATTTATTAGTTGAAAATTAAAACTTAGATCATCAGAGTTTTATGTTGTCGTCTGATGGAAATTTTCAATTTTCATTGCTGGTGGATGTTGGAGATTGAAGTATTTTGACTTGGTACTGAATTGTAAAAATGTAGTGGTGCAATAATTTCCTTTGGGGTGACACGCAGGATAATAAGAAATTGCACTTGGTAGGAATGAAACACACTATCCTGCCCAAGAGTATGGGGGGTTTAGGAGTGAGAAGCCATGTGGATCTAAATTTAGCCCTTCTAGCTAAGCTTAATTGGAAAATGACTAGAGGCTCCGATACTCTAGCGAAAAGTTGTGTCACGTCCAAATACGTCAGGTCTAAGTTCTCTATTGCTTTTAGCAAAGGTTCCCAAATTTGGAAGAGTTTAGGGAAAGCCGCCCTCTTATAAACAGGAGTCTAACATGGAAGGTGGGCAATGGTAGTGCAATTGACTAATGGGATGATAATTGGCTAATCATTGGCCCAATTCAGAGTCTTATCTATGGGCCTTTAAGTGTTAGTGAGCAAAGCCTAAAGGTGGCGGATATTATAGTGCACAATGCTTGGGACTTAAACATTTTATCCTTCGAATTCCCTAAGTTCATTAGAGAAAGGATTCTTGCTATGACTATCCACCATCATCAACAGGACTCCCCCTCTTCCGCCTTGGTGTGTCAAGGCAAATTCTCCCTTAGGTGTGCTTATCATGAAATTGTGAAATATAGGACCAATGTTAGTGGCTGTGACTGGATATGGAAACTTGACTCTCTCCCCAAGCTTCGTTTTTTCATCTGGCTCTCTTGGTAAGATCGCTTACCCCACTGTCATCATCTTTACACTCGTAAAGTTCTAGACTCCCCGGGTTGTCCTTCTTGCTATTACCCGATTGAAAATTCCTTACATGCATGCCCTTCGTGATTGCCCCTTTGCAACCCAAATCTGGACCTTAATTCACCCCCCTGAATTCTTTTGGCAGCAAAGTAATATTAGAGAGTGGTTGCAGGAGTGTGTCGAGGCTAATAGGGATTATCAGGGGTTGGGTTGGGCCAGTATCTTTCCTATCATTTGTTTTGAGATTTGGAAAGTGAGAAATCGCTTCATCTTTGATAAGACGCCTTTCCCGCCAGCTAATACTACCCTCGTTTTAGCCATAAAAAATGCCCGTGAATTTATGCATGTTATGTGAATTTTTGGTAATTTTTGGGCGTTTATTTTTATTTTTAATTATTATATTATCTTTAATGAGTATTCTGTAAATTAACGTTTAAAAATACTTTTAGAGTCCGAAAATTAGAAATAAAATTTTTACCATGTCAGTAGAGCCATAATGGTCTTATGATACTTTTTGTGTTATTTTACTGATCGTGCTTATTAGTTTAATAATTATTATTGTGTTTTTATTATAAGTTTGAGGATATTCTTTCTAATTATTTAAGGGCTTGTTAATCAGAAATAATTTGTGACCTTTTATGTTCTTGGAAGCTGGTGTTTATAAGGTTGATGTGAGTATTATTGAGTATCATTATGTTTACGTTTGGTTTATGTAAAAATGATTAGTCGTGTACGCTTCATTTATTTAATAAGCCTTGGAGTGAATTGGTGATCTTATTTGATGTGATTCATTTCTGGTTGATATTGTTGGTGTTGTAAACTCTTTAATTGTCGTTGTTTGTGCTTTGTGGTGCGCAAAATATTTGTTGTTGAGATATTTGTTGTAAGTGTGTAAGTTACTACTTTGAGGATTTTTGAAGAATTATTTTTGATGAATTATGGGTATAAGGTCGGGTGGCATCCCTTTGACGAATATTTTTGAGATGAATGATACTTTGATGATATTTATGATTTTATTTTGAGATAAGAACATCCGGTGGGATAGATGTAGTCCCCGGTGAAGAACATGCCAACCACCTGGTTTGCGAACTAGGGGTACACCTGGGTTAATTGTTGTCGTCCGAGATGTCAGGGAGTTCTGCGTGTTCTACCCTACATCGGGAGTTTGGCCATTCTTAGACACAGGCAGTGGGTAACGTAAGCCCATAGACTGACCTGGAGATTGCAATCTGACAAACCTTAGGAAGTGAATTGCGATTCACTGGCGTTCGTTTCTGACTCAATAACTTGTTGTACTTTTGTTTTATTATTATTGAAGTATTCTAGAGTTGATTTACTCACTATATCATGTATACTTGATGTTGACTATCACTTGTATCACTTGTGAGCTTTATGGTTTTGGATGCATGTTATTGTTATCATGATTGTATGCTTTCCTTTCTTATTAATCTATGTCTGAATCATGCTTTGATTTCTTTTGTTCTGGGAGAACTGCTAGTTACTCCCCACTGATTGTGGATTATTGTTATATATTTTGCAGGTTATGTTGATGGGAATCTTCTTTGGTTTTGGGTTCGGGTTGAGTTGTGAGCATTGAAATGATAGTTGTTTTAGGCCTAGACTTCTAGTTAGATTTTTTTTTCTCATTTGGAATACTCTGAATTAGTTATTTATTTATATTATTTATTTAAGTTGGTCTCTTCACATAGTTATTTAAATACCTTTGTATTAGTAGTGGCATTCCCAAAAGACGATGTTTCCGCCATCGTCTTATAATACTATTATTATTTCTTTCTTTTCCGCTTTGAAATTCTGGGGTGTTACACTAGCCCTTCGGCTCCTATTGATGACCCTTGTAGGGGAGTGCTATGGCCAATGCGGTGATAATTTCCGGGTTAATTACTACCAAGAGAAGTGTTGTTTTCCACCATAGGAAACTTAGTTTTATTAATATATTAACATCAAACATACAAAAAAAAAAAATTCATTTTCAACGCATTACGAGAAACATGTATGCTCTGGTAGTTATCACCAAATTCATTGTCTTAGTATTCAAGATAAATGTAGTGACTCAGATGCCAAATATAAAAAAATATATTTGTGCTTTAGTTGAAAAACATAGTTATAATTTCCATGTATACAACAGTACAACACTGAATCCTCAAAGAAGCAATACATCAAACACTTGGTGTGCATTCTTATAACCAATTTCTTTACATAAACACTTGGTTTTTTTTTTACAATTTTCTGGTTGCTAATTAAACTCAAATGCACCAAAAATAAGCCAAATCTTTACACTTATTTCTGAAAATCAAATTAAATCAAGAAAATTGCAAACCTAGCTATAGGCCGACGCGGTGGTACGGTGGTAGCTGGCCCAGGGTAGTGGCATGCGACGGCGTGAGAGGGGGTGGGTGGCGCGCAGGTGAGTGGCGCAAAGGAGGCTGCCGCTCAGGTTGTTGGCGCACAGGTGGCTCGTGCTCAAGTGGTTGGCGCGCAACACGTGGCGTTTTTCGACAATGTTGTTGCGTGGGGAGGAACTCGCTGCTACACGTGGCGTTTCCCTTCTGCGTGGTGCGGTGGGGGTGGCGCGTATTAGGAGGGTGGCGCACAGGAGGGTGGCGCGCAGGAGAGGGGAGGGTTCGCACTTCGCAAGGTCAGGGCTGGGTCGCTGCGTGGAGAGGAGAGAGTGAACGAAAATGCTGGAGCGAGGGAAATGAAAATTAAACTGGTTAATAATAACTTAAAAAAGGGTGACAGAAAACATTGCAGCTGCTATAAGTAAGTGGTTAATTCAAAATCAAATAACTTAATAATAGTTTTTTTATCAAGCTAATCTAAGAATGTGGTTAATTTAAAATTTGCAGGCTAGACCAAGGATATGTCTTGAAAAGGAGTCAACTTATTTACAGATAAAGATGGCTCTTGCTATTAATGTAGATTTTACAAATATATGCTGGTCGTAAGGGCAATGCACCCTATCAAGTATAGAATGATGACAATTCTCTCAATGGCTCATGGATTAAAGATTACAGTTGAATGTTATGCTTTAAAGTTAATTAGTGGATTAGCGCATCTTGTCGATGTAGATTTTAGAAGAATAATTTGACTGTTAGTTACTACTTTCTGTGTTTTTTTTTTTTTTGCTCATTTTCGTTGGACACACTTGAGACGAATTTAATAAGATTCCACACGATTATATTTTTCCTTAAGTATAAATCACAATAGATAGTTAAAGTCATGTATGTAAATAATGTCAAAAGTCAAAACGGGTTATCTAAAGTTAAAATGGAGGAAGTATATTTGACAAACATGTGTTAGTTAGCAGTAACTGAGGTTGCTTATAAGTTAGTGAGTGATTGTTAGTGGCTTAACGATTTATGCATTAAAATATATAGGAAGTGGGATTATGCTTCCCTATTTTTTTTTTTCCTTGTTTGTTAAGTTGTTTGTAGTATTTAAATGAAAAATTGTGCACTCTTTTTTTTAAAAAAAGGTGTTACAATTAAAGGAACAGTGCTACATGTCACTCTCCGTTATATCTGCCACGTGTCACTATTCTCAATCTCGTTTTAAAATATTATCAAAGTGTAGCTAGTAGGAATCGAATACATGACCTTTGGAATGAAATGTAAGAGTTTAATCACCAATCCATGACAATTTCAATGTTTAATATTTCAAAGTAAACATAATAAAATCTTATAATTATATGTAACTTTTTTTGACATAGACAAGCCTTTTGATCGAACATTTTTATTTAGGTAATAACATTCTCTTACCCCAACTCCATTGAATTTTTATTTAGGTAATAACATTTTTATTTAGGTAATAACATTCTCATTTTAAAATATTATCAAGGTAGCGAGGAGGGGGAGGGGAGGGGGAGTGAGGCTGCAGGGGAGGGGGCTGCGGGGGGTGGGGGAAGGGGGAGGGGGGAGGGATGGTGGGTGGGTGGTGGGGGAAAGGGGTGGGGGGGGGGGAGGGAGGGGAGGGGGGTGGTGGGGGAAATGGGTGGGGGGTGGGGTTGGGGGAGGAGTGGTGGGGGAAATGAGTGGGGGTGGGGTGGGGGTGGAGGAGTGGTGGGGGAAATGGGAGGGGGTGGGGTGGGGGGGTGGAGGAGTGGTGGGTGGGTGGCTAGGGTTAGGGTTAGGGTATTAGATTAAAGTTAGTGTTAGAGTTAGGTTTAGTTTAGGTTAGTTAATTAGGGTTAGAGGGGGATTAGGGCTTAATGACTAATGGTGTTAGACTTCCGTTAGTCATAAGGGCATGTTGATGTATTTTTTGAAACGTGGGGAGTATATGGTGAATTTGGAAACTTGCGAGGGTATACGGTGCAAAAAAAAATTAGTCAGGGGTATATGGTGAAAAAACCGTTTTTATTTTTATCCCCAATTCCTTAGAAGTTTTATTATTTTTAAACAACTTATCATGTCATAACGTCCATTTTCCAATTTCGCACTAGATAGAAATTTACAAAAAGTTAAAATCAATTATGAAATTTATAAGTACTAATATTTGATAATTGCAACTAATCTGGGGCATCTCCCGAGTCCAAATACTACTTAAGTAGATGAACTTTAATTAAAGCATTAAGCAGCTATACTAAGGGCTGTTCAATGTCAGATATCGGAACAGATCTGAAAATTTCGGATCGGAGGAATTGCGATCCGAATCTGATCCAAAATTTTCGGATCGGATTACTGGGTTTTCGGATAGGATACCGGGTTTTCGGATCAGATCACCGGATAATCGGATCGGGCCGTTGACATTTTTGAAAAATTCCGATCCGTATCCGATTCGAAAATCCAATTTTTTTTTCGGATATCAGATCCGAAATCTTAAAATCGGATCAGATATCCGCAATTTCGGATTGGATCGGCGGAATTTTGGATCGGATAATTCAGATTGGATATTTTTAAACAGCCCTAGCTATACTAGATTGGAATCAGTATTATATACTAGAATCGAGGTAGTTGAAGTCTACAGGAAGCTTATAGTCTGCTGGTAGCCGATAATAAATGGTGATAATGTTAATATATAATCTTTTATGAAAAGTACTAATTAGATCATTCGATTTTCCGTGAAACTAAAATTGCACATACAATGCGGGATGACGTACAATATACCATATAGATTGATTGACAATTAAGTTGTATAGATCGTAATAAGTTCCCTCCATTAGATTGCATGTGAATAAATGTTCGATAATAAAAGAAACGGAAGTAGAAATTAAGAGAGAAGAAATATTGGGGGAAATTAAAGTACGCAGATTATTATAAATTTCAAGAGATACAAATAAACACACTGAACTAAGGGTAAGGAGAAATTATTTATATTATAAGTAGATGTAGTAGCCTAGTAGGTGGCAATGCACACTACAAGTTTACTATCTTTACTCCATTAGACCGGGACCTTAGTTTTTCATCAAACTCAATCCTTAATATAACTTAATTAAAGAGGGGTGACAGAAAATACAACAGCTGCTGCAGGAGTATTGCCATTTTCATCAATCTCAGCACTGGCCTCAGCTCCAGTTATCTCATCGGGTTTGGCATAACTTTTCTCAATAGAACCTTCAAGTGCGAGTTTGATTTTGTCCCACTTAACATTACCTTTAGGATACTTGGTACTAGGCCCAGTTTCTACATAAATCTGAAATAATCAATAAATGCCAAGTATTAAGTTTTTGTGCTGTCCCATTAAGTTGTTTGTATGTCCTAGCAAGGTTATATAGAGTGTGATGATTGACTAATGTAGTGAAGCATATACGGTCAAAATTTCTCAAATTTGACAATAAAAAGATATGTGTAATTAAAAAAGAACGGAGAAAAGTATTATTATTATTATAATTATTTACCTTATTCTTTTGAGAGCCGTTTCCAGGGACACTCCATGCCAAGACCCATGCACAATCAATTGACCCACCTTGTACATTTGGGCCAACATATACCACGGCCCCCATGGAGCCGTTTGAATCCTCGGGAGGGACACCTCGGTGGGTTGCCTTACCCGAACGGTCCACTAAAATACTAGGAGGGTAAGAGCCAAGAGGTTTACCAGACCAATCTATCTTCTCCTGCAATGTTATGGTTCCGATGCCGTTGTTCAGCATTAAGGCTCTTGTTGTTGCCTGAGATTTTGTATCAGTGCCACTCGCCATGCTTACAAGCCCGCTACATAGCACTACACCTTGAGGGGCGCTATAAGCAACTTCTCCCAGCTCCGCCTTCAACTCCTCTATAGCCTCTTTGTGCTTCTCATTCATTATTACTGATGACGCCATTCTTTAAATCCTTCTGCCTTGCTCCTGGAAAAGAAAGTAAAAAGGTACTGGAATTTGGAAACACAAAACAAACAATCAGATGCAGAAATCCATATGAACGCCTGTACCATGCAAATATGTAGTATACAACTACTTATTAATTAAGAGATATAACTACTATACAGTACTTACCGGAATAGGTGTAATATTTATGTTTGAACTATGCTGTTCTTTGTGATTTGAAGATTATACCTCTCGAACCTTCCTTATTTATAGGCTTGAAAAATCATTGCTTTGGAAACTAATCATTTCATGGATCAAGCGACGACTGACTAAACGCGGTGATGGCCGGTACACCGCCTTAATTTTAAAAGTTATATGATTGGTTGATTATTCACTGATGTGGTCGTTTATGGTTTAATATAATCCCTGACTCCTGAGTTCTGCTCAAATAAGATAATAAACACATGTACTCCAAGTATTGATATTCAACAAATTATAAATGAAAAAAAAAAGCCAGCCCAGCTGGCCAAATGATGAACATCAACCAGCGAATTGAAACATCAATTGTACATATATTAGTCAGAAGCTTATTATTTACCTTAATATAAGGATTGGTTGGCTAGTTTCTTATACTCATTATTTCATTCCTTGGTTGCTTCCTTCCTTATTACTACAAGGCTACCCGCAAGAGAGACATTAGAGTAAATAGAAATAGTTTAGTTAGTGAACTTAGATCATGTTGCACCCAATGAACAACAAGATAAGAAGCAAAAATATCACAAAAAAGACGAACATGAAGTGTGTTCTATACCGTGTAAGCGATGACACGATACTCTACGTTAGTCAATGATTCAGAAACAGTTGTTGCTTCTTGGACCGCCAAGAAATTACATTGTCACCCAGAAAAATTACGCAACTAGTGCCTAGTGGTAGAGTGACAATCGTACGTCTAGGCAACCAGCCCAATCAAAATAGCATCTTATTATGCAATATTAATAGACGAATAATTGGGGGACCGAAGTGAGAGACCATATATCTACATATTTACCCTTAAAGTTTCAGTATTAGTGTTAGGGTTATCAATAATGCGAGTTGAGTTCAAGTTTAGGTTAGCTTGACATGACTCACTGACTTCTCGAGGCGTTCTCGAGTTGAGTTGAGCTCACTTGAGTCCTTATCGAATGAGTTTTGACAGAGTTGAGCTCCCTTGAGTCGAGTTTTGATCGAGATGATCTCGAGTAGCTCGCAGGTTGTCTCGTCTTATTAGCGCCCGGCCCCTAGGGTGGTAGAAATTATGTTAGATATAAGCATCTTATTTTTGGTAGTAATTAATAATTGTGCTTCCAAGTTTCCCAATACGGATCATGAGTTTTCAACTCGAGTACTGAATAACTCAACTAAACTTGCCAGCATTTGAGTTGAGCTCGAGTTTGATTGGAACTCACTCAAGTTTAGTTTTGACCGAGTTTTAACTAAATCAGTATAGAATAGCTTTAGAGTTATCTCGCCTCATTGCCACACCTAATCTCTATTATATAAGGGAAGGGGGGAGGAAGATGGTGTCCCCCTCTAAAAATACTAAATTACCCTTAATGACTTAATGGAATGAAAAAAAATTCAAAAGAAAACAATTTAATAATCCTTTCTCATTTCAACAACTTGCCATTCTAATTTCTAAACAAGTTAAAAATAGTATTTACATCAAATATTTCAATCAAAAAATTAAATGAAATAAACATCTTGACCTTTTTTTTAATAAGAGAAGATGGTATACATGATGTTCACCTGAAAAAGTTTGAAACACTCACTACCTTTGACACTCTTTAATTTAGTCAAACCAACTCATTTATCTATTCTTTTTGTTCAAAATTCATGCACAAAAAATTGATATTAAAAATCACTCACAACCTTTGTTAGTTTTTTACATTAATGAATTAATATATCTAAATTTATCTAACTATTAATCTTTCATATTTTAAGTGTAATCATAACTATAGTACAGATGGAGTATATAATAGAATAACAAGTTTGAAATTAACGCACGCATCGCGTGCATATAAGGCTAGTTGGTACTTATTGAAAGAATGATTTCAGCTTTTCCGCGTCATTAGTTTGAAAGCAATCATTATAATACGTAATATGAGAGGCATCCCTCCGAAAGACTCGGATATATGTACTGATTTTATATAAAATATTTTGATTCTATATGTTGCGTCCATATAGTTGGAAATCAATACTATAATATATTGGCTTCCATATAGTTGGAAAGCAATCACTAATTCACTATGAAGTGATAATAATTGCTTCCATATATACGGGGTATCTCCCCTCAAGTCTCCGAATGATTGAGAGCATAGTTCTTGAATTTGGCACTCAATCATGATTGATTTTATATTATTTTGCTTCCATATGCACTCAATCACTATAGTGTTCTTAGGTTTGAATCCAAAATCAACTCTACGTTCTGATGATCCAAAACTTTCTATGTACACTTTTATCTATATGGTATTAAAGTTACGATCCTATTCGTTTCGGGTTATGGTAAAATCCTATTTATGGTGGAAATTGTTTACGTTTAAGAATTTAAATAGATTTGTTTAATAGAACAAATTAAACTTCGAAATACAAAGAGTCCATACATAACAAGAAGATCCTGGTATATTTAATTCAGGTTTATATTTTATTTAATGTTAATTAAGTTTTTTTACCTAACATCATAGGTGATGTGATACATGGCAGGTGAGAAATTCGCCAAATGCATGACACATGTTATGGTATAAATCTGAAATTAAAAAGCGAAGATTTCAACTCTCTTTTGTTAGAGAAAATAACCCAATAATTGAGAAGAAAGACTCTAAAATTGAGAGGAATGACCGAATAATTAGGTATGGTACATAAACTATTTGAAAAAGTGAGTAACGATATATATTATTAATAATATAGAAGTAAAACAAACACATGAAACTTTTAGGTTACCACCAACAAATTGAGGATGGTAGCCCCTAATTAATTAACAATAATGAAAACTAGCGGTTTTTTTATAAAAGATAACGCAATCATACGGGAATACAGAGGAGCGTTCGCAAGAAGTTTATTGGACATGTAGGCATGACTTTTACTTGCGTAAGCATTAATATGTCATTAAATATGAAGTATTTGTGCACTGATAATGATATCAAACACTTAAATCAAGTCTTGGCATTTATATTTATAATGAAAATAAGGCTACCATCATATTTACATATATATCTTTAGGATTTCACTAATATACCCCCTCAATATGTGCAAAGGAAACCATGTGTATATTGGACTTTAAAAAATCAAAACGTTGAGTAGACTAAATTTCAGTTAAAATGCTCGTAAAAGGTTGGGTAAATGCATCGCACACGACTAAATCATAGCAAGTCGTTCTCGAACAAAATGACAATCAATCTTGATATGTGAACTTTGATCATGTTGGACATGATGAAAAACAAGATAAGAAGCAAAAACATCATCATAGAAAAGAGGAACGTAACAGGCTATCAGATAAGAAATTTCAATTCAACAATAAGAGAACGAACATGAAGTGTGTCTAGTACTGTGTAGGCGATGACACGGTACTCTGCGTTAGTGGATGATTTAGAAACCGTGGGTTGCTTCTTTGAGCGCCAATAACATTGTTACCCAAAAAAATAACACAACCAATGGTAGACTAAAATAGCATGGGCAACATGCCCAATCACATCAGCATCTGAATATGCTATATAATAGATAAATTATTGGCGGGTCAAAGCGAGAGACCATATGTCAACATATTTACCCTTAAAGTTCCAGTATTAGTATTAGGGGTGTCAATAATGTGAGTGGAGTTCAAATTTATGTTAGCTGAACTTGACTCGCTAACTACTCAAGTCGATCTCGAGTTGAGTTGAGCTCACTTGAGTCGGTATTGACCGAGCGAGCTCCCTTGGGTTGAGTTTTGATCGAGACGATCTCAAGTAGCTCGCAAGTTGTCTTGTCAAATTAATTAGTGCCCCATATGGTAGAAATTACGTCGGATTTAAGCATTTTACTTTTGGTAGTAATTTATAATTGTGTTTCCAAGTTTCTCACAAGTTACGAGTTTTCGAGTCAAGCATTGAATAATTGAACTCAACTTGCTTACATCTGAGTTGAGCTCGAGTCCGATTCCAGCTTACTCAATTCATGTTTTTATCGAGTTTTAACTAAATCAGTCTCAAGTAACTCATGAGCTATCTCATCTCATGGCCATAATGCCACCCATAGTTAGTACTTATCAAGAGAATGACCTCAGCTTTTCCGCTTCATTAGTTGGAAAGCAATCATTATACTATGTAATACGAGGCATCTCTCCGAAAGTCTCGGATCTGTACTGATTTTATAGTATTTTGCTTTCATATATTGCTTCCATATAGGGAGCCATGATAAACCCTAATAGTTAGTGGCCAAAAAACAAAATTGTTGGAGTATTTAAAAGAAAACTCATTATTTACTTTTGTTTTTTCATAGATTAGATGTACTTTTTGACAATAAATATGATTTCACACACATAAACATAGGTTGATTTATAAATAACAGGCGTCTCAAACAAACAAAGAATGGTTGGTTTATAATAAACTGTCTTAAACACACAAACAAGGGTTCTAATAAGTTATACTTTTCTGGTGGAAAAAAGCTGATAAATCACACTTATCGATGCAACTTTTACATTTTACAGAGATTACAGTTGTACTTTTTGACAAAAAGTAAGACTACAACACAAATATGGGTTGATGTATAAATAACAAGTGTCTTAAACACATAAACACGGGTTGGTTTATAAATAACAAGTGTTTTAAACACACAAACAAGGGTTCTAAAAGTACAGGAGAAATAAAGTTCACTTTTTCCTATGAGTAGATAAAAGTACCTTTTTTATTTTTTAATGTTAAAAACGTACTTCAACAGCCTATGCTGACACATTTATTGATATAATCTCTAACAATTTTGTTTTTGCAAATTGATCCTTATTAATGGCCTTTTGGCCACTAAGTATTAGTACTTTATCATTGCTCGCTGGTGTGGCCGTGTGGGGACGTTGATATGTTTCGATTCACCTTATTGGGGGAACTTATGCCCCTTTTTTTAACTAAGAGAAACTGAACTGAACTGAATTGAGAGTAACTGAAATGCAGAGAGTAACTGAATTGAACTGAAATGAAAATAAGTCCAAAAGAACAGGGCTTACTTCTATTCTCGTTAAATTCATATCAGATTGGATTAGATTCAAAAAATAAAAAAATACTTTACATGATAAAATAGTAAGTTTTAACAAGTTTCGATAAGTTCTGGTTAATTTTAATAAGTTCGGTTCAGGTTACGTACAAAAAAATTAAGGTGAAGAGAATGCACCTCAAATGTTCTTAATTTAATCTTCTTGTAATCAACAATAGTAGAATTTGTATTAGTAAAACACTAGGTGAAAAAAAGAAAGGGCTGCGCTGGAAGGGCTGTGTTTTTTCAAGGAAACCGCATCCCTTTTAGTGAAGGGTTGCGGTTAACTAGAAAACGCACTTTATGAAGGGTTGCGGTTTTAAGGCTAACTGCAGCCCTATTAATGAAGGGTTGCGGTTAGCTTAGAAACCTCAGCCCTTCATACAAGAAGGGCTGCGTTTTCTGGGCTAACCGCAGCCCTTCACATCCCATCCACCCACATTTCAGTTTTGCGCGCATACACACAGTATCTTAGACACCCAAATTTCCCTCCCTTACTTAGAAAAATTTGGACGAGCGAAAAACCCTTCCCTCTCACTCACTCACTCACTCCGAGGTTGCATCTAACCCTAACGCCCCATCACCGGACCCTCGCCTGAGCACCGACTCATCGCCGGATCACCGACATTGATGCACCATCGTCGAAACCGTCGCCTGAGCAACGCACCATCGCCGGAACCGCACTCCTTCTTCTTCTCTTCTTTCCTCCACTTCACCTTGACGCCGCCACCACCACTACTGCGTTGCCGGTAATTCCCCTCTCACTCTCTCTCCTCTTTTTCATTCCTCTAATTAATTTGTTTAATTTCATTTCTCTTCTATTTTGTGTTGTAAAATGTGATTGTAGGGGGTGGGGGAGGGTGGGGGATGGTGAGTAGGGGGGTGGGGGTGATGGGCGGGGGTGGGGGAGGGGGGATCTTGGGCAGGGGGTGGGGGATGACCGGCGGGGGTGGGGGGGGGGTGGGGATCTTTGGGCGGGGGTGGGGGAGGGTTGGGGAGGCTGGGCAAGGGGGGGGGAGGGCTAGGGAGGGCTCGGGGTGGGCACATTATCAATTTTGTGTAGTTTATGGTTAATTAATCTAGGTTTTTAGTTAGTTTTGGTTTTCTTAATTGAATTATGTGATTAATGTGCCGTGTGTGATTTGTTAATTGTAGGAAAAATAAGCTAAGGAAGGCAAAACTATATATCTTCTCATAATTGCTCTTCTTTGGTGTTGAGAGGTACGTAATTAGCCTAATTCTCTTGTTTTTTGTTAGATGTTGATGAGGAAAAATTATCATGTGTTCCAATTTGAGTAAGATATATGATAATGTGTATGTATATTTCTTGATATGAGATTGTATGAAAATGCAATGTAATTTAGCTATGAAATCTACAAGTTGTTTGAATCATCATCATATACCTAGATACCCGTTCAAGACTTACTCATTAGGAGTAAGTCTTGGATAGTCCCCGGTTTGGGACTGTTCTTGGACTTTTGATCTCACTTAGGTGGTGAATGTGTGTCTTCTTTTCAATTCTGAGGAAATTCTTGGCTTATCGTTTCTCTACATTGTTCTTTGGGTACATATGTAGATAAGCAATTATCTACATTGTGTACTTGGAGAACTGTAAGGAAATGCTGCTGGATTTTCCTTAGAAGTGAAAAGTTGGCATATATTCACTAGTGAGATTAGACGTCCAAGGATGGGTTAGGTTGGAGTGATAAGGACCTTCGGCTGCATGCATACATTTGAACATGTCACTATCTTAGCTTGCTCTATACGTGTGTGATTTGAATATGTCAGTGTATGTACTTAAATAATGATTGATGCATTATAATTATTGGTTGTGTTTAATTATTAGAGGTCTTCTTGAATGAGATGGATCGTACTTGGATGTATGGTAGTCGTGAATCGATTGAGTTTGTGAATGGGGTCTCGGAATTCTGTACATCTGCATTACAATATCAAGCATCCTCTGGAGCAGTCGACTTTTATTGTCCTTGTGTCGATTGTAGAAATGTGAGCAAGGTTAGTAGTATACATTTGCTTAGGGAGCATGTCTTTCACCGTGGGTTTAGGCCTCAATACCACGTATGGGTTTGGCATGGTGAGCAGGGGAAGTATATAGGAAGCTCTAGAGTAATGAACGATGTATGAGAAGAAAAGAAGGATGATGAGTTTGCATATGCTGATAGGGATCGGGTAGACGAGATGATACACGAGATTGAAGATCAGTCGTGTAAACGACCTCGTAGTTTTGAGTCTATGTCTGAGGCTGCTGAAAAGCCGTTGTATCCAGGTTGTACAAAATACACCAAACTTTCCGCCGTGATAACACTGTTCAACATTAAGTCGAAAGCTAGTTGGACGGACTCAAGTTTCACATCGGTGTTGGAAGTTTTAGCTGATATGCTCCCTGATGGAAATGAACTGCCAAAGTCGTACTATTATGCGAAGAAACTGATGTGTCCTTTCGGTTTAGAGTACGAGCGGATACATGTTTGTCCTAACGATTGTGTGCTTTATCGTAATGAGTATGAGCATTTACATGAGTGTCCACGTTGTGGATTGTCGAGGTACAAGCGTGAAGGAGCTGGAGGTAGTGAAGGACCACCAGCTAAGGTGTTGTGGTATCTACCCATCATACCTAGATTTAATCGCATGTTCTCAATTAAAGGAGATGCGAAGAATTTGAGGTGATGCAGATCGTAGGAAGAAAGACGGTCTGCACAAGCATCCGGCTGATTCGCCTAAGTGGAAAAGTATCAACAGGGTGCATAAGGCATTTGGTAATGAGGATAGGAATCTGAGGCTTGGATTATGTACGGATGGCATGAACCCTTTTGGCAATCTTAGTTCGCAGCATAGTACATGGCCAGTAGTTTTAGTGGTTTATAACTTGCCTCCTTGGTTGTGCATGAAACGCAAGTACATCATGTTGTCGCTTCTTATATCGGGGCCCAAACAACCTGGAAATGACATAGATGTATACCTCCAACCGCTTGTTGAAGATTTACAGAGATGTGGAACGAAGGAGTGTTAGTATTTGATGCGTATGCTAATGAGATGTTCACTCTGCGTGTCATGCTTTTTTGTACTATGAACGATTATCCAGCTTATGGGAACTTATCTGGGTATAAGACTAGAGGAAAACAACCCTACCCGATTTGTGTAGATGACATGAAGTCTACACACCTTAAGGGCTGCAAACATGTCTATATGCGCACACGAAGGCTCCTCAGACGCGACCATCCCTATCGGTTTAAGAAGAAGGCATTCGATGGGACGGTTGAAGAAGAAGTTGCTCGTAGACCATTAACTGGTACTGAAGTTTATAATCAGGTTAAGGGCATTGAAACAGTCTTTGGTAAACCTGCTAGTGAGGTTGATCGACCTACAGGATTATGGAAAAAGGAGTCCATTTTTTGGAAACTCTCATATTGGAAAGATCTAAAGGTCAGGCATTGTTTAGATGTCATGCACATATATAGAGAATAATGTTTGTGAAGCTATTCTTGCGACACTTATGAATATTCCGGGCAAGACAAAAGAGTTGATCCTGTTGGACTTCCGACATCCCGACACGAGGGCAGACTTGAGGGCAACGGTACAATTGGTTCAAAATTGATCACACCTCTCCATTTGTAATTGCATCACAAGTTTAGCAACTATTTTTTGTAACTGATCCTGCTGATAATAAGTGGTCAATTGTTGTACTTGGTAAAAGGAGTATCCTCGGTATTGGTGATGTTGATAATGAGGAAGAATATGATGCATTTGAGGACATCCCAACTTTTACCTATCCAGAAAATAGTGTGGAAGATGATGTGAATATGTCAGAGAACTATATGCGTGTAGATCACACGGAAGAGATACATGTACTTCAAGATCCTAAGAAACGGCGGAAGGTCAATAAATCATGAGACATATACTCAGGTCTGTCTAATTTCTCCAATTCGTAACTATTGTGTAGATTTTTAGGCTTATTTTTGTTGTTGGTTGAATTTGGGGAACGAAAAGGTCATTTTAGGCCTACATGGCAATGATGGAGTGCAGTGGGGGGGGCAATAGTGGCGGTGGTGGTGGGACTTTGTTACAAATGTGGAGAGTGAGGTCACATGGCAATGGAATGCTCTCCACATTTGTAACAATTCCCACCATCTCCGCCGCTACCAGTTGATGGGCATTCCAATGCCATGTGACCTGATTCTCGGGTCATTTTAGGCCTATTTTGGCCGATTCGCGTTCGATTCATACTTATCGAGTCATTTCACCCCAAATTATTTTTGAACATGATTATATGAGGTATAATGTAACTATTGTGTAGATTTTTAGGCTTGCATTTGTTGTTGGTTGAATTTCGGGAACGAAAAGGTCATTTTAGGCCTATTTCTGCCTTTTCGCGTCCCTTTCGTACTTATCGAGTCATTTAACCCCAAAATATTTTTGAACAAGATTATATGAGGTATAATGTAACTATTGTGTAGATTTTTAGGCTTGCATTTGTTGTTGGTTGAATTTCGGAAACGAAAAGGTCATTTTAGGCCTATTTTTGCCTTTTCGCGTCCCTTTCGTGCTTATCGAGTTATTTAACCCCAAAATCTTTTTGAACATGATTATATGAGGTATAATGTAACTATTGTGTAGATTTTTAGGCTTGCATTTGTTGTTGGTTGAATTTCGGGAACGAAAAGGTCATTTTAGGCCTACTTTTGCCTTTTCGCGTCCCTTTCGTACTTATCGAGTCATTTAACCCCAAAATCTTTTTGAACATGATTATATGAGGTATAATGTAACTATTGTGTAGATTTTTAGGCTTGCATTTGTTGTTGGTTGAATTTCGGGAACAAAAAGGTCATTTTAGAACTATTTTTGCCTTTTCGCGTCCCTTTCGTACTTATCGAGTCATTTAACCCCAAAATCTTTTTGAACATGATTATATGAGGTATAATGTAACTATTGTGTAGATTTTTAGATTTTCATTTATTGTTGGTTGAATTTCGAGAACGAAAAGGTCATTTTAGGCCTATTTTTGCCTTTTCGCATCCAATTCGTACTTATCGAGTCATTTAACCCCAAATTCATTTTGAACATGATAATATGAGGTATAATGTAACTATTGTGTAGATTTTTAGGCTTGCAATTGTTGTTGGTTGAATTTTGGGAACGAAAAGGTCATTTTAGGCCTATTTTTGCCTTTTCGCGTCCAATGCGTACTTATCGAGTCATTTAACCCCAAATTCATTTTCAACATGATAATATGAGGTATAATGTAACTATTGTGTAGATGTTTAGGCTTGCAATTGTTGTTGGTTGAATTTTGGGAACGAAAAGGTCATTTTAGGCCAATTTTTGCCTTTTCGCGTCCAATTCGTACTTATCGAGTCATTTATCCCCAAATTCTTTTTCAACATGATAATATGAGGTATAATGTAACTATTGTGTAGATTTTTAGGCTTGCAATTGTTGGTTGAATTTTGGGAACGAAAAGGTCATTTTAGGCCGATTTTTGCCTTTTCGCGTCCAAATCGTACTTATCGAGTCATTTAACCCCAAATTCATTTTGAACATGATAATATGAGGTATAATGTAACTATTGTGTAGATTTTTAGGCTTGCATTTGTTGTTGGTTGAATTTAGGGAACTTAAATGTGATTTTAGGCCTATTTTCGCCTTTTCGCGTCCAATTCCTATTTTTCGAGTCATTTAACTCCATTTTCTTTTTGAACATGATAATATGAGGTATAATATAACTAGTGTGTAGAGTTTTAGGCTTGCATTTGTTTTTGATTGAATTTCGGGAAGGTATATGTCATTTTTAGAACTACTAACTAGTAACTACGGTAAATGATTGAATTCTTATATTATGTGTTTATTCCTTGGTTGTTTTGCAAGGTTTACATGAATAATAACACACCAAGTTTGAGGGCCTTCACCATAGAGGAATTACATGAAGTTCGGGATAAGTTGGCGTCCTACCTTTGTGATGATTGCTTATGATACAATTTGGTGGATTTCGTGATATAATTAGCTAGATCTACTAGTTGCTATCAATTCTATTTCTCCGTCTCATACATACTCTGACGAACTTCCTCTTCCTTCTCTCACGCCACAAAAAACCCTATCTTCCATATTTGCTTGATCTCGCCACCACCACACTTTACTCTCCTCCTCGAGACATGCTCTCTCTCTCTCTCTCCCTCTCCCTCTCCCTCTCCCTCTCTCCCTCTCCCTCTCCCTCTCCCTCTCCCTCTCCCTCAATCTTCTCTCTCCTTTGGTACTTGAATGTTACTTTATGGCTTGTTGCCTTCTCGGACGTCAACGGCGACACTCCTTGACTCCGGTCTCCCAAATTACAGTAAGATAATTATTGAATTTCTTTTTCTTTTCACAACGAATTCATAATTATAGGAAACATTGTTCAAATAAATGATAAATTCTTACTCTATTCACTTTTTCAGATTGTTATTGTTCTATATTTTTATGGTTTTTATGCTCAATTCGAATTAGAACTAGGTAATTAGATACTGGGTAGGATTTAGGCAATAGACTATTAAATTAGTCAGTCAGTTTGATGTTAGTTTATCTCGTTTATGGTTATTGTATTATGTTCAATATTTTTCAATAGCCTGAAGGCGTAAGGTAGTTTATGCTCTATCCCAATTTATATTTCATGGCGTGAATGATATTTTAATCATTATAAGTATGCTTGTTTAGTTAATTTATGGTCCGATTGATATTTTTAGTTGTTTAGCTGTAATTTATTAGTTGAAAATTAAAACTTAGATCATCAGAGTTTTATGTTGTCGTCTGATGGAAATTTTCAATTTTCATTGCTGGTGGATGTTGGAGATTGAAGTATTTTGACTTGGTACTGAATTGTAAAAATGTAGTGGTGCAATAATTTCCTTTGGGGTGACACGCAGGATAATAAGAAATTGCACTTGGTAGGAATGAAACACACTATCCTGCCCAAGAGTATGGGGGGTTTAGGAGTGAGAAGCCATGTGGATCTAAATTTAGCCCTTCTAGCTAAGCTTAATTGGAAAATGACTAGAGGCTCCGATACTCTAGCGAAAAGTTGTGTCACGTCCAAATACGTCAGGTCTAAGTTCTCTATTGCTTTTAGCAAAGGTTCCCAAATTTGGAAGAGTTTAGGGAAAGCTGCCCCTCTTATAAACAGGAGTCTAACATGGAAGGTGGGCAATGGTAGTGCAATTGACTAATGGGATGATAATTGGCTAATCATTGGCCCAATTCAGAGTCTTATCTATGGGCCTTTAAGTGTTAGTGAGCAAAGCCTAAAGGTGGCGGATATTATAGTGCACAATGCTTGGGACTTAAACATTTTATCCTTCGAATTCCCTAAGTTCATTAGAGAAAGGATTCTTGCTATGACTATCCACCATCATCAACAGGACTCCCCCTCTTCCGCCTTGGTGTGTCAAGGCAAATTCTCCCTTAGGTGTGCTTATCATGAAATTGTGAAATATAGGACCAATGTTAGTGGTGTGGATCGGATATGGAAACTTGACTCTCTCCCCAAGCTTCGTTTTTCATCCGGCTCTCTTGGTAAGATCGCTTACCCCACTGTCATCATCTTTACACTCGTAAAGTTCTAGACTCCCCGGGTTGTCCTTCTTGCTATTACCCGATTGAAAATTCCTTACATGCATGCCCTTCGTGATTGCCCCTTTGCAACCCAAATCTGGACCTTAATTCACCCCCCTGAATTCTTTTGGCAGCAAAGTAATATTAGAGAGTGGTTGCAGGAGTGTGTCGAGGCTAAAAGGGATTATCAGGGGTTGGGTTGGGCCAGTATCTTTCCTATCATTTGTTTTGAGATTTGGAAAGTGAGAAATCGCTTCATCTTTGATAAGACGCCTTTCCCGCCAGCTAATACTACCCTCGTTTTAGCCATAAAAAATGCCCGTGAATTTATGCATGTTATGTGAATTTTTGGTAATTTTTGGGCGTTTATTTTTATTTTTAATTATTATATTATCTTTAATGAGTATTCTGTAAATTAACGTTTAAAAATACTTTTAGAGTCCGAAAATTAGAAATAAAATTTTTACCATGTCAGTAGAGCCATAATGGTCTTATGATACTTTTTGTGTTATTTTACTGATCGTGCTTATTAGTTTAATAATTATTATTGTGTTTTTATTATAAGTTTGAGGATATTCTTTCTAATTATTTAAGGGCTTGTTAATCAGAAATAATTTGTGACCTTTTATGTTCTTGGAAGCTGGTGTTTATAAGGTTGATGTGAGTATTATTGAGTATCATTATGTTTACGTTTGGTTTATGTAAAAATGATTAGTCGTGTACGCTTCATTTATTTAATAAGCCTTGGAGTGAATTGGTGATCTTATTTGATGTGATTCATTTCTGGTTGATATTGTTGGTGTTGTAAACTCTTTAATTGTCGTTGTTTGTGCTTTGTGGTGCGCAAAATATTTGTTGTTGAGATATTTGTTGTAAGTGTGTAAGTTACTACTTTGAGGATTTTTGAAGAATTATTTTTGATGAATTATGGGTATAAGGTCGGGTGCCATCCCTTTGACGAATATTTTTGAGATGAATGATACTTTGATGATATTTATGATTTTATTTTGAGATAAGAACATCCGGTGGGATAGATGTAGTCCCCGGTGAAGAACATGCCAACCACCTGGTTTGCGAACTAGGGGTACACCTGGGTTAATTGTTGTCGTCCGAGATGTCAGGGAGTTCTGCGTGTTCTACCCTACATCGGGAGTTTGGCCATTCTTAGACACAGGCAGTGGGTAACGTAAGCCCATAGACTGACCTGGAGATTGCAATCTGACAAACCTTAGGAAGTGAATTGCAATTCACTGGCGTTCGGTTTCTGACTCAATAACTTGTTGTACTTTTGTTTTATTATTATTGAAGTATTCTAGAGTTGATTTACTCGCTATATCATGTATACTTGATGTTGACTATCACTTGTATCACTTGTGAGCTTTATGGTTTTGGATGCATGTTATTGTTATCATGATTGTATGCTTTCCTTTCTTATTAATCTATGTCTGAATCATGCTTTGATTTCTTTTGTTCTGGGAGAACTGCTAGTTACTCCCCACTGATTGTGGATTATTGTTATATATTTTGCAGGTTATGTTGATGGGAATCTTCTTTGGTTTTGGGTTCGGGTTGAGTTGTGAGCATTGAAATGATAGTTGTTTTAGGCCTAGACTTCTAGTTAGATTTTTTTTTCTCATTTGGAATACTCTGAATTAGTTATTTATTTATATTATTTATTTAAGTTGGTCTCTTCACATAGTTATTTAAATACCTTTGTATTAG